>CM046838.1:4480714-4860714 GCA_025618425.1 Heliocidaris tuberculata | reverse complement strand
CATTGATAATAATGATAATTACGTCCTACAATTCTGAACTCTTCTTCCTCTTTTTACTTCTGGATCTCTGGAGGAATCTACTGTGAAACAATTATTGTACGTTTTCCCTTTTACCTTGATAGATGTGTGAAGCTGAGCCAGGGGATGAGAGGTCTCTTAACATCCTTATAATTACTCGGTTACCATGGTTACTAAGCCTAGACACGTAGTCAATATCGGTCTTATTTTGACTCGATACAGTCATGCAGGGTGACTTGAAGACATGTATACCAGGTGTTTTTTTTTTAACTGTTTGAACATTATTATTTAAGTGATTTTTTTTTTAGACCTTCCCCTACTCTTGACGAATCTAGACATATTAAAACCATTTTTGTTAAAATTGACCTGAATTTCTCTTCGCATGTTCAGATTTTCACTCATTTGTTTTACTGCAGTTTTTTACTTCCACTCAGATGAACTTTGTATGAGGGTTTACTTCACCATTTACATAATACAAACCAACAAAGTTCGCTTTTAAAAGGTTCCTAAATGTAATGTTGAAAGACAAAAATAACAGAATGAATAAAAGTTTATAATGACTTGAAAGTAATATTTCTTACAAACGGAGGGCCATGCTGAAAGTTTGTAGTTTGCTTATCCCAAAGGTAATTGTTAAAATGCAATATAAGGAAATACATTTCTAATACCAGACAATAATTACAATGAAATGTCTCACCAGTCCTTGCACCTGAGGAGCGTTTCATGAAAGGAAGTTGTCGGATATTTTATCTGACAACTGTTATAAGCTACTGAAATCCTTGCATCTGATTGGCTGAGAGCAAATTTGTCGGATAAAATATCTGACAAGTCCTTTCATGAAACGCTCCCCAGAATTTCTCTTCGCATGTTCAGATTTTCACTCATTTGTTTTTCTGCAGTTTTTTAAATCTGCACATTTTACCGCTAAAAATAACGATCAGATCCTGTTGTAATATCAACAGAGTAGTCTGATGCAAGGGCGGCGATTCGGGGGGAGGGGGACGTGTGCCCCCCGAGATTTTGAATACAAGAAAATGTATGGCAAATAATGAGTAAAGGCTGTGTTCACCGTGTTCATGCTCTTAAGTGCTCTAAAATGCAAACTTTCACTATTCAGAGTGGGAAGTTTTCTCTCTCGGTCGCTACGCTCCCTCTCTAAACCGTAGGTACTATTCAGACAGAGATTCCCCTTTGTTTTACAATAGACAATGCAAACTCCCTATTGCCACGATTACAGTCATCTATTCAGGTGTGGATGGCGGATGCATCTCCCTGGAATTATTCGAGGGGTCTCTCCCCCCCCCCCCCCAAAAAAAAAAAAAATCCGCAAAATTACAAACATGATTTACTGAATTCGCCAATATGCAAAGTTTTTTTTAATACTGCAAAATGCAAAATCTGCTTTCTCTTTTTTTTTTTTTTGGGGGGGGGGGGGTGAGGGGTGGGGGTGGGGGATGGGGGTGGGGATGGGGGGGGGGGGTTAAGCGTCACCGGACTCCCCCTCCCCCGGCCGTGACAAGAAATCGCCGCCCCTGATCTGGTAACACCACGCGTTTACGCGCTTTGCACGATACATGTATTTTATCACGTCCAACACATTTAATGATAGGTTTCAGATATCCTGTATCGATGTCATAAATATCCATAAAAAGGTGGTCCGATCCAGGTTCCCGCGCGTTCAAACGGACCTTGATTAAGTGGAATTTGAACGGCAGCATTGACATTTTACTATAATCAAAAGCATACTCTTTTAGTTTTACTTGCGATATAGACATATAAATAGAACTAACTACTAATACTGCCACCGCAGAGAGAGAGAGAGAGAGAGAGAGAGAGAGAGAGAGAGAGAGAGAGAGTGAGAGGCGGAAAGGAGGAGAGAGATTTTCATTATTATTATTCAAGAGCTGAAAACTGGTGGCGTTGTTTCATTGTGTTATGTACACCAATAATTGGTAGTTTGGGCAAGGGCAAACAATTTTCCCGAATTATTTTCCCGGGATTTGCCGGGAATTTGCGTATTCTTGCACATCCCACCGGCCCTCCCAAAGCTCCCGAAAGGGGAGGGGGGGGGGGCAGTGGCTGTTTTACCTCCCTCTGTATCATCTGTACTCATCATTGCTTGTATTAGTATTCATTAGTATATTAACATTCTATACGGCTAGGTGGATGCCGCTATCACTGAACATGCTGAAGTGATGGCATTTGGGGTGGTATAATAACGCCTGAAAGGTGCATCAGAGGGAGAGGAGGGTATAAGATAGAATGGGTGTGGCTTGTGGCGCCACAAGTCCGTTTACTATATATAATTTTTTATATATATATATACATTATCATGGGGGTAAAAGCGCTTGGTTATTTTGACATCTCTGTCTACTCCCGTAGAATGAGCGGGCCATTACTTTGTGGGTGAGCGTTGCTGGTAGGTGCATGTCAAGCAAGATATTTGTAAAATTGATAATTTTTTATGTTTCAACATTACATCTCTCTGTATAATTATTTGTAACTATCTTCTTTATTTTTAATTTTGTTTGTATCATGTATGGATTCTAATTCAATTTACAACCACATCTGCAGTTTTCTTTTACCAATATTCTATTAACCTCTCTTTTAGATAATTTTGAATCTTCCATTTTACGGGTGAACTTTGATTCTGTATATAACGGGTGTAACTGTATACAATATGCTGACAGTTGATGTTATGCTGTAACAGTTCCTTTTATAGTCCATTGTATAACTCGACCTGTTCTTCACCCCCTTGCATGCCCGAGGTGAACAGTCTAAATAGGATGAGAAAGTTCAAAGAGAGATCAATAGGAAAAGTAGATCATGAACCCCGTTCTTATCGTACCTTATGTCGACCCACCCGCCGGCCCCGTCGGCCTACTCTCTCATTAGATTCCCGCTGAAACTCGCTGCGGGACAGAAATCAATTTGTTACGATAGAGTTTTAACGTGGGGAATAACAACTCGAGCAGGTTTTTCATGTCCACGCCGATAGCTGATGACAAAAGAATTTCGACCCCGACCTTGTCGGTTACATTATGGGGTGATCATCATCCCATCGTATAAGCGATATCAACTATCAAACTGAAACTCGAGACAAGAAAGTAAAATTCGTTTACAATGTTTGTAACTTGAACGGTGGAACAGATGATAACATTTGAAAGTAACAAGTCATTGTCAAGTTTTAACAATAAATACAAAAATGAATTACTTAGGTCATACATCCCTTGATGAAATGATTTGCCTTTCGATTTTGTGTTTTTGTGTGTGTTGTGTAAACTGTCCGTAATTCTCTTAAATGATATATTTTATGTATTATATATTTTGGGGGACAAACCTCTGATAGACCCTTAATTGGCCTTTGTTTTGTCCCTCCACATTTAGATATTTTCTATTTATTTGTACTATCTTTATTGTATGATGTACCCATCTCTGTTGTTGAATTTTCATGTTTTTATTGTTGCTAATTTCTGGATATTTTCAATTGTATTGTATTTTATCATTGTAAATTTTATCGAATGTGGAATAAATGAAATTGAATTGAATTGAATTGTAAGTAAATATATCATGGTAAAGAAAGTATCTTTCATACTTCAAAGGGATCTGTCTCAATTTTCTCCACTCTCTGTAAACATAAAAATGAAATAAGACCTATAGTACGAATAGTATACCGAGATTAACCGACATAACCCCCCCCCCCCGCCTATAGAAACAAAAAATCCTATTAAAAAAAATGAAGGATTTGTATGTCAATACTGAATGATATATGTATTCCCCGAAAGATCCATTTCTGATGAAAAATATTCAGTCACCGCAAGTTTATGTATGCATACATAATTATATTTGATACAAATGAGTTTAATCGACCAAATATTTTGCCCGCGGGTCAGAATTATCTGTGCTGGCCTGTGATTTCACATTCCTTCTCCTCTAGTCCACATCCTTCGCCATCCCCATACTCCAATACCTTTTACAAAATGCATTTGTAATATTCAGGAAATAGAATTATCATTCATAATGAGCCCCACTGATAATGAATTTAAACTCTTTTTTTGACGATTGGAGTAATTCTGTATGTAAAGTTAATTTCGTATTCATGAATATGCACTTCTGTATGAATACGGTGTAGGCCTACAACCTTTCCGTTTATTTATTATATCCATTGATTCAATGATTTTTTTAAATGAATATGCAGTAAAAAAAAAAAAAATCCATGTACAGAATTCCATAAGTCCACCTAAAAAGCAAAAAAATAAAAAAATAAATAAATAAAAATAAAACAAGAATATTATGAGGAAGATGTGAGTTGGTCTACTGGTCAGCTGTTTGGTTTGCCTATCAAAAGACAAGGGTTCGAATCCGACTTGCGTCTTTTGGATGGTCGATCTCCAGGTATGAATAATCAAATTTAATCGATTCATAATTTGAAAATGACACCCCCCTCCCGGCACATGAAAAGTGTAACATAATTCACGTGTCACCACACGATGTCTATGGGACTATACAGGTAAGACTACCTGTAGATATAAACCACCGAAGGTTTATGGCCTACCTATTCGTCCTAAGTCAAAATATTTTGACTGCATTTTTGTTTCACCCGCATTTCCTTAAAGTGGATCTTAAAATAGCTTAATAGGAACGAATATCGGAAAAGCCTGTAAATATAAATCTATTCTCGGATCCTGCTCCGAAACCTCTCGATTTATTGCTTCCTCTGTAATTTTATTTTGTCATGTGAATAAACACAACAATCGTAAATGCCCCCTCGCATTCTACTCGTAATAAGGTATGATAAAGATAAATAGAGAGAGAGAGTGAGAGAGAGAGGGGGGGGGGCACAGAAAGAGTGAGAGAGTGTGTGTGTGGGGGGGGGGGGTGAGAGAGAGAAGAGAGAAGAGAGAGAGGAGAGAAAGAGAGAGAGAGAGAGAGAGGTGGGGGCAGAAGAGGGAAGGCGGCGGGGGGTAGATAGAGACTAGTGTTTGGGTCGGTTGACGATTGAGGTCAGCTAGCGGTCACTTAAGGACAGGGTCGGACACAAAGTATAGTAGTATTCCAATTTCAATTTCATTCAAAATGCGAATTTATCTGGATCCCTAGCTTATCACGCACTAGCTCTCTTTCCCCTCCATTACCCCCCCCCCCCCTCTCTCTCTCCCTCTCTCTATTAATTGTACCATCATTACTATTGCCACCAACACTTTTCTCTGAACCACCTCATAATCGTCATTTAGATTCAAACATATTAGCGATTTGGGAGAGAAAAGCAGAGACCAATCTCTGGTCTAGTCCGTCTACTACATTCATACAATCATTCGACATCACGAGTAGAACGATAAGAAAGCAATGATCTCCCATTGCATATCACGCGTTACAAGCCATAAAATTTATTACTCCCTACTATAAATGAGGTGGTACGATATCATAACCTCTCACCCTGCATGCCCTGGTCATTTAGATGACTGTTCAGTCATTTAATTGTTCCAAAGGTAAATCATTATTTGAGACAGATATATTATGATCATAAAGGCAGTCTATTGAAACTATAACTTAATGGTTTGGTATGACAGGAACAAGACCCTGGTAGTGGTACGACATTACCCGACCTCTCACACACTTCCACAAGTGTTAATTTCACATAATGATTAATCTAAAACAATGGCAAATGCCTTATTTAGCTGTTCATAACAGAATGAGGTCAGGGGATGTAAGGGGATTATCCCCTGACATCGCACTTTTCAATTTCAAGATTGACATGAGGCAGAAGCTGTGCAGACGACACTCTCTTTCCCGCGTTTTTTTCATCTTGAAAGTTAAGTAACGGGTGATGTCGGATGTCTGATGCAATTGAACTTCTCAGGGTGTCAAACACATGACCTACTTGCATAGAACCGCTTCAAGACATGGATAATAAAAGTTGTACATAGGTTAGTAGAGAAAGAGAGCAGTGAAATTAGAAACATATCGTGAAACAAATGAAATAGTTATGAAACCCGAGATTGTCCGCATACCTGATTAATATGGGCCAACGTTTTTATCTAATTGGTTGGGATTCTGTTCATTTTTTAGCTTTGTCATTGTATACCCCCCCCCCCAAAAAAAAAGGCCTTTAGAAAAGAATTGTGACAATAACGTCCCCGTAAATATGATATGTCTGGTATATCGGTCATGACCTTTAAAACTAACACTTGGAGGTCATTACTACTAGGTGTTAAAAAAAAACAGTGGACACTTTTGATCGTTAATAACTAAAGTACTATACAATTGTACCTCGTATCAGACTGAGGTTTTCATTGTAAAGTTGAATGAAAAATTTATTGGGAGCAAGCTTTATTGCATTTCTCTTAATACTTTTCTTAGAATACTGCTCTGAATATTTAAATAGATTTTCAGTTTTTGAAATATCAAGGCAACAAAATCTGTGTGGATCAGTAATTAATTCAGAACACAAAAATTGCCATTGTGAGTTGCAGCTGTCATTTCTGCCAACCTTTTGCTGTCCAGTGTCATTAATGATTCATGACTCTGGTTAAAAAGTGTTCTGGAAATTCAGCAGCTGCAATGCACAGTGGCAATTGTTGTATTCTGAAGTAATTACTGATATACACAGATTTTGTGGACTTGATTTTACAAAAAAGTGAAAATCTCATTAGATATCAAGAGCAATATTTTAAGAAAAGTATTCAGAGAAATGTCATGAAATTTGCTCCAAATAAATTTTACATTCTTCAACTTTACAATGTAAAAACCTCAGTCTGATACCAGGTAAAATGTTTGAGTTATTTACGATCAAAGTGTCCACTGTTTTTTAACACCTAGTACAAGCAAGGAGGTACTATAATGTATTTTCACAAGGAGCCCTACTATACCCTCGGTTCAAGATGAGGCTCAATCAGGAGAAGCGGTGGGACAGGGAAGAAAAGTATTTAAGAAAAGTATTCAGAGAAATGTCATGAAATTTGCTCCCAATAAATTTTATATTCTTCAACTTTACAATGTAAAAACCTCAGTCTGATACCAGGTAAAATGTTTGAGTTATTTACGATCAAAATGTCCACTGTTTTTTAACACCTAGTACAAGCAAGGAGGTACTATATGTATTTTCACAAGGAGCCCTACTATACCCTCGGTTCAAGATGAGGATCAATCAGGAGAAGCGGTGGGACAGGGAAGGGTTGGGGAGGGGGGGGGGAAGAGGGGGATGAAGGGGGGGGGGGGGTTAATATCTAGCATCCTTTGGTATACCTTCACAAGGAAGATTTATAGTTCAATGGACCAAAGGCATGAAAGGAGGCTTATGTAAAAGAAGCAGCGTGTTCATTGTCGGGGCAGGAGCGTTTTGAAGAGAATGGGACTTGTAAGATGGGGATGGAAGGAGGGAGGGGAGAAGGGGAAGGGGGGGGGGGGAGGGGAGGAAAGAAGATTATCATCTAGCTTGTATCGTTTCAAGAGGAAGATTATAGGTACAAGAGAGGCAGGATGTATGGGGCTTGAGATGGTTATTGGAAGGCGGGGGAAGGAGATGATGGGAGATGGATGGACTTCTAACTTCATTTGGTACACTTTCACGATAAAGGCTATACATTTAGGACAGTAGATTAATGTATATCATGGTATTTGTTAGGGGGAGGGGTTTGGGGGTCGGGGGGGGGGGGTTGTCGTAGGATTTGGTTAACCCATACAGCTGGTCTGAAGTGTAATTATAGGATGATCATGCAAAAACCCCACTCAAATAATCAATGATATAGTATTAATGGTAAATATAATACCGATTCATTCTCATTCTATATTGTTGCCAGACTCATTATTTCGAGGGATAGAAGTAGTGTGACGGGGGAACACTCATTCATCTACAAGTCATTTTTCCCGATCATGACTCTGAGCTGATTTTGACAGAGTAAGGCACCTTTCCAGTATATTTTGATCTCATGATGTGTTTACATTTATTTTCAGCCGTGATGGAATGTACTTTTGTTTGATCCTTTTTAAAAACCCGACCTCTTCTATACAAGCCGACGTTTTTGGCTGAGTCATCATGCAAGTATTTATTACAATCACAAACATAATGTCATGTAAGATGGTTTCTATATAGTAAAAACTCACTAAGTGACGATTACATAATAGGCATACCTCTCCCCCTACCAACCAGGGTAAGCAGATAACCTTTGATGTATCTTTGGTATGACGTCAGAAAAATGTATATTTAACATGCTGTCATGCAAAGTCTTCTTGTTTGGTTTCCTAACCTTTTTCGAGAAAAAAAAATGAAGAAAAGAAATAAAGAAGATTTACATGACAATGAAGATAATCTCCTCAATCCTTTATTCTCGCTGCTGACCCAGAGAACTTTTACTTTATTTCCTTCACACCAGCTTTCCCTTTTTAAGATTTTAGCATGGATTATTTAATTCTATACAGCATGTATGTACTCCAACAAAAGACTGATTATAATCTCAAAATCAGGTTGGTACGAATCCAATAAAATCTGCCAATTACGATCAATCGCGTATCCAGCTGATTCCAACATACATAACATGGGGTGGAGCTGGCGTACACCCCCCCCCTCTCTCTCTGTACGTCTTCTTCTTCTTCTTCTTCTTCTTCTTCTTCTCTTTTTCTGTTTCTTCTTCTTCATCATAATCTTCTTCTTCATCTCTTCTTTTAAAGTTGAATAACTTGTTCGTCTTGATTTTTTAAAATAATTATCTCGTACCTGTCTAGCACGTCGCGAGTGAGCTGTTTGATTGTGATTGTGATGTGAGTCTCGACGGGTCAACACCATGAGTAAACAATCAACAATTGAATCCAAAGCACTGATTTCTATAAACCGTCTCCTCGTGACGTACAAAAAGTTTTTCCAACTTTATAAGCTCACACCCACCCCCTGAAAGTGCTTTGATAGCGAATCTTTATTTTCATTTGCAACGAGACTTTGAAAATTCTCGAGTAGCAAGGAGAAAATGTTGCTACAATCTTCTTGGATAAAGCTTGGATACAATATAAATTGTCCCATTGGGGGCTAAAGAAAACTAAATGGATAAAATGTTGTTGTCTAATGTTGCCCAGTTGGACATAGATATTCCAAAATTTGTATACATAACTATCCTTATGATGGGCAACATATCACTCAGTATAAAAATGGATGATAACTAAGGTTTAACTGGTCCTATCAAGGCATATCCAAGCAACAGCATGTTTCGACATATGCAATCCCATACGAACAACGCACTTTACCATGTTTACTATACTACAATACTCCTACTCCTACTGCTACATAACACCACCACCAACAACAACCACCGGAACAACAACTACAACGACAACAAAACTATTACTATACTACCACCACCACCACCACTACTACTACTACTACTACTACTACTACTACTACTACTACTACTACTACCACTACTACTACTACCACCACCATCACCACCACTACTACTACTACTACTAATACCACCACCATCACTACCACCACCACCACCATCTCTACTACTACTACTACTACTGCTACTACTGCTACTACTGCTACTACTGCTACTACTGCTACTACTGCTACTACTGCTACTACTGCTACTACTACTACTACTACTACTACTACTACTATTACTATTACTTCTGCTACTACTACTACTACTACTACTACTACTACTACTACTACTACTACTACTACTACTACTACTACTACTACTGCTACTACTACTATAACTACTGCTACTACTACTACTGCGACTACTACTACTACTATTACTATTATTACTACTACTACTACTGCTACTACTGCTGCTGCTGCTACTTCTACTACTACTACTATTACTATACTGCTGCTACTACTACTACTGCTGCTGCTGCTGCTGCTACTACTACTACTATTACTACTTCTACTACTACTACTACTACTACCACCACCACTACTACTACGACGACTACCTACTACTACTACTACTACTACACTACTATTACTACTATTACTACCACCACCACTATATACTATACTACTACTACTACCACCACCACCACCACCACTACTACTACGTCCACTACTACCACTACTACTACTACTACTACTACTACTACTACT
The DNA here is from genome assembly GCA_025618425.1 of Heliocidaris tuberculata. Classification (NCBI taxonomy): domain Eukaryota; kingdom Metazoa; phylum Echinodermata; class Echinoidea; order Camarodonta; family Echinometridae; genus Heliocidaris; species Heliocidaris tuberculata. The sequence goes on along the minus strand of CM046838.1, from coordinate 4,850,612 downwards.
ACTACTACTACTACTATTACCACCACCACTACACTACTACTACTACTACTACTACCACCACCACCACCACCACCACCACCACCACCACCACCACCACTACTACTACTACTACTATACGCCCACTACTATTACTACTATAACTACTACTACTACTGCTGCTGCTGCTGCTGCTGCTGCTGCTGCTGCTACTACTACTACTACTACTACTACTACTACTACTACTACTACTACTACTACAGGCTACTACATACTACTACTATTACTACTTCTAGCTTAAAAATTACCCTAATCCGATAACTATATCCATCCACCATTGGGTTCATTCTACTAGAAAAAAAATTGTATTTTGGCATCACATGTTTCTCTGTTGATAGTTGATGATCAAGCAATATTTTGAACATTTTTTCCCTTTCAAATTTATTCAAGCAATCCACCGCACCATGTCGACCCGAACAACAGAAGTCTACGCTTCTTCCCAATTTTGCCAATTTTGCATAAATGTGTAAATTCTTTACTCGTCATGTCAAAGACAAGCGTATAAGGAAATAAGCTTTACCCATACATCAATCATACGAAGGCTAATTCAAATTCACGAACTAGATAGGTCTAGTACCAAAATAATACTATAAACTTTACTCCATTTAAACAATATTTTGCCTGTTTGAATACCACGTTTAGATATCAAGGCCGTGGTATAACAAACTCCATCACTCTAATTCCTATTTTTAGCAACAAAAAAAAAAAAAGTCGATAGAAATATTCATAAAAGACCAAGTAGCCTTGTACTCTCCACTATAGTCACGATTATAAATAGATCGAGGTAATATGCTCAATCAAAATTAACTTTCTGTGAATGAAATCATAACTATATAAGAAGACCACAATAAGAACTCTAGTATTACTATACACCTACATAGACTTGTTTATAATTCATACTATTATACCAGACGAAACTTCGCTGCCCTTTTTTTTTCTCGATAAGAGATGATATTTATAGAAAAAAGATCCAACCATCTGACCAAGTTTATAGATCTTGATGTATTTGAAAAATTAAGAACAGGTCTTTACGAGAACAGCCGATATTTCCGTCACACCCAATATCTTGTCGTTGAGGAGACACTACGTGTATTTCATAACAAAACCCTTAATCGTGTTAATCAGATGGCAAAATGCTCTTCATTTTTTAAACATCGTGCTGTGTAATGTAACGAAGTGATATGGTATTGGTATGTTGTGGTGAATTATACTATGTCTTATGTTATGATGCGTTATGGTGTCATGTTATGTTATGTCATGCAGTGATGTGGTAATGGTATGTTACGGTTTGTTATATTTCTCTATTATGCTATTTTAGATTATTTCACGTTATTTTTTTTAAATTAATGTATTACATGTTTAATGTTATGTTGAATTAATATATGTAATGTTATGTTAAGCCACTTTATGTTATTTACGTCGCGTGATGTTGCGTTATATTATTTTTTTGCTAAATTATTGTGCTGAGAGTACGTCATATTCAAGCATGAGAGACCCAAGTATATTATATTTGAAGTCAATAGCAGTTTGAACTAATCAACCGTTGCTTAGCACGCCTTTTGAAAAGCGTCAGTTTGACTAACTCTAGAGAAGGAAGTTTCTTGACCTTATCGCAATACCAACTATATCACTCGTCACCTTAACACTAACCTTAGTAGATGGAGACATAACATCAACAAGTTATCATATTATTATCATGATGATAATAATTGTCAGTTATTGACCGGGAAAATTACACAAAAGCAGAGACCATTACACAGGATAGGTCCTTTCCCAGACATCATGTGCAAGCCACCATGCCAACCCAACGTGGCCTCTTATCTGTATTTCGTGCATGGTAGACAAAATATGAAGTGAATACACAAATATTTTGTGCTGTATGATAGAAATGATAAAATAAATGAACACTATAATAATATTCTATGCATGTGTTATTTAAACTGAAAAGTTGGAAAGAGTTCACCCTATAACACACGCATAGCCATTTTGCTAAAACATAACAATAGTGTTTGCGCGTTTTCCCCCGATTTTTGGCATGCCATCATTGTTATTGGTATAGCATTAAGCTATGCATGAATGGTAGCCGGATATTTGGTGAATAAGATTAATAGATGACATGTACACAAATATAATTCAATTCATTTCCAGACAATTAATGATCTTCAACGAAATGGGAAATGCATGCAAAAAATGTCCAGTCAACAATGTGATGGCATGTATGTATGCTCAACATACACGGTTACGCTCAAAAGTTTTCTAAACGGTGCAATTAAAATCAAAACAATTTTAGGACCGTGATAATTGTGATACCTATTAACCATCATACACATTTATTATTGAAATGCAATAATTGATAATTATATGCAAAAATTTAAATGGTGATACCCCAAGTTGGTAGTATATGATGATACTATACGGGAAAATCATACCATCATACACTTTGTAATCAGTTCTTTATTTCAAAGAAAAGGAAAGCAATATACAAATTTGCATCATGCAAAAATAGCAGTAATAAGAACCACGTCCACGAACCTATTCGGGTTCATGGCAGGTTGCAATACAAAGTATTATGATATATAAGGGGAAAAAAGACAAACATGAGCATGCAATAATTAGAAAGAAATGTTACAATCATTTTGATGCTTAATGGCAATATCATATTACATTGTACATGTTGTAAGGACAACATGACGATGGCATATTATATACCGTATTGATATAATAGGAAAATTATGTGAAAGATGATACTCCATGTTGGTAGTATGATTGACCTTTGACCTGCATGGGCACATAGCTTGTATATCCCTGACATCTGTCCGTTTTTTTTAAACGAGAATGCCCATAAACAAACAATTCACATCGATCCAATATCCATACAGCAAGCACACGGCTGGATAAAAACTGTATAAAATCAATAACCCCTTCGGTATAGACACAATATTCCGAGTATTGCTTGTTGAGAGGGGTGTAATGGGGGCTGGTGTGAGGGGTGAGATACACGTGATGTGTTACATCCTCTAGTTACATCATTACAAGAGGGATTACAATATTCTGTCAAACATTTTGTGATTGTATTTGAGGGGCCTGAAACCTGCATCCCCATGATGCGGAATGCCTATCTCTTGTTTAGCTTTCATTTCAAGCTCTTTTGTCTGGCAATTTGCTGTGATAATAATATAGAGAGCATGCAGACATTTAAAAAAAAAATATTATCATTATATCAATATTATTATCTTGAAGGAGGGGAGCTGGGGTGTTAAGACTTTGATTATTACTTGTATTCTAAAACACTGCTCTAGCGTATTTCAAAATACATGCGGTCTGTATTCCCTGTACTGATAAAAAAATTACTGCATTTTCACCGTTTTTAGGTGACACTCAATAGCCAATTCGCCGCTGCTAGATATTGAAATGGTTTGATGCTTTGTAGTGATGTAAACTGAAGACAGGGTAAATTAAAAACACCCCTCAATATTCTTCATATTTATGATTAATCAGTAGCAGACGAAGAACTATCTTACAAATTGAGTAAAAACAAAAGGTAATTACAAACAAAAAGAACAACATAATGAGGAGGGAGGGGGTGTTATCATCCTGAGGTTAATATTATGCTGATTTTATGTAGATGAGTTCTCGCTAAATGTATATGCATTGCGTATGAGTAAGCCTATAATAGGTAATTCCTCTTTAACGTGAAGACTGTGGCTTTATAACATCACAGGTAGTATTGAAGGCCATTAGTCATCAGTGAGATGGCCTGTTGTTTAATCAATCGGTCGAAGTTCACTCTGTCTCGTATCAGTCTATACTCTCTCCATACTATCATTCTGTCTCCCATGTAATGTCGGAACAGTGTTGCGCAGTATAGATCATAAGGAAAAGCGAAAAGAGCAGATTAATGTATCCATAACTAACAACTATTCTTATGTCTTCTTTTTCATAACCGTGTACTGTTCATTGCTTACAGCAGAAAATGCATAGACTTGGTACATGTTAAAGAAAGAGGGGCACAGAAGAATGTATACAGGGAGAGAGAGAGAGAGAGAGAGAGAGAGAGAGAGAAGGGGGGGGGGGATGTGGGAGACACAATTACAGATGGGTGGAGAGAGAGGGAATGATATTGAGAAAAAGATAGAGAGAGAATGTAAGAGAATGGACGGGGATAATAATTTATCCCCCAAAACCTGTACTTAATTCAAAATTTGTACAAACATCAAGAGCTCAATTGAATATCAAAAATTATACAAAATATATTTGCGATTCAGAAATGATATTTTGAATACAGTTAATTAAGTTCAAAGCAATTTACAGACAATACGAGCTGCAAGTTACGTATGACACAAGAATAATTATCGGAGACTGATAACATTGTAACCACAATAGTCACAAAACAAAGAACCAAATACCTTCCGTCGCATCAGTTATATCATCATAATAATGACAGTATTTACTTATAGGATTTACACGGTGTAAGTCAGCGAATAAGAATGTTACGTAACCTCGTCTCGATGTAAATAGAAATCTTTCTTTCCGTTTTCTTTGTTTTGTTCTATTGAGATTCAGTTGTTTTAAGCGGTCAGTGACACATTATTCAAATCGATTGGAGGTTAAACCGTTTGGTACTACACAAGTTTACAAAATGGAAACGATTACTGGAATTGAGCCAAATATGGATTCGTTCATTAGTGATGGCATTATCTCAGTTTTTGAATTGGATAAAATACAATGTTACGTTCGATCTTCTCATTTTACTCAAATTTATTTGATAAGATATTTGGTACTGCATAACGGAAAATGGCGTTGAAGAGAGGCATACTAAAGCTTTTCTTCTTGCACTCATCAGAGTATACAGCAAAATAATCATTTATCTACATCATCTTGATGATGTTATTAATGGGTATCATCTCGTTGATCATCTTAAACCATTTGCATGATTGGATTTTTTTCTTTCCAAACCATAAAGGTCTGAGACTGAAGCCGGTGAAATTACTTAAAGACCATTACAATCTACTCCTATAGTTCCTGATATTCAATAATATGATATCTTGTTGACATAATGTCTCTATCATTTCTGGGATATAAAAGGAAAGGTAGTACTATACTAGTAGTAGAAAACCAAAGGTATTAAACTACAGTTTTTACACCACTACTTTTATAATTTACCATCATAACCAATCATGGTTTGCCGAATGTGCATGTGATTGAAACATAATAATGTTATTATCCACTATAATAGGCCTACGCTGATTATTATCACCCTTCTCATTATTATCATTGTTACTTGTCATTATCATTGTTGTTGTTGTCGTTGTTTTGTTATTATTATTATTATTATTATTATTATTATTATTATTATTATTATTATCATCATCATGATTATTACCATGATTATTATTATTATTATTATCAATATAATTATTATATGATTATCATTATTATCATTTTAATCATACTTTTCATCGATACAGAAGAAGCCCCATCTCCATCTTACCCTCTAAGATGCAATCCAATAATGTTATCTTGTTTAATGCCAGATATCGATGACAAAATGAGGGGAATTATACCTAAATCATGATCATCCCTTTCTACATGCACAAATTTTAATTAGATTCGTATGGGGGGGGGGGGGGGGGGGGGAGGTTGAAAGAATTCCAACCGTATATATTTTGCAATCATAATTGATGTAGGCCCACTGGTCACTGTAAAGCTTTGCCAGAACATAAAGGAGCAGTGTAGGCCCAAGGAGTTCTGTGATAACTCCTTGGTAGGCCTATCTCATTCTGTAGCGTGGAATTTCCCCAGTCCATAGACCATACGATCAGAACAAAAGACCCCTTTCTCCCCCTTCTCTATCTCATGAATATAACGGTCACCTCCCTTTTGTTCCTTCGTCTCGTCTTGGAATGCATCTCTTGGTCTTGAAGTAGCGCTTACTTTCCTCTCACACTCCAAAAGAACTTCCGAATTTCAACCGATCGATATTTGGAGCTATCGACTACAACCAGCCTACAACAGCGTCGTCTGGCACAGTGCCATCGGAATTGCGTACAAAGAATTCCCGCCTAATTTTTGTGGTTTCTCGTCTCGTCGCCTCTCTGGTTAGCTATGTAGACCACACCATGCGATATGCAAAGAAATTTCTTAATTCTTTGTTATCAAAGAATTAAAACGAAACTAACTTACAACACATTATACTATGCCTGCCATGTGAAAAAAAAAAGAGATAAATAATATCCGATTGTCAAAAAGGAATGTAATAAGTAAGTAAAATAGTGATGTAGACGAGTGGGGAAAGAGAAACATATCGTTATAGTGATATAAATTTATCATCATGTTACTTCATTTCTTTGCAGAAAGAAGTTCCATCAATTTTATAGCATAAGTTACCTAACTACAAACAAAGCCAGTCTAATGTATGCATGCGTAAATGCTATTCATTGATTACAACTAGGCTATATTTAGGTGTATTAAATACTACATCTACCTGCCTACAGTCAGCGTGTACACGACGCCAATAGTCAAGTGTTTGCATTCATGAATGACTAAACAGTTATTGACGTCAATGGCTGAACAATCGCTATCGTAAGATGGCGCTAGATAACTCAAAACGGAGGTACTTGACTGAAAATTTATAAGGAGAGCTCAAAATAATATAAATTTATTTCCTCATCCTCTGACGATCGACTCTGACCCAAAACGCCAGGCACAACGTGAATGCATTTTAAATTCCTCATCAGCAAATATAACAGATAAAGATATACCTGGTAAATCAACATTTAAATAAAGGGGGCAGTGTCCATTCATAAAACAAAATAGATCACTCCCCCCCCCCCCCCCCCCCCCGGCCCAGAAACACGTGATTTTGTGCACTTTGAGTTATATGTTAGCAAATAAGAATATAATGAAAATCACGCTCTTACCATTCCATGCAGCGAGTGTCAATACTAGAGGGAGGTACATGTATCTTGGTAGACTTGGTATATACATTATTCTTTTTTGTTTATTTCTTGAAACTTCCATTCAATAATGCAAACAATATATACTTACAAAACATTAATTAGAACTTTGATAACATAAAATGATAATAATTTTTCATAATGATACAGATCAAAAATACATCTTTCACGCAATAAGTGTTCCCTCCTCTGCATATGGCATTATTGCTATGCAGGTCTTGATCTTATGGATAGATTGGTAGGGGCGGCAAAGATGGATCGGGTAGGGCAGGGGGCGAGGGGGCCGTGACCCCCTACTGAGAAAATCAAAAAGCCTTGAAAAACCAGCAGAGTGAGAAAGGACCTGGGCTCGCCCCTTTGAGATCGTCGGAAGGGTTGTCCCAGATTTCAGAGGTGAAAATGGATCTGAAAAGAATTTTACAGTAATTAAACGCTCTGATTTATTATTTTCCCAAATCTATTTTATTTCATTTTATTTTATTTTATTTTATTAATTAATTAATTAATTAATTAATTAATCATCTTTATCTATTATTTGTTTTAGAGGGGAAGGGGGGGGGGGGTGCTTGTCAGAGATTTTAAATAACATTGCCACTCCCTTTCAGTTTCAGCCAATGCCTGATCATCCTTGATATGGGTGGGAACTGAGAAAAACACAGCAGGGCTTCATTACAAAGGACATTAACAATCATATGAGAAATATATAGCATTCAATCTGAAGAAAGGACAAATATGCATATTTTCCCTATATTCAAAATGAAAATTCAAAAACTGGTAATTTTAAAACTATCCTCGCGATCCTGAACTAAAAATAGAAATTAGATTTACATTTGAACAGACTGTTTCTACTAACCTTCCCCTATTTACATTCACCGCCTGATTACACTCTTGGTTCTAAAAAAAATCAGTGTTTAACTGTAAATATTTGATTTGCAAAGCTTCTTCCCCTTTTCCAGATATCGACGGATAAAGAGATAGGCAAACACATCCTTATTTTATGTTTATTCTGTGATATAGGTTAAGCATTTCTTTTATCTTTTATTCTTGTGTAAGTCTATTTCTGTCTATCATCTCTCTCTCTTCTCACTCCCCCCCCCCCCCCTCTCTCTCTCTCTCTATCCATTTCGTTTTCTGTATGGCTCTCTCTCTCTCTCTCTCTCTCTTTCTGTATCCCTCTCCTATCTATCTGTTTCTCTTTTCTTCTCCCCCTTTCTCTCTATGATACTACCATCTATATAATTATCCGCAGCCTCTCAATTCCACTACTATATCACATAGCATCAGACAGAAGAGGGCGACATTCTACTTAATTTTCGTTGGTTTAACTCTGGAGTTCTATTCTTACCTTTCTGTAATGATAGTCTTGATTTAATATTCATCATCAACAGCACATTAGCACCATCATTATTCTCATTTATATCACCATCATAATCATCATTAACATCATCATCATCCTCCTCCTCATCATCACCATCTTCAATATCGTCATCATGGCACCATTATCATGATTTTGATCATTATCACCATCATCACCATCATCACCATCACTCATCATCTTCACCAATATTATCTTCACCATCATCACCATCATCATCGCAAATAATTATCATTATAATTATCATGATATCCATCATCATCATCATCATCATCATAATCATAATCATCATCTTCACCATCATCATCACCATCATCACCACAATAATCATCATAATAATTATTTTTATCATCATAACCATCATCTTCACCAACATCGTCATCATCACCATCCTCATCAGCACTAACATCATCATCACCACCATAATTACATTTTTTCATCATTATCAGAATAAAAATCATCATCATTCCCACAATCATCACAATCACCACAATCATCATTGCTACCATGATCTCCTAAAAGATAAGACATTCTAGAAAGGACATCACAACAGTCTGCTTTGATGGTTGTACATACTATATGAGTGACATTTAATTTTGATGCAAAAACAATAAAATAGAAAAACGTCTACATGAAGGAAAATGAGAAATATTACAAAACATTGCAGGGTGAAAAGTTGCATAGTAAATCTCGAACAAATTATGTGTGATCCACCACACATCATGAATAACTTCTCTCACCCAAAAGGCCACAATACGGAGAAACAAAAAGCAGCACAAGCTGATGAAAAAATGAAAAGACAAGTATAATTTACTACAAACACTAAAAATCACTGACTTACTAAATCTACAAACATTAAATATCTTACACCATCCATAAAATGCAAGTTTACTGCAAACAGCAGCTTTCAAAACTTGCTTATCATATAACTGAGCCAAAAAGGAGGCATTTAGAATAATAAAAGAACATCCAAATCAGCTGTGAGGAGGCCAATAAGGATATAACAAAATAAATTTGACTACATAGCTGATTAACCCTTTCAAGACAATTGACCACATTTTGTGGTTTGGCTCAATAACTTTTGATTCAGAGCTCTAAAAAATATACCTGACGCTTGAGTAGAAAGAGCAAAATTTTCTACACACACTATGTCCATTTTTATCGCATGACCATATTGCGTTTGATGCCAGGAATTTTAAAAACGAGAATAAACTTTGAGATCCTTAAATTGGCAACACATTGAGAGGTTCAAAATCATTGTTTTTTTCATCAAAATTGGCAATTTTTAAAACCTTACGGCAAATTCCTAACCATGTATATTTTTTTCAAAGACATTGCAAGTTATTCGAACTATGTAGCACTAAAAGAAAATATTATTGTTGCCAATTTGAAGAACAAAATGTGATCAATTTAACCCTTGAATAATTCCTGTCCTGAAAGGGTTAAGAACTACAATGCAACTTCTACACATGATTATAGCATAACAGAATACAAGGCCGGAATTTGTTTTGTTTATCAATTTAATTATGACAAGAATACTGTTTTAGTATTTTAACAGAAAACAAGTAGAATAGACATTCTCTGCAGCATTTAAAAAAGGCTGTTGTGATGAGTAAAAAAATATATGTAACAAAATTAGTTATCTCTACATTATTCAATCATGTTTGTGATGGATTCAAACTTCAGAAGAATCCTCAAACAATGAATACATTTCATGCTGCCTTCAACACTAATACTTTTAAAAAGATGCTAGACTTATGTCATGTAAAAAGTACATAAAAACTTTTTAAACTCTTCCTTTGCCACATAATACTTTTCTATGGGATTTGCATGTAGAGTCTGTGTCAAATGGCACAATGGCACTGGAAGTGTAAATCACCAATTCAAAAAGAATTTCTACAATACAGAGTAATCCATAAAGATGACTACCAGTAATTCAGAAATTTTGTCACGAATAGAGGGCATTTTACATATTCCATTTACTACAAAGTGGGTGGAGCAGTGTTTGTGTGGGGCTGTATTCCCCATCTCCCAAACCCAAAATCTTTGTATCACACTTCTACTGACAGGCAGCAAGTTTCATGATATTTCACACATGTTGTCTACTATTTGATGCCAGAAGGGCATTATTTCATATACTTTTACTAGAGTTAACGCCTGCATGAATCTCAGCAGACTTATCACATGCTATGACAGATAGTAAACAGACAAATTATTGCCTGTAGGGCATTCTTGGACAATGTGCCAGGAGAAAAGCTTGATTTTGTCATTACTACAAATTTTAAAAAGTTTACATTGTCTCTTAATCATAAAAATGTAGAAAAATATCAACTTTAAATTCGAACAAAGACATCTACTATTATGTTCTTAGTTCACTACTGGTCAAAGCATGTGATATATCATGTTTGATATCAAGCTAGTCGACACCTGGTGCTAAGCTTTAATTATGGGACTGATCTTTATGAAGATCTTTATGAAGACATAACTCCATAAATCACATATAGATATATGGTGATAAATATAAAATGTAACTCATCTTTTTATCACATTACCTTCTGCCTTATTTGTAAGTAGCTAAGTAGCATGATACGATGGTTGAAAACATTTAGCTTTACAATACAGCAGCCATTTAGCACAAATAACATCTTCATGAAAAGCAAATTCTTTTCATGTTTTGCATATCAATAAATAACATATAAAAACAGTGACTTCTCTTTCCCCATTGTTAACTGCATGTATGGAGCGACACCTTTCATACACCCTATAGCTATATCACATATTATATATAGATAATTTTTGTTATATATTTATATATTCATATACTTTTATTTGGAGGTGTTTACACATTGATGAAATATGCTGTTTTATACAGATATTATATACAGAGTTTATGTACAGCTTAGTTTAATAATAGTTGCTATCTTATCTCATCTTCATCAAATGGCCAATTACATGCCACTATTTATAGCATCAATATTATGGAATCCCTAAAAGTGATATCATCTAAAATTATCTTTATCAACGGCAAATTCCCTACACTAAACATCTACATTATTTTCTTTGAAATTATAATTGATCAATCATAATTAATTGTGAATTGTAAAATTATTCAATAGAATTCAGATAGAGAATATACTAAACAACTATAAAATTAAACAGTGTTGTCGCTGTTTTTGTTATGTTGAATCACTATGCGGATAAGAAAATATAAATTCAAATCATAAACAAAAACAAATAAAAATAAGCAATGCTGTTATGCAAAATACCATTAAACATATCAAATAGTACTCAAATCCAATTTTCATAAAGACCCTTGACTTCAATTCATCATAACAGTTTACATATCATTAATCCTTTTAAAATTGTGAGACTTTTCATATAATGAAAAAGGCAAAATAATATTTTGGTATCTGATCAAAATATAATGCTGAGAGTAAGAATTTGGTGAGATGTTCTTTCTACCACAGCTTCGAAACTTGAAAAGTACACACTGTTTCTTATTCCAATGCTATAAAGAAGACTACAAAATAATACATCTTCTATATCATCCTGAAGATGAAAAATGCACTTTCTCTGCAAAAAACCAAATACAAACAAACAACTTTGTGAGCACCAAATTGAGAAAATACTGAAAAATCAATCAATTTCCTTAAGCCCTCACACACACCTACATGTATTAGAAAAAAATAAACAGAATCACAAGCATTGGTATGATATAATTTTGATATCTTTAAGGACCTTCTGCATGTATTAAGTACACATTTATTACAGCTTAGACTTAGTAGCAAAAGGCATACCTTCCCTAAATTGTTTTATTGATAATTGATGCTGAGAGCTAGAAGGGTGTTGACTCCCCATAAAATGATGAGTTAACAACCTTTTAGCTCTTAACAGATGGTACATATTTACCATAAGAGCCACGTTTCTAATATCCTCTCATTTTTGTTTTATTTCCTTCTAACAGTAACCTTATATATTAGATTGATATGAAAAAAAAAATCCAAATTAGTTATGCCATGAACAAATCCCAGTAGTCATATAAGATGGAACAACTGATGAAAAAAAAAAACACAATTGTTATTTCTTTTACAACAATTCACAACCATTTCTATTCATGAGAAATATCTGCCCAAAATAATGACTGATTCACTAAGAAAATTGTTTTTCTACTCTAGATCACACACAGCACAAACTTTCACATTAAGTACTTTTTAAATAGTTTACTCCTGCCTAAATTCAATATACAAATAAAGAGTAAAAGCAATTCATTTTACAAAAAAGATTATCTTTGTTACAATTAAAATACCAATTCAATTATGTTTAGTTGCTGTACACATGAAATTCATTTCAATATAACTGCACAATAAGAGAACCATTTTTCAAACAATATACAAGTAACTATTCTTCAAGACTGCTCTATTGTGCAGCAAAACAATCAGTAAAATAAAACAATATAAGCACCTTCATGGGATGGACAACATCCAAATACATAAATCAATATTTTTTTCTTCAAATTAACTTAATTCTCAATAGCAGCTCAGAGCAATATCCATCACAATGAGTGTAAATACATACAGTTGAAGGGTACAAGTTACTGAGTGAGCAGTTACTGAACTTAGAAGAATATCAATATAACCTAAAAGAGAGAATACATTCTTTTGTGTGTTTTCACGACAAATTATCTTTCCTTTCCATAAGAATGCAAGACATTACCTGAAATACAGCAGCAGAAACAACAATACTCACTGCACAATTAATGCCCATTTTTGCAGTGGAAAAAACAAAATACCTATATGAAAATATGGAATATAAACACAATACAAGCTGTGAAAGTTTGAATAATATCAATTCTATGATAATCATCTGGTATGAGACACATTTGGACATTTAGCTTATTTACGTTATAAAGATAAAAATCAATACTTTCTTCACTTTCAAAAATGTTGAAAAAATTAACATATTAATACAAAAAATACAGAAAATGCATGTGAGGTGAATGCCCTGAACACAGTTTGCTTTAAATTTCCCCAATTAAACATACATGACTTGTAGAATATTACACTGCATATAGGAAAAAAACAAGTACAAAAACCAAACTCTTGTCCCATGTGCTGTAGATCACATGACCACCAATAAATCACGTAACCATATGATATGATCATGTGACATACAATAAAATGAAAGCCTTGGTGACATACATGTACCTCCCCTCTTACAATACAAACAAACTAAGAATGCTGCACAAAGTTGGATGGAAGACAGTTGCATAATTCGGGAGAGTTCATGCTGCATCCTTCTAGATATCACATGATTAATCACATGACTTCATCACCTGACATGGCACCCTATCAGCTGGAGCACGTTCTGCAGCACATTTTTCTGAAGTATTCATTGTTGCAGAATCTGAATTTCTTGACAAGAGGGCAATATGTGACTGAACTTGCATCTTGGCAACCTGTATTAATGAAAAAAAAATATAAAGGTTGATAATTTCACTGAGGTGTACCTCTACAGCATTTAATAAAAGAAGAATTTAGGTGAAGCAGACTTTGTACATGTATTCATAGCAAGGTCTAACAGAATATGGGAGAGACTCGCCTGGTGCTCTTGCCAAGGGAGCAAAACCTTATGAAGAGTGCAGAATTAAGGCTGCCGAGACCAAGCGGGTGTTACGCAAAGCTCGGGCGAGCAACAAACTCCCCCTCCAAGACCCTTTGGCTCTGTGGCCTTGCCCTCACTGCCCATGAAAACTCAGGGTTCAGATTGGCCTTTATAGCCACCTTCGAACCCACAAAACTAATTGAATAAATGATGAAAATAATCACCTTCTTTACGAAGGACGAACAACAACAGAATATGCATACTTGGTTGTTCTACATATATCATTTTGATATGGTTAGGCCAGAAATATTTGGTGTAAATAGATTGCATTCAAGAAATCAATTCTCGGACTATCAAGTTCATAGTTAGTCTCTTTTATATGTGAAGTACATGTATTACGATTGACACCAAGTATTAGTCTATTGTTATTCACAATTGTGCAACACTATATTTTGGAGAACCAGCACAATGGATACTAATACAACTAAGCTTCTCCAACCTCAAGTAATTCATCATGTCAGTCGATCATAAGCTCTCCACCCTCCACCCTATAATCTTTTCAACTTCATCCCTCAGAGTCTAATGAATACTCTCAGGTGGAACTGGTACAGTACATGTAAAAACTAGAATCTCACTACACTCTGCCCTTTATCTAATCTCTTAAACCACACTCTTTTACCCCTCTGAGTATGAAGAGTATAGTATTTACTATGAGGTGGAACTAGTAAGTAACACATGGACTCTCACACCTTTTACCCCATCAAACCCCCTCCCCCAACCCATAAGAGTCTGGTAGCTATCAGTGCAAGCCCTTACATTACCCCGGTGTACTTGTGGAGCTTGTATAAAACCACATGGAATCTCACACTCTAACCTTCATCCCCATCTAGCCCTCTGTACCCCTATGAGCTGGCACATAACCCTCTGAGTCCCATGAGTACTTACTATCAGGTGGAGCTGGTATAGTACCACATGGACTTTCACACTGCCTCTGTCTACTTGGTCTCTCTGAAGCATGACAGTGTTGATCTCTAAGGATAACACCATTCTGAGCCATACAGCTGACAGGCCGGTTCTGCTGACCCATACCACATCGAGTATTGCACTGCCAGGAATGAAAAGATAGGGCAAAAAATATTCCTTTTAAAAAAAGAATTCATCTGCTGGAGACGTTCCACATTCAAATTTTGTTTAATTTAAAATTTTCACACTTTTAGCATTCTTACCATCATCATGATCATCACCATCATCATGATCATGATCATCATCATTATCATCACCATCACCACTATCACCATCATCATCACTATCACCATCACCATCATCATCATCATCATCATCATCATCATCATTATCATCATTATCATCATCACCACCACCACCATCACCATCACCATCATCATCATTCCACAACATCATCAGCAACACCATCATCATCCATTAGTATTGTCATGAACACCACTTCTTATCACAACACTATCATTACCAATCATTATAATCACTACCACAATCATCACCATCACCACCATCATCACCATCACCACCATCATCACCATGAAAGTTTACTTACCTCACTCCAATCTCCAGCAATCCACCTTGGTGGAGGACAATCACCTAAATTACAAGGCATCCTATAAACAGGCATGTCTGCTTTGTTACACATGATGTGTGAGTAAGTCTGTCGGCGATCACTGCTCATACACTGGACATGACGCTGTTTGTGGCCAGGTCCACACGATGGATAACACTATTAAAATAAATCAAGTGAATTCGATGATGAAAATTGCTATCCAGTACCATTCATTTCAATATCACAAACTACTGGTTAAAGATGGAGCTAACTTGTACATGTATGTATATGCTGATCCAAAGAAGATAAGCTTGGGGTATTCTAAATCACTTCCAGAAGAATTATGTAAATTGTTGATGATACCAAAATTTCTAGTGACATGAGATGAGGTGGGTTACTAACCTGTGCCCATTGCCCTGTGATCCAGACCGGTGGACACTCCCTATGACCACAGGTCATTCTCTCTGCTGGTTTATGTTCCTCACAGAGTGATTCATCTACTACTTCATCCTCATGCTGAGTAACCTTGGTGGTACACAGGACGGTCCTGGTCTTCTCACCGTTACCACACGTCCTAGTACAATCAGACCAAGCTGATACCTGCCAGCTGAACAAAAAACCAATCAAATAGCTTCTTTTATTAGTCCTTGAGTGTTTAATATACTTTCATGTTACAGACAAAGTAATGTTTGATGGATGTCAAATATGTTCAACAAATACAATTAATTCATTTAAGTCAAATTTTACCACTTTAGAGCTAAAGTAGAACAAATTATCAGCAGAAAACCTTTAGATTGGGTGATATGGGGAGAGGAAAGGAGAGGGAGGAGGGGAGAGGGAAAGCGAGGGAAGAGAGAGGGAGAGAGAGGGGGGTTGGAAGAGACATGGTATGAGACAGGGAGAGAGTGAGAGAGAGATAGAGAGAGGGAGGAGAATGAGAAAGCAAAATAGTTTGTATTAATGCTCAATCACAGAGGAATGTGTGCCCCCTGCTGCCTGTATTTCCCTTTTCCTACCTTCCTTCTTACTATCCTGTTATTTTCTCTGTTCTGGTGAAGAGAAGTAGTCCTTACATGTTAATTGCTAATATTGCAAGTATAATGAAATATGCATGTCTTGCTTGTTTTCAGAGATAATTTAGATTGCTCAGTATATTTTGATCAATGCTTTTTATATCGTGTATACTTCATGAATTTACTTGAATAAGCTATTCATTCAGAAAGTGTGATTGATATGTATTATCTCTTTGATTTAATGTATAATTTTCATTGTTAAGTTTCATTATGATTATGTAAAACATAGTATTTATGATGTTTTTATGCACTGTACAAAAATCTGCAATTCAGCCAGTTGGCTGCAAGTGATTTTTAAAAATAAACCATTACCATTACCACAGAGAATACTACTTACACAGGTGGGCAAGCCTGGACGTTACATGAGATGGTCCTTCTTTCAGGTTTAGGATGATCACAGAATGTATCACTGACAATAGTCTCATCATCTACTCTGACACACTGCATCTCAGATATTGATACACCTGAAGAAAGATGAAAAAACATCATTATACTCTTAGATGGTGATTACACTACTCTCATAGACAACACCTCTGAGATAGTAACGCTTTTCATATGTAATCAAAATGCGTCAAATATACTCTACAATATATTTATTTATCGATTCATTCATCTATCTATCTATCTATCTATCTTTCTATCTATCGTTCTATCAATCTATATATGTATGAATGTATGTATGTATGTATGTATGTATGCATGTATGTATGTATGTACATGTATGTATGTATCTATCTATCTATCTATCCATTAATTCCAGTGAGCAGATTGACCTATTTTTTAGGGAGTTGCTTAAAATTAATCAACATGTGTATTAAAAAGACCAGATGGAGAAGAATTGCCAATTAACAGCACAAGAGGGACCATATGCCCAAACTTTAGGTATTTGCCCTAACACTTGCTGTTGATCCCAGATTTCCCCAGTTCCAAGACAACTGTTATATCTACTCCTTCCACCATGTACACCCTGGATTCTATTTCCACTTCTTGCCTTACATTCTTACCTCCAGCGCATGTTACAGAGCACTGTGACCAGTCTCCCCTCTCCCAAGTAAAAGCCATCTGTCTATCTCCTTGGTTGGTCCTCGTCACTGGACGGTTGAATGAATATTGGATTCCATTGTTCTCTTCTTGAACTAGCAGCTACAAGTAGAAATCAAAAAGAAGCATATGCTATCAATGAGATTATTTCTGCACGTACATCGTATAGCAAGCTGTCGAGCTTATCTCAAATTTCAGTAGTTTGGTGACCATACATTTCTTTTGCTTGAGAATGAAAGGTGAAACCAGAGAACATGTAAGGAACTTCAATAAAAATGCAAGAGAGTATACATCCACAGTAATAACATAGAAAATGAGTTCAAGTTTGTTTGGTTTGCTCTATTTCTATATTGCATTTTAGATGTCGATCAATCTGAAAGAAAAGGAGAATTGTGATTCTCATTATTGGTAGTTACCATGACAACAAGTTCCTGATTGGTTGGTCCAAGTGCACTTAGAGTCTCAGGGGCATCGTCTGGTCTCTCATAGATAAATGTAGATCCAGCAACGTCATAAGATTTAGGCCAATCTATCATCCATTCAGCATTGATGTAGTAATCATTATTCACTGACTTCAGTGCTAAAAAGGAAAAAAAAAAAAGAAGCATTAAATATTCATTGCAAAATTGATTGATACTAAGAAGATTTAATTTGATTCTCAATATCTCAGAGTAATCAGTCCTTTACCTTAACCATTTGAAAATAGATTTATTTTTCACTGAACTTTCTTTTTAATGCAAATGGTATCTTTGAAGCATGGTATTTTTAAATTTAAAAACAGTCATTGTTATTTGAGTCAATTAGAAGCTCATTCAAGCAAACAACAAGTGCACATAACTTGCTCTCAGTCTTTTGAAATGCATCCAGTTTAGCAAGAAAATTTGTGGTTTAGTCTTTTCTAAATTAAAATTTTGCCAGAAATATTTCATTCACAGTTTTCCTCTTATGATGTCCTTCCTATCCATTTAAATAATTTTATACTCATTTTGAGCTAATGCTCATTTCAAGGATTGCAAATGTCTAAGACTACCTCTAAGTCACACCTGTACAAGGAACAAAAGCTAATTAGAACTAAGTTGGATTTAATTCACTGCTAGCTTGACACAAGATGTTACTCACCTAAGTAATTTCTAGAGATGGCCATTTCTTCCAGCCTGATGTGAACAGATCCTCTAGGGATGGTAAGGATCTCTTGATAGTCTCCTGCTACCAGCTCCCCGTTGAATGTACCTCCCACTGTCTCACAGGAACTACCATCTCCTCCACATACACGACACTTGTCTTCCCTGGCCTCAGAGCCTAACACCTTGTCACATCCTACAGCCTACATGACCCAACAATATCAAAATATATTCTATATTATATCCATATACATGCATATCTATATTCATACTTTATCAATCCAGAATCTATAAATTCAACTTAAGACTTTCATCCAGTAAAAGTAACTTGATGGACTCTGATTGTTGATGCACACATGTATAATGCATACGCAATGAAAACAGAATCATTATCGAATCAGTCATATAAAGACTCAAATGACAATTAAATTGAAGGTTACATCCAAAGATGTGAACTTCCATGTAGTGCTGTAGGCAAATATATTTGTATTATCTCTAATATTTCTCACTGAAAATAGTTTGTCTTTCTTCTTGATATCAAAAATGTGTTAAAGAATTGAGAAGTCTTGGAACACCGTATCATGATGACCAGTTAAAGAAATAACTCATCTTGTGGGTTATATACCTGTACATAGATTTGTAAAGTTCTTGACACAGTAAGGATTAAATGAAAGTTTCCATATATGACAGTATATGGAAACAAGGATTAAATGAAAGTTTCCATATATGACAGTATATCTGACAGTTCTCACTTACATGACACTTTCCATTGATGCATATATCCAACGACTCTGGTTTGTAGCGCTTGGAGTAGCATCTAGTTCCATCTACAACCTTGGATATCCTCCTGAGATGGTTTCCACCAGATGATACGCACGAGAGCTGACAGGGTTCAGGGTTAGCACTCACGTAAGGCTCCCAGGTATAGAACTGACCATGGTACACCTCATTGTTGAAGGATGAACATTGGACGGAGAAAAAATCTAACGAGTTTTCAGGACAATCCTAGATCAAGATAAACGAGAATCATAATAGCAATCATAAATACAGGTGCATATATATCAAAATAGTCAAATCCTGTACAAAAAGATTACTTTTCATGGAATACTAGGTGTTTTTTGTTACTGTCCCATCTAGTAATTTGATATTCACAAGTCAATACTCAGTGGCATCCCTATGGGGAAATTACTTAAGTTCTTTGTCATTTGTTTCTCTTATTCATGTATGACATTCAAGAAGACATAACCAGGCGGTGTCTTGCGACATTTGCTCCTCCGTCTATATCTCAGAAGGTCAAAGGTTACGGTCAAGTTCATGATTGGTTTTTTGTTAAGGACAATGTGAAGATTAGGATTAGGGTTAGGATTAGGGTTAGGTTTAGGTTTAGGATTAACATGGTAAAGTTAGACCGGAGCAACTGTCGCAGGAGCAAATGTCATGGAACTAACCAGGCAAGTCAGACTCTTTGCAGTTGACCTTCAAGCATAGAGGAAGGAAATCATTAGAATTGTTGATTTTTCACTGGGCTCTTTTGTCATTTCTGTATCATTTTCAACAGTTACCTTCAGTCACGTTTCCTGTTTATATATATCTATGAAAATCAGTCATAATATCAAGTTATATAATGCACTTTCAAACAAACATTGAACACATGTTTGAGACTCACATTGGTATTACATGATCTGTATCTACTTCTCTCTCCTGTGCAGTACTGGCCTCGATTTCTGGGCCTGGAAAAGAAGAAGATAAAGAAGAAGAAAACATGGTTTTAAAGAGAAGCTTCAAGTAAAGAGTACAACAGGGAAAGTGAAGTTATCTCTATGACTAAATTTTATCTATGACATATTCAAAAGGAAAACCAATACGAATTCACACTTACATGATGTTTTATACAAAATTGAAATTTGAAAGGTATAAACTGTATAAATCAGTGAAAAAATTCACAAAATGGAACAGATTGAAGGTTTGACTCACTCTGGATTATTGCACTGTCTCTCTGAGTTTGAGACGCCTCCTCCACAGGTCCTGGAACACTCTGACCATGAAGACCAGGTCCCCCAAGAACCATCTACTGCTTGAGGTCTAGTTCCATACTCTACACAGTCTCCTAGATAGCACCACTGAAACAAGAAATACACAACAGATAACAATAAGAATGCAAAGACCATGAAGACTAGGTCCTGCTTGATGATGTCTAGTTCCATATTCTACACAGTCTATTAGAGAGAACCACTGAATAAGAAATATAGTACAGATAAAGAACAAGAATGATCCTCCTCAACTCAATAACAACAACTATCAGTGACCTACTGCTTGTCTCTATCACCTGGCAGCTAAATTTGGCTGAGGAGAAAAATATAAGGAAAGCATGGGAGGGATAGAGTCACAAATAAAGAAGTAATAACGGGAGTAAGACTGAATGAAGGAAACGATTTGTGTAAATCAACCAGAGGGCTGAGGAGAAACTGGTTGGGACATAATTTAAGGGCAATCACAGGCATACAGACATATTGGATGAGATGTTGTATGGCTAAAATTTTTTTTTTATCAAAACAGTGGGAAGGGGTGCAAAATGGGAGTTTATGAAATATATGCCATAATAAAGAAGAAGGTGCAAGATAGAGAGGGATGGTGAAAAGATCACAGGGACTGTTCTGGAGTGTGGACCTGCTCTTATACTCATGTCGCACCAAGACCAACATAAGACTGACAATAGACCAGACAGTAAAATTACCTGACCTAAAATGGCCCAAAATTTTGTTGATTATTAGTCGGTTGGAATAAGTTTGACAGGTAACTGAGGTATTAAGCAAAACACTTAAGGCAAAGAGTTTAGTATGATCATCCTCTCCGCCCTGTCCAATCGTCTCCCCTCTTCCACCTTCCCTGTCGATCTACCATATGTATATATTGTAGCTATACTTACTCCTTCTGATATAAGTGATGTTTGACATCGAGTTCCCTCAGCTGCAGGTGTTCCTGTTCTCCAACAAGCTCTGGTGTTTGGCTTCTGACAAGCCAGCTCACGACATATATTCTAGAAGAGATAAACAATATGATTAGTAAATATGTTTTCCTAACTTATATTCCTTCAAATATGAGGACCTCATACTCATCATGTTCATACTTAATTAACCTTTTTAAAAAGCCTAATAACAAAGAATGAGATGCATGTAAAAGCTCAGTCTAACTGCCAAACCGACTCCGAACCGATTCCAACCCGACGGATTATCAGCTATACAATCAAATGGCTTTGGTTTTCTTGGTGTGACTGGGATACAAGGAGGGAAAAAATACCCACATAAATTACAGAAAAAAAAATCATCAGAGAAAATTGCCAAGAAAGACTATGACAAGAACAAAATCATCAATAACCACTCATGTATAAATACAGTAATGACTCATCCCACAAAGTTTATTTTTGGACTTTGCAATTTGGGGGATCATCATTGCAAGTGAAATCATTTGCAAAATTGAGAGAAATTAACATACTTGGCACATTGACAAGTAGTGCATTGCATTTGATTACACAAAAACTAAACTTTTTATCATTCTTTACCCTCAAATAGACATGATCTGAAAGTTTGGTATTGCATGCTGGCCAAATTAGATGCATACTAACATGGGTAGTTGTTACACAAACTTAACTTAATTTCTCTGGAATTCTTCATGGGGCGATTTGGTGCAGTGTCCCATACGACATATGACATTTGTCCATATATTTCATCCATACATGAAAAGTCTCTTGATATGACCATGACTGCAGGTGGTGATACCAGAAAACACCATTATTCAAAGGTCATATCAAAAGATTTTTCATTTTTGGATGAAATAAGTGGAAAAAGACATATGTCATAGGGGACAAAGCACGGAATCGCCCCATGAAGGATTCCAGAGAAATTAAGTTAAGTTTGTGTAACAACTACCCATGTTAGTACGCATCTAATTTGGCTAGTATTCAATACCAAACTTCCAGATCATGTTTATTTGAGGGTAAAGAATGATTAAAAGTTTAGTTATTGTAATCGCGCAATGACAAATCATCAAAATGTGGTTTTAAAATCTTGATGGTTATGACACCCATGTCAAATAAATCAGGAAGTAGATATTTGATGTGTGGTTTGGGCAATACTGTCATTTAGTATATTTTGAACACAATACACATAGCTATCATTTAGATCTATGACAACTCATACTCTGCCAATACTACATTTCAAAACAACATAATTCATTAATCCTGTTCTCATAATGCCTAATCCAATGATAAAAATAACTCAAATCTCCATTAGTATTTGATACATCATTATTTAACTCACTAAATACTAAGAACAAGTTTACTCAGAATGGAACTCATAGGAAACTCATGATGAATGAAAATGACAAACTGTTTTCCTACAAACAGTGCTATCAATATCAATAGAAATTTGGGTTGCTATGTTAGTGATTATGCCAAGTTCTCTCAGTAATTCCACTGCCAACATTCTTTTAATGTTTGAACCTGCCATGAGCAGAAAAAGAAAGGGAATTCCTAAATAACAGCAAGTGTTTCACCGAATTACATGAAGGGATTTTCATGTAATGTAATTCCAGGGAATGCAAATTTACCATAAAGCTATAGGCCTATAAATTTTGTTACCACCGGTGTGAATCCAGAATTTTGTAAGGGGGGGGGGGGGGGGGGGGGGGAGGGCAGTGCCTATTCCGTAAAAATCTCTGACAACCAAAATCAGCCTTTAGGTCTAAAAGTCGGCTGTTGGTTCTGCTCCCATTAATCTGCCCCTGTGGTGCTGTATACATGGGATAGTCAGAAATACTTTTGCCAGGTGGAATACAGTATTGTGATCTCATCCTGACTATACTCACATTAGTATTGCATGCCTTGGCCCCCTGTCCATACTGTAGCTGACATTGTTGGTTTCCATCCACCAATTCACCCGGCATGGCTGTAGGTAACCAATAGTCTGCTAGCTGTGGAACATCGTCAAGACAAATCGCCTTCCCTGACCTACATCAGAAAGATAACATATAATGAAAGTGTGAGTGAGAGAGGATGACAATACATAAGAACTTGCCAGGGAGAAGTTCTTCCATTGGGGGAAACATAATTAGTCACATAACTAAAAAAAACAGATCAATATAAATTCAGGAAGAAAAAAATTTGACTGTGCCCCCTTGAAAAAAATAGACAAGGAATTGGGGATTTTTTGCAGTTTTCAAACATTGCACCTCCTCCTCTTACCAAACACCGTGAATTCACCAATGTAACTAAGTCTCGCTATCAAACCACTGGATAATTTACCTGTGATAATTTACTACGAAACCTACTCAAAAACCATTAAATAAAAATGAAAATATCTCCCATGGACTGATCAGATCCTCAAAGCACACATTTACTGTAAAACCAGAAACTTGTGCATTTAAAGGTATCGTACAGTAGTGGGAAAGGTGGCGCTTTGGATATTTAACTACTTTGTCAGCCGGAATGGAAATTACTACATATACTGTTGTGAAATGATTTGTTTGAAGAAAAATGGTTTAGAAATGGCTAAAATATCCCCCAAAATAAACATCGAATTACAAGCGCGGTGCCCCGTTGACAGTTCACACGCGTGTAAACAGTGTGTGCGAACCGCTGTGAGCCGGGAGCGTCGGGGTAGGTGGTCCTTAGCGAGGGTATAAGGTAACCGTTGATATTCGATCATTTGAATTATTTTACTGAAAATCACCGGAAATCATGAATAGAATACCGGATTATCTCACTCATGTATCTTTTTATGCAATCCGAACAATATGAGACTGTTTTTGAGCAGTTTCATGCCAACTTTCATTTTGCTACCACTACTGTTTATTACCTTTAAGGTTCATGAAATTCGTGAAAGTTTCGTGCCACGAAATCGGTGAATCATAATTGATACACTAAATTTTTGCAAATCACCAAAGTTTCTTGCTGTGAAAATGGCTGTCATTTACAATTTGTGAAATTCTGGCTTTTACAGTATGCCATAACACAACTGTAATAGATGACATACAGGTATGTTAGTTAGTTCACCATAGACTGATGTCATCGTTTGTGTGGGATGAGTTTCATTAACCTGTGATAGTGAGTGTCTTATCAACAGCATTTCCTCACATTAATGTCTTTATTGAGAACATTACCTCACGCTAAAGTTTTAACAAGAACATATCCTAACATTAAGGTCTTTTCATCAAATCTTCCTCAGTTTAACATCTTGAGTGACAGCTTCCTAACTATACCGGCTTAGTGATACAGATGGATGCTTGGAAATCTTATTTCTATCTCTCATAATCACATACACAATGTATAAATGCACTGTTTACTCTTGAAGACCACTGACTAATTACCTTTGTCAAAATCTGTAATAACACATCCTGTTTTCTAGATTAAAATCACATTTCTTCGAAGGTTTTCAGGAAACATATATACATGTAGGTATATGTAACTCATCAACTGTATACATAGACTGATATCAAATTTTCAATACCATTTGCCAAGAAAACTGTAATATAGGCCTATAAGGAATTAAAAAGATGGCACTAACAATATCAAACATAAATTCAGTGTAGGCTATACCAAATACTAGTTATAATTCAGCTTAACTATCAAATCAAATTCCATCAAATTTCATACTCGATGAAAGATGAATGAGAAAAGCTTTTATTTTCATCTTCCTTCCTGTATATTCGGCAGCATGCTATCCTTTTGGTGGGTGGTCTGTTATTTTACAAAGAACTGCTCAATGTCACTTGCTTCACACTAACCAGTACATCTCCAAACTAAAAACTGGCCATATTTTGTACCATACTTCAAACAAGATTACAAATACAGCCTTGATATATGCACACAGAGTCAACAAATAGAGCTATGATAGATTGGTTAGTGAATGGACAAGTCTTTCAATTATCTTCCATCCTTGTACTTAGGAAACTAATAAATCAAAAAAACTTGACCCTACAAGTCCTTTCAAGGATCTTATTCCTGTTGACTAAAATAAATCAAAACTGGCCCTCTTTGGAAGCTATAAAAAGCTTCCAAAGAGAGCCATTTAAAAAAAAAAATGTCATAAAACTAAATGGTTCATACCACCTGAAGAACAGCAAATCTCTTGGAAACTGACAATAATTCAACCTTCATCATATAGTTCTCAACTTACTTTTAGAGAGGGGAAAAAAATTCCTTTCAGTTTTTCTTTTCTAGAAACACTCGACAGTTAAAAAGTGATAAGACAAAACACAACTGTTTTCAGATGAGGAATACATGCACTCTAAAATTCATTCTCTGAATCGTCATGGTGAAAAAAATGTGTGTATGTGGGGAGGGGGGGGGGGGGGTGTTAAGCTATCAGTCTATGAATATGATATGCACTTCACTGGAGTGTAGAGAAAGAAATACGATATCTCTAGATTTTTCCAAACTGACAAAACAACTTTCGAGCAAACACTTGAGTGGAGGTGTACGTTTTGATAGATTCATTACTATTCAATCCTGCAGCTTCTCAAACATTCCTCAATCCAAATATGAACTTGTACTTAATATATAAACTTACAGGTCTAGAAACACCATAAAATAAAGAAGCACATTTCATATTTGGTAGCCAAGTATTCATAGCCAGTGAACACAAACCATGCTATGTTTAGGATCAAACTTGTATTCTTGTGGTTTACTGTCTACAAGTGGTCTAAGCAACCTGTTGACCGAACTTATTACTCAAAATAGCGACCTAGTCACCGCTTTTAGCATACAATCTGAGATGGAATGGCTGCAGGGCCAAAACAAAGAGTGAGAATCAAATCATGAAAATCTATATTTGTACGATACCCAAGAGTACAACCATACTGCTTCAACAAGTAATTTAATCTAAATGATTTGAGAGAAGTTTACAAACAATATTTCGCTGGATGTCAGCCAATCTTACTGGAATGTTCTCCTTTACTTTCATGAATTTAGAGGATAAAAACCTTGACTCAATCCAGTCATTATTGCATGTACCGGTAATACAGCAACACCTACATACTTCCATTCTAAATCTAGGACTCTGATGAAAATTTATCAATAGAATTGAAAACTGATCAAAGTATGATCCTTTACTCAAACAGAAATTTGTGTTACATGTTTATGTCTTTTGGCTGTCAAATACAGTAAAATTATTTTGAAAACCAAATTAGGCAAAACTACAAGCACAAAACAAATAAAATATAAGATCACACAGGCATATTCAAAAATTTTAAAAAATAGTAAACAATCTTTTTTTCATTTCATTGTTTTGTTTTTATCAAAGACAACTTATTAGGTATCTCTGAGAGAAACTGACAGTAGTTTCATATTTTTCATGGGAAGGTAATTTTTTTCTTTGGGGTTAAGCTATCTAGTTCATCTGCTGACCATAGAGGTTGATTCTTTATAGCCTGGTCAGCACGACCTCATCTATCTTGTAAGGTCTGACCTTCTCTCTTCTGTCATACAAGCCTTGTTGATATGTTGATATGTTGACATCTTTTCATCATATTTTCATTGCTTTCTTGTCATCTCCTCGCCTAGGGTCCTCCACACATAACCCCTTCTGTATATGTTTTTGTAATTCTACTCCTTGCTCACTTCATAGTATATACTGACCCATATTTAAAGGCCATGCCCATGAAAAGTGTCACAATAATGGGAAATGAAGTACAATTTCGTTCATCTCTAAAAAGTTCACTTTATTATAATCGGTAAGAGATTTTTTTAATGGGAATCATTTCTGTAAAGATTTGGGGTCAATCCGGTGATGAAAATATCTTCCACTTCCAATCTTGCAACTTATTCCACTTTTGAAGAAATCAACTTTGAAGTTGCTAAAAACTGTGGGTATCCTTTCACTAAAGCCAGATATATCTTACAAAGGCATTTTTGACAAACTAGAGCTTTTAAAAGGAAAACATATTGTTGTCAGCTTGCCCAATTCCCGTTTTAAGAGGAACCCCCACCCCTTTCAAACATCGGCTAATAATATAAATGGCACTTTCACTGTTTGCAAAATACAGCCCTAGACAGGGGGTCTTGATATCTC
The DNA here is from genome assembly GCA_025618425.1 of Heliocidaris tuberculata. Lineage (NCBI taxonomy): Eukaryota > Metazoa > Echinodermata > Echinoidea > Camarodonta > Echinometridae > Heliocidaris > Heliocidaris tuberculata. The sequence continues at coordinate 4,822,774 of CM046838.1, read as the reverse complement.
ACACAAAGTATTTTGATTTCTCCAGAACATGCTATAAACATTCTTGTCATGACTTGGTAGCAATTATGTCTGTACAGAGACAGTAATGATGAATCTATTCTGATACAAGGACAGCTGCTATCTCAACCTATGTGACACCCATTTTCAGGAGTCTCAGAAAAATACTCTCCATGGTATGATAGATAGAGAAAGAGAAAGAGAGAGAGAGAGAGAGAGAGAGAGAGAGAGAGAGGAAAGATAAAGAAGTATGCCCTTTAAGAATGACATAATACATAGAAAGTGGATAATAGCAACACGCAGAAGAGAGAGAGAGAGAGAGAGAGAGAGAGATGAAGAGACAGAGAAGGGGGGGGGGGGAGCTGGAGCAAGTACATGTAAGAGAGAGAGAGATGAGAATGTTTGTTCACAAGTCTGAGACAAAATGCTCTCAGAGGCATAGTAAATGGAGAGAAAAATGATAATGTCACTTCTATTGTTTGCAAAATATAGGCCTAGAAAGTGCTCCAGATTATTTGACTCTGGTCAAAGTTGATACCTGCCTTTACTTGGTTGTAGTGTGATGAATTTCTGATATCTAAAACCCTATCCCTTCTGGTTAATCACTTACAACATGCATTTCTCATTGAGATGAAACTCTTATGATTACTGTTAAGGAACAATTTGTTGGCTTGTTTTGTAAATATTCATTCCAAGCTTTTCCAACAAGTTTGAGATTGCATTTGCATTTTACTAGTTTTCCTGAAAATCTCAGTCACCTCTCTCCCATGAATAAGATGCATACATCAGAAAACAATTCAACTATGAAAAGTCTACATTTTCTATCAGTTAGCATTCACTGGACTGTTTTGAAAGCTCAATCTGCACAATGTTAAACTTCTTATACTGGCTTAAAGATAAAGTAGAGTTGTGGTCATGCAATTACATTGACGAAAGAAACTGTCTCAGAGCAATTGGGAAAGGTTGACCATGCCTACATAAGCATTGTTTTATACTATGTTGTTTTTGAATCATCAAAATAGATAAGAAATAAACCAAATCTCGCTGAAAAGCACATGTACTGCATAGAGAAATCGGTATATGGGACTGCACACTCAAGTGGCATGAATGTTTTGCCAGAACATTTCAACTATTTCTCGTCATATTTCAAATATATGAGGGCATTTGAAGAGCAATCCCTTTCAGGGAATTTTTCTGCTGTGATATTCTTCCAAACTGACATAAAAGGGATGAGAGAGCTCACAAATTATTTTTCACCTTTCCCAGAACTCAACCTTCCCTTTAAACAGATGGTACACACATACTGTAAATAGTGTTAATGATGAGGATAGGACATTGGACATGTAGAGTGACCAGCAGGGAATCTAAAGAGGAAAGGGCACAAATATGGGTCACATGGCCAACTGATCTTTCATCAAGGATAACCTTTGACCTCAAAGCCACACAGGCCAATCAATGCTGAATCATCTTTTTCGCAGGCTCTAAGAGTACTCTTTAATTGCTAACTCACCATGGTAATAGCCTGATATGTTTTGGAGACAAGAAATGCATAAAACCCATCATTATCTCATTAGAACTTAGTGTAATGTAGACTATTCATTGAACCTTCCTTTTTCTGTATAACCCTTGTTTTTTGAAACAATAATTTTTTTTCCCTTAACATTTTTTTTTGAAGGCAAGGATAGTGGTATCCAAGGGTGTCAAAATGCAGCAGGAAGACAAGGGACCATGTACCCTCCATTCTTTGGGATTAGAACCACGAAAATGCTATAAAATGCCTATTTCTAACAAACAATTTTTAAAAAGTTCCCCCATTTTTGACAACCTATTGAAGCTCTTTGTGATATATGTATGTAAATGTGGAAATGCTGGGGGGGGGGGGGAAGGGAGGACTACTTTTTCCATCATATATTTTTTAGAAATTATATTCACAAGGGCTCTTTTTTGGAATAGGACAAACTACTATGAACCTCTATCTAGTATCTATACCTTTAAACTATCTGATGACATGAAGTTCTACTCACTCAATATAAGATGTGATGTAATGAGCACTACATTCAGACCAGGAGTAAGGGTCACTGTTCTCCGTGATCTGATCCGCCATGATACCTCCTCTTGATCCACAAGCATTCCCATCTCCATCATGCTTCATACCAAAACTACAACAGGGAAAAGACAACAACATGTGGATTTAGAATTAAATGTGACCTGTCTACTCAAAACAACCAATAAGTCACTGGAATTCATTTTCTTGTTTCAATTTTGAGTATTTTATGAAATGAGAGATTCCATACTTACACTGTGCAGTTTACTCCAGTAGAAGCAAGAGCCATCAATAACATCTATTAATAGATAAGTCATCTTTCACTTCCATTTGCTCCACTGTTAGATGTACAACTTATTGGTCGTGTTTGAGCCATCAGGTCACAAATACAAATATACCTATCAAATACACTGTACCATTGATATTTAAGTCTTGTTTTGTTTAAAACAAGAAGAGATATAAGGAACACAAGAAGTAATTTGTTCATTTGTAATAGTTTTCAATCTCTGTCCCATATGTAAAAGCCACGGTTTGATCAAACACTTCTTCACTTTTTCTACAATTGATGGATTCAAAACTAATTTCAAAAAAATAAATATGTAGACTACTTACTTGTGTCCTATCTCATGTGCTATAGTAAATGCTGTAGCTAGCCCTGTATCTTCATTAATGTTACAACTTTGATCTGGTCTACACATCACACCTACAGGAGCAAGACCTAGTAGGAAATAGAAATCGGTTATATAACATAATCAGAATGTACAGAATACCTGTAACAGATCTATAAAAAAAAGTTCCTGTAACATGCATGATACAGATGTGCAGAGATGGTGATATTTTATACTCTGTAGAATTGTTAAAATTTTAGGAGGTTTATTGATTTTTTATACCATTCCCTTAGGGTTATGGAGGTCTCAGAAAATGTTTCTCTATATCAATTTATATATCGTCGATGGGCTGATAAAACCTCGCATCTCAAATTTTTGTGAAAATGATTTTTTTAAATAAATGTGATGTTTAAAGTGTAATTCATCTCCTGATAACCCCAGGAGTTGCATATCTTTAAAAAAACATTTTTTAAATATCTCTTCAAAAACCTTGTATCTCAACTTTTTATTCCACTTTGGTCTAGTGCGCGAACCTCGTAACTCCATTTCCTGCCTTCTAAATTATTTTTAATGCATTTTAACCACTTCATATAATCCAAATTATTAACAAACATTGTTTAAGGTTCAAATAAAATTGCCTACACACATGGTTTCTTGAAATGAAGATTATTTTTTTCATTTTACTAAAATTTTCAGGGTTTGTGAGATACGAGGTTTTAACAGCCCATGAACATCATGTATGCTTGGTGGATAAAACCTTGTATCTCATTTTTGGGGTGAAATCACCCTTTTGCAGGTTAAAATTACTCTTTTTGTTCATGAATGTGAAGTGTAAGGTGTAATTTATCTTCTAATAGTCATAATAGAGCATGGTGAGTTGCATATCCTTATAAAATATCAAAATTCATTTTGTACAAAAACCTCGTATCTTTTTTTATGATTTTCTTTTTTTTTTTTTTGGTGCCAAAACCTTGTAACTCATTTTACCCGCTTCATAATCATCTACTGCACATTCCAACCACCTCATATTGATTTAATTATCAAACACAGTATTTAGTACAAATAACATAGAATATTCACATATTTTTTTTTAAATAAGAATGTTTTTTCGCTCTCCTGAAAATTTAGTTTTTTTGAGATACGAGGTTTTATCAGCCCATCGACGTATATATATTAAACTGCTCCCATCTGTTGCAATGGTAAAATGATGGAGGTTTTGTTCTGAAGAGAAACTTACAATATCTGAAAAACATACTACATAATATAATGCTATCAGAAGTTTACAGGTGGTATGATATCAACAAAATCCTTGTATATGATCCCCATACGATCTTTTAAAACTAGAAATAAAATTTCTTAGTGCGCATGGGTGTGAAACTTAATCAGAGCCTCATTGCAGAAGCCTACAACCATCAGAAATAAATGTAATTTGAGTTTCCTCTATATTTCCCATAGAGGTTATTTCTCATTATATGCCTATTACATCAATTAGGAGCAGAGGTCATTGGAAATGTGTGATGATAGAACAGAACGAATATAATACAGGAAATCAGGAGTGTGCCAATACTACGGAGTGATTTGAACGCATGGAATTTTCATGGAAGGAAATGGTCCAATATTAATAAATTAAAGAGTAAAGCACCCATACGGCTACATTGTTATATCATACGGCTGATTCATCAACCAATAGATTCGATTCCATTGATTTATCGCAGTAAACCACATGCAGACTGGTCTATTATGACTCATTTGATATCATTCCTAGTGTGTTTCTTCATGCCATAAGTTATTGTACCCACCCTTACAACAACAACAACAAAAATTCTCAAAAAATGATGAATTATAAGTTATAACCTTAAATTGGTTCAAGAATTATACTATGGAAATGATTTCAAATCTGAAAAGACTGACTCTTTAAAATTACTGGCTAGATGAAAGTTCTTACACCTACATGAACAAGTTTTAACAACAACTCTGTATGGAGAAGATGGGGAGGGGCGAAGACGGGGAAGGGTGAAGGAAGGGGGGGGGGGTGGTGATGCACAGGGTGCAGAAGAGGAATACACATACAAATTCAAATTCAAGTTCATATATAAATTCAAATCCAAACATACAGGATCATGACAGGTAGATTAAGCATGTAGGCAGGCAGGGACAATGGGCACAGATTATAAGACAGGAAGAAAGAAGTACACAAATTAAGCTTTATTAAGAGTACTAGGTGTTTTAAACAATCCGTACTTACTGGCTGTTTTGTGCTTAGCTTTTCATATTAGTTTAATATCAGCCTGATATACTTGGCTAAAAGATGAAAAAAAAGTAAATGAGGAGAGTCCTGTTTTCCCCAAAACCTATACCGCTGAGCATGCCTGTTTCCATTCATTATCCAAAAGATAGTTGTTTACAACTGCTCAGCTAATTTGTTTTGATAACATTCTATTTTAATCTCATCCTAAATTTGTGTTTTTTAGATTTTTTTTTCCTTTCTAAATGCCCTTGAGGGAATATACCACCTTTATGCAGTATTACTCTTATAAAAAGAATTTAGATCACAATGAAGAGTAAGATCAAAATATTGAAGTTTGCTTCTTTAGTGGTTCATTACATTCTAAGTCAGCCAATCTTGACTGCCTGCTGCAACTATACCTGACAAGCACTCATCTCCATGACAAATTAACCCATTGTCTATGGGAACTGGGTGGCTCCTGTATTAAGCCTATGGAAATTAGTTAATTTAGTATTCAATGGAATGAAATGTTCCAGAAATAGAACTTGATGAAAGTCAGAGAAATGTTGCTAAATTGAAGGAAAATTGCTCACCAATTGTGCCGCAAGGTTGGTTGTACCTCATGCATAGATCATATCTGTGGCATAAAGAGAAAAAAGAAACATTTTATTTAGAACACCAAGGATATAAGAAACTTGATGAGGATTATAATACCTACTTAATCAGTTGTGATGAAAGCATGAGAGAATTCTTTCCTTTGTGATTGTCTATTTGATTTATTAACTCACTTATTCATAGTTAAGTTCACTCACTTCTAAATTTCCTTTTGCAGTCAGTCAGTTATTTGTTCATCCATTCACTAATTCACTCATTTATTTATTTGTTTGTTTATATTGATTCATGCATTCACTTGTTCATTCACTCATTCACAAAATCATTGATTCAAAAGTTAATTGACTTATCCATTCATTTAGCAATTCATTTGTATATCTATTAATTGATTCATTGACACTTTCCATTTCCTTTCCTAAAATAATGCTAATATATATCAACATAGTAAACAAAATATTTTCTTTGCTTCATTGTTCTAATGTATCACCAATCTTCCATCTCTGCTAAATGTAATTGCATATATCTACGTCTATATTTCAAGATCTCTCTCCTTTTAAAACTAAAAAACTGCTATCATTAATCACAAGCTCGAAATATTGGTACATGGACTGAACAATTCTGGGATACTTTGTCACAGCTTTGGAAAGTTCATCCTTCAAAACAGAAGAAAGAATGAGATTAAGTTCCACAACTAATACATTCAATTCAATCAAATTCAGTCTAAACATTCCCTCTTTTTTGTGTCCATCTCTTAAAAACATAAACAACTTTTGAAGGAAGGAATAAAAAGTTGAGTCAATCAAATAAACAGTGGAAAAGATCCATATTTCACTCTTTGTTTTACGGCCTCATAAATCTATCAACACAGGTAACATCATCATACCAACATGTAACTTTGTTTCTAATATAGAAAGGGTTGCAACAGATCCAAAGCAAATGGGAGGGGTATGTATACAGTACTATGAAGTACAATAACTAGAGCGAGAGAATTTGATAGGATCATGAAAGAAACATATGGGCTGGGGATAAAAATCCAGGATAAAATGCTTTCGACTTGATCTACTCCACAAGAAGAAGAATTTAGAGTGCAGAGCAAGTGCTTCCATCTGTTTGAAAGTACTCTCCAACCATTCTCCACTCATGTAACATTCATATGGTATAGCTTGCAATACATATATTTCAGAGCATCGTAGCTTCATGATATAAGTATACATGAACCATGAAGACAGAGCTAGACAGCAGCTGTGGCACACTTTTCACTGTCTACAGTTTGATTCAACTCTACAGTGAGGAAATATTGTTTACTTGCCCCCAATCAATACACACTTGAAGCAATACATCATAAAAAGGAATACAGCATTAACCTACTGCATACCGAAACCAGGTGGTCCCTGTATAAACCATATGGCAATTAGAGAATTCTGTAGTCCAACTGGTTAAGTTGAATACTCAAGTCTAGACAGTCCCTAAGTATGAGTACTGGATGATAGAAATGATCAAAGACAAAGCAACAACAACATCAACAACCTAGACAATCCGTAGTGGGGTTGACACAAGGGAAGAATAATAACAGAGATGCCATCCTTCTCTCTCATATTTTCTCTCTTCTTGCCCTCTTGCTAATGTAATGGTTTCATACCATTGTTTCCATCTCTCCCATTGTATTTCTTCTCCCACAATATGATGATGGGTTGCACATGTCCTCCACCCCATTTACTACCAGTTCCCATGGTAATGGAGCATGGCAAGTTCCCCCTTATTTGTAGAGATGCATGATGGTGAAGCATAGCAGGATGGAGGGGATGTGCTGTGAACTTTTGGAAGCCGACCTACATTTATATCTACTTGCCCCCTTGGGAGGTACTACATGTGCAATTAAACTTTGAAAAGACATGTTGAAGAACAGTCCAAATGGTGATAAAAAGTATGATTTTATGGGTGGTAAGATTGGTATCGATATCTTCAAAACTATTCCTCTAGTGATGATATCTATGATTTTAGGGTGATTCCTACCATGGAACAATATTGACTCTGATTACATATTATTCATGTAAAAAAACTAACATCAAGTTTCCCCTACTGAATTTATTTTATTAAAACTTTCAGATGTCTTTTTAAAAAATTCTAAGCGAAATCAGTTGACAGTGTAGACACATTAATGAACATGAGAAATAGATACCTGACTGACCATGAAAAAATGTTACAGATATAACTTAAATTTGGAAATAAAATGAAGATGGACAGGATGTCCTGTAAGCTGCAAAGACATGAAGAAAGAATTATAATTAAGACCACTTTATAGTACAACCATTTAAACCATGGCCCTGTTGCATAAAACTTACCATTAACGGTAACTTTGCCATCAACGGTAACTCCCATGGAAAGCTTGATTTTAATTTGCTGTTGAGTGATGTTACCATGGTAGTGACCATTGATAGCAGAGTTACCATTAATGGTAAGTTTTATGCAACGGGGCCACATATCTACTAAAATATTAACTAAGTCTATCTTCCTAACTCCTTTAAATATATGTTCTTACAATATTGACTCAAATAAAATTAGGTTTCTGCAATTCCATACATTTATTCTTCTTAATTACTCTTTGTGTTCACCAATATTTACATTTTGATTTTGATGAAAAAATATGAAATAATCTCAACTGAAACTGAAGCTCAACTGTTTATGGCTACTGTTCAAAGACCTGTCATTTCTCTTGTAAACACAATACTTATATTTCTGTTATTTCAACACAAAATTGTAAATTTAGCATCAATCACAACTCAGAATCCAGACACTTTGTCAGGAATATCCTCTGAATATCCTCTGTCGTCTGAAAAACAGATTTCTGCTTCGTATCAGTTTCTATAAACTACTCCAGAAGCTGGAATAAAGCTGGCATGACAAGGGATAGAGGTTGGTAATGTCTGAACAAACAGCTTGGCTTAGCAGACTGGATGTCAGGTTGACAAGTGGTTTCAAACTGATCCAGAGAGAGCTATACACCTGTATCCTACAGATTAGTCATGATGCATTCACACTTGATCCAGAGAGCGACAGAGAGAGAAGGGGGGGGGGGGGGGAGGGAGGGAGAGAAAATTATACACCTGTATCCTACATATTAGTCATGATGTGTTCATACTTGATTCAGAGAGAGAGAAAAAAAAAATATACACCTGTATCCTACATATTAGTCATGTGTTCATACTTGATCCAGAGAGAGAGAGAGAGAGGGAGAGAGAAAGAGCTGTACACCTGTATTCTACAGATAGTCATGGTGTGTTCATGTTTGATCCAGAGAGAGAGAGAGAGAGAGAGAGCTATTTAGCAAATAATTACCGTTGATGAAGGTGATGGAACAAACTATTACTTCCGAGGCGATCTGGATGTAGCTATCTTTCCGAAGTGAAGCTGAGGAAAGATAGCGTATACATTCAGATCGCCGAGGAAGTGATAGTATGTCTCATCGCCTGAAACCAAAATGTGATTATTTGCTTTATATTCCACATCTGAAACATTTAACTGGTACGAGAAAGACAATTATTGTCTACTTCTCGAAAAAGACATTTAGACCTGAATTCACAAAAGAAGTTTAAACCATTATATAAACCTCCTCCTGGATGCGCACATGTGTTTTATTTAAGCATGCGAATGGGCAATGCGCGCTTATTTAAGCTTATTTTAGTACGCTTTAAGCTATTCGTAAAAGGTCACACACTTTTCATTCCGACTATTCGTAAAGGTCACACACTTTCATTTTGCGTGCACCCAAAATATTGATAACGCATAGTGACTCTAACTATAAAGCTAAATACATGTCACCAGGCTAATGACAGGTGTATTACACACTTGGCAAAGAAATAGAAACCATCAGATTCCCATTTCCTTTCTGCTGGTTTCAATATTCTTCTGCAGCACATAATACATAAAGAGGCAAGTGGTTACCTGACAGATTGAATGAATATATAACTAAACAAATACAACCACAAACATATGGTTGAAAAACATTCATTACCTCACATGCAACAGTCACGTTTACTGCCTGAACTTATGTTGCTGATGTCACGAATGAGAAATACATGTGGGTCTACTACATTATTACTTTGGGTTGTTCACTCTACCTTTAGGCCTAATGTATAGTCAGGATTTTAAAGTATCATCCATTTCACTTTTCACCAATATGACTTTTGGTCATTTGAAGAAAATGTGAAAGCCCATGCAGTTTCTAATACCTTGTGAACAGATTTATAAGGTCTGGTTTCTTTTGAAAAGAAGACCAAGTCATTCAACTTGAATCAATATTAAAGAGTCTTAATCATAACTCTATAGGCAATTCTAATAGGCTAAATATTTTTGAACTGTGTTATAATATACATAAACAGTAAAAACACTTTATGTACTCCTGAACTAGTTGCATGACAACAATGGTCTGTCATTGCTGTTTACATTGCACCAAAGTACTATCGTCCTTGAAAACAAAATGTTCAAATACCACAGGATAAAAATATTGAATGAAATACATAGCAAATGTATCAGACAATCAACTTTGGAAATTAGAGCTGAAACTATTGGTTCGAAATTGAAAATAACACTACGTGATGTGTTTCCATGTAAACAGGAAATGCAAGACACAATGCTTTAATGGGATTGGAAAAGTGCTTTGATATCAATGAAATGGATTTTTATTGGGAATAACAGGTGCATAGGGGGAACAATTCAGGAATAAGGGGGCAAGAGGGGGTACTAACATCATGGAGTCTGGGCAATGTGTCAAAGTAGGTTTACTAGATGGTTAACAAATAAATATGTGGAAAGTGAAAAACAAGGGAGTCCATTTTCCATCTCACTTCGTTTGAGTTACTTGTAACAGTTTCTTGTAAAGTACATGGATATTTAAAAAAAATGCTTCCTTTGCTCAAAGCAATGTGAGTAAAGTTGCATCTAAAATTTACTCATATTTCCTGAATTATATTATTATTTTGTGATATATTTCACTAGGAATACACATCAGAGTGGTACTACCCAGACAAAAACCATATCTGAATCTTAATAGTTTTGCACAAATCTATTGAATATGTTTGTTGGCAATCTGGCAAATGATAGATTAAATATACATCAGGTAAAATTTGTCTTTTTAACCTTGCTTTCCACATGTTTGGTAAACAAAATATAGAAGATATGGGTTGACACTTTCTACAGTTATTTTCAAATTACCCTATTTGGATAAATATTTAGAAACATTTACAATGTTTTCTTTGAATAATTTGCTAGCAACAAGACTCTGGACTAACTTTAAGCTCTTTGATTTGAATGTCAAATAGTATGTTTCAAAATTGTCACTATAAGGGGGAAGGAAGAAAGAGCTGATATGATATGGAGAGGGTTGGCAAAGGAGGTCAAGAATAGAACAGAGACGATACAAGGGTAATGATGCAAAGATATAACAAAAACTAGACTTACGAGTATAGAGCAGAAATCTGGAGAAGACATGCAGTTGAATAAAATACAAGAAATAGATCAGAAAGCTGGGAAAAAGTTTTATAGGTAGCACTGTTGAAGAGAGAACATGATACGGAAGGAGAAAGGAGGAAGAGGAGAGAAGAGGAATGAAGAGAGAAAGAAAGAAGAGAGAAAATCTGGATAGTGAAGAGGAAAAGAAAGAGGTAATACAACAAGCAATCCGTCAGGTACTGAAAAGTGAGCTCCACCTCAAGATGGATCCCAATCAATCTGAGTCTCCAATTATGACAAACTAAATTGGGAATGTAAAACACAGTATCCAAAGAGAGAACACTGGACCTTTAAAATATTGCTATGAAGTATAATGCAAGTGGCTGATAAAATCAATGAAAGAAACATCCAAACAAGGGAATTAGTTCACTGATTTCTTTTAATTCAGCAAATAAAAGTTATTTCACAATGATATTTAATTAGTCTATCTCCAATTACCTAGTTTGATTATATGTACATTATATTACTAGGGTGGGGTTTAAATAGTCATGTGGGTAGAGAACAGGAAGGGGATAAAAACCACAGGATAAGGGGTGAAAAGTTTCTGGAAGGGGGAAGCTACAGGGTGGTTAGGTTACCTACCGGTATACGCTGCTGCCTCGATCAGGCACGAGCAATTCAGCTTTATAAGCTATCTCTACCCAATATGTACCATGTTTACAAAATACCTACATGTATAGGTATATGGGTATGTAGGCCTACATTTAGATCAACATCTTTGTTATCACATGCAGGTCCTATATTTCATGTAGAAATCTAACTGGGGCACTATTTATTTTTACAGGAGAAAGTGTGTTAGTTTTAACTAGAGACAAAAAATTAAAAAAAATGATTCTTCAAAGATAAATAAGTGAAGGAAGAAAACTTTTAACATTTCATGTTTATGCTCCTTTTCATACAAATACATACTATATTTCAATTTTGGTACACTATGTTCAGTCCGCTACTACTGGACTCCCTCCCCTTATGACTATAAGGATTGTAGCCAAATCACATCCACTGTCTGTCTGGGAGTGTATTAGAAAACTTGGCTGAGCTGCAAGATAGACACTCTGAATCAAGAAATCAGTATCCTTTCTTCTGTGAATCTAGGAAGCCGGGTTTTAACCGTTTACTTACCATGACATACGATACATAAACAAATTGCCCCGCATTGTATTTCCAGTAATCACCACTCTTCTGATGATGAGGTTTTGGCTTGAAATCTACAGTTAAAAGGCCAAAGGGTCATAACTTTCCCTTTGTTAAATGGTTTTCTTGACCACAACTTTGACTGAGTAAACCATGCACTGTACAGTACTATTCCAAGGAGAAGTATCTTGTGTGTCTATATTAGGATGAATGGTGAAAAGTTTGGAATCATCAAAGTTGCTGCTATGAATTTAAGTAATCTGGGCATTTTTCAGTATTTGTATACACTTCTAGGAGTCATTATAAATTTTTGTTAAGTCAATGATACATATTTACAAGCAGATCTCTGCAAGACGTATAAACCACTGATCCCACCTATAATTTCAAGAGGAGCTGAATATCTGCACACTGACCTGGTTCCACTGGTGTAAACAATCATGTGCAAGACCTCAACATCACACCGGTGAAATCAAAAAGTCATGTCATATGAGAGTATGTAAATTGATGTGGACAAGGTATGTTACAGGTGATCAGCTAATCACAACTCAATCCTAGGCCAAAGATCTCCACAGAGAGAGAATAAGCAATGATGAATCAAACTGACTGTATCATATACCAGTCATTCTCGCTTGAGACTTCAAATTGGCATACACCCTCACATTCATGACACTTATGATGCAGCCATGTGATACTCAGTAATGTGCACATTCCCAGGCACCTCATGTAGCTGTGTAAATGTGCATATTCCAAAGCACCTAAAATACCCTGGTATTGTGCATTCCCAGGCACCGAAAATACCCTGGGATTTTCAATTTTCCCAGGCACCTCAAATACCCATGCTTTATTTTGCAGAATCCCAGGCAGCTTAAATAACTGTGTAAATGTGCGTATTCCCAGGCACCTAAAATACCCTGGTATTGTCCATATTCCCAGATACCTAACATGTAATGTATTCATTCCCATGTACCTATATATCTTGCTATTTCAAGAAAATTTTCAGATACCTGAAGTCCTCCGGTAGGATAAACATTCCAAGTCAATTCATAAATTAAATCTATTTTGTTTAAACAAAGTCAAAAGCTACTGGTCTCCAAAACTGAGTCTAATGGCACACAAATATTCTGAATAAGAGAGGAGATAAAAGAGATGGGGACAAGGTGAGAAAGAGAGATAGAGCATAAGACCTGGAAGAATAATTTTGATGAAAGAAAAAATTGCATCAATTTAGTATCTTGAGTCATTTACAAACAGGGGAGGGGGTGGTGAGGAGTCTGCAAAAAAAGTTCAGAAGCTCATTCACCTTGCAATCACCTCTCTATCTGGTTCAACGGAAGGTGACATGAAATTCCCACTTCTCATATGCTCACCCTTCTCTTACTCTTTTTCATACAAACTTGATTTGTAATTCTCTAAGTTCAGGTACTTGCAGAGAAAAAAAATTGAGATTATTCATTGTCACAAGACAAACTTTGTCTCTCTCACTCACTCACAGCCTCTTACTCATTTCATTTTTCTAAAAGCATTTTTTACCCTGTAGATTTAAGGAACATGTAACACTCTTGCATAAAGACCACAATATGAGCAAATGCAGCCATCATACAGATTTTTCAAACTTGAGCAGCCGTATTGGATAAACTGGAAGAGGATTTGTGATTTTGAAGGGGAAATCATTTTCAGAACAGTCCATAAACACATACGTGTAAATAACAATGGCCCTTCCCTTCAAGCAAAATTTGTACATCAATAATCTCAGCATAACAGTATTATAACAAGGGGGTTTGGACTATCATACTAAAGTAGGATGGTGTAAAATGCCATTACATTATTGATTGATGACTTAGTCATAAAATTCTTCTCATTCAATTTTGAAATTATAATACATAAATCATTTCATATACCCATCATATCAGTCTGAGTCCAAACCCATTGCAGTACCTACCAAGAGTACCCGGTTAGTAATAATGACAAGCTTACAGCTGGAAACAGCAAGCTGTTCAATGACCATTCAATCACAGCACCTGTGTCATGTGAAGTGCTTTGAACCCTGTCTGTTGCCCTGTCTGTCTTTCTCTATTTCTCTCTCTCACTTTCTCTTGCTTTTTTATTCTTTCTTTCTTTCTTTCTTTCTCTCTCTCTCTCTCTCTCTCACCCTCACCCCTTCTCTCTCTCTCCCTTCTCCCATTGTTTCTCCCCTTTAATTCTTACTCTCATTTGTCTCATCCTGTCCCTCTGTCTTAGTCTGTCTGTCTGTCTGTCTCTGTCTTCTTTCTTGGTGTTTGCAAGACTAAACATTATAATCTATTCATTACAGGTCTACAACATAGCCCCCAACAGAAAGATCAATGTTATTCAAACATATATTGTGCATGATAGCTAGATTCAATAGAACCTCTATATCCACTAAGTTCATATCTTATGCTGCAAGTTTCTCTCTTGGTGATCTATGTTCTTATTTCAAATAATCAGGTTGGAGCACAAGAAATCATTGAAATTTGAATATAAACATGATCATTATACTTGATTTACTAGTCTAAGATCTCAATGAGCTACATATACAGACCAATTTTAATTTCTTCTCAATTTATTCAGGAACAGTGCAACTTAGTAATTAATGTCAAAGCTATGAGTGAGACCAGTGATTTGAAATTCTAGACCAGTCTAATTCAGGGATACATTCAGTATCCTTTCTTTCATGACTTATCATTGACAATGAAGATGGAGAAAGCAGATTATAGGAAAGAAAGGAGGACAAAATCGGAAGTAGAATGCATTGTCCATGAATTATCCATACATCTCATTGACAGTGAAGAGAACCTGGCAAAGTGCAAATGCCTCAATCCAGATTAAAAACTTCCTCTGCATGATTACGATATGATAGAATAATGTTTGACAAACAAGAAAGCTCATGACCTATTGAATATGAGAGACCCTAGCAAGGACACTAGCTGCATGGGCTTGTTTTGCTATCCTCCTCACCATCAAACCAGTGGCCCTACTGTGTCACATTAAGAGCTCAGAGTAGTACCAAGTCAGTGGTCCCACTGAGTCATATTAATGTATGGGAGTACTACCAATGGACTGCACGCTGAGTTCCGGTGACTGTGGAATGTAATTGGCCATTTATCCTCTTTGGAGGAGAGATTATTACTTCTGACAACTTGAATACATAGGAGACAAGGAGAGATTAAGACTGGGTGCACAAGTTCATTTTCTGGTGCATCTGGGATCTCTCCATGGGGTTTGAATCATTCATAAATCCAACAAAACATTGAATGCACTTTTTACGATGGGGGTGTTTGTAGTAGCTTTTCCTCATTGCTCATGACTGGTCATTTTAAATAGGTCAGATCATGACATCACCTTGTTAGTGGTCATCAGGTTTCCGATTTGAAAATAAAAGTCCATGATGCTATGAGTTTAGCTACACAAAGTATACAGACTCTGCAAAGTTAAAAGAGCTTTCTTTTCTTCTTATGTAGAGTACTCACAAATCAAAAGAGAGGTGAATAACAATTTAAATGTAGTGGCTGATATCTTTATAACCATGAGGTTTCCCTTTTGTCTGTAAATTCCCTGTTTAAACATTTATGCAGTGTACATATATTTATGTATATCAATAAGGGATGAGGTGGGGATTTGCCTACATATCCCAACAATCACACTGTATTTCCTGATATTCGTGGCTCTTCCGATATCAGTAAATCGGCCTTTAAATTGAGTGAACTTCCATTTCACTTTCATTTAACATGCACATCTTTGAGGCTCCAGATACCACATGTATTTGAAGGTTTCAATGAGTTTAAAGAAGATTTCTTTTTTTCCCAGAGATGGCTACTTGCCAAGGTATACCATCTTCTCACAAACAATACATCCTTTTGTCTGAAGACGGAAATAATGAAATCATGAGAGAGCCAGAAGGGCATTAACTAATAGAACTTTACAAAGATTTAACACCCTTCTAGTTCTAATGTGATAAAATGAAAAGAACAATGAACCAATAATATTTTTAGAAGTACGATAGGACAACGCACTGCTAGTGATTGACTCGCATTCCTAGAAACCGACAGGTCTTATGACGTACGGAACGCCTGAAGTGGCGTAAATTCTACAATCACGATGTACGTCACGTGCCTCTAACACAGAAAATAGCTCAACCCTCAGACCTGAGAAAATTTGGTTTGTGTTTTGAAAACAAAGAGGAAAGTGGGTCATGGAAGCAAGAAGTGAACTTTTAGAGGAAGGTGAACTTGTCCTGGTGTGTTTGGGTTGGCAACCTGATAAAAACATCATCATCATCTTGCGCTTCTTTGCGCCCATTCTCAAC
Source organism: Heliocidaris tuberculata (assembly GCA_025618425.1). Classification (NCBI taxonomy): domain Eukaryota; kingdom Metazoa; phylum Echinodermata; class Echinoidea; order Camarodonta; family Echinometridae; genus Heliocidaris; species Heliocidaris tuberculata. The sequence continues at coordinate 4,806,323 of CM046838.1, read as the reverse complement.
CGTCCTCTGCGGCTGTTTGGCGATGTTTGGAGGGAGCTTGGTCGGTGCTATGATGCCCTCAGTAATTGACATTCAAGATTTGTGAGCTGGGCTAAGACAACACTGTGATGTGTCTAAGGGTCTCAACCCTGAACTTTACAAGTGTTGCTTGACGTCAAAGAGTCAACGACATTCAGCCCATCGCTAATGTTCCTGCTCATTTCAGCATGAGATCTCTTGAGCAAAGTACAAAATGAGCAAAGCCCTTTTTTTTTTTCAAAAGGGGGGAAAATGAAATCATGTTGTTAAAGACTATACTCATGGGCTAGAGTGGACATTGCTATTGATTTCATGCATTACAGAATCATTTTCATGGGGCTCTCTCTACATTTACGGTGGTTCTTTTTAGAATCCAGAGGACAAAATGCCCAGTATTGTCTTTTAGAAAATATCTTCAAAGCCAAACATCAATAACATACACCAACTCTTGTCCAAAATATGTAAAGTGCAAAGTTATCATAACATCTATTCTTTTTCACAAATTTCAAACACAGAACAATACCATAGGTTCACTGAAAAACCATTGCCAAAAGAAACACAAAACTGTGTTTCTGTTCTATTATAGACAAACAGGAATGACATTTATATCAGGCTTTGCATGAGAATTCTTCCTTGTCGTTTTGATGAATAAGAAGATCATTCGTGAAAGGTCTTGCAAGCAATGTCGCTTCCTCACAAGCCGTGAAACCGATGATGGATGCATCAGACTTTCGAAGGAGACAATCTTACTACTGGATACTAAAGGACCAACAATCTAGTAACCATAACAGTATAAGCATACCTGTGAGCTCAAAATAAATTTCAGTGAAAATAGGTTAACACAGTAAACACAGAAGACTTTTGAATGTAACCCCTTCCATGCCATGGTCAGCCATGCAATCCCACCAAAGAATAGTAATGCTCTACTTTAAGTTTGGATGAATAATAGCTATTCGTTTTGTTCTGAAGTAGAAATATATATATATATAATTTAACAGTGAAACAAAGATTTAAGACCCAAACTTTGATTCTTGAAAGTTCATTTAGGACAATTTTTTCACAATCGTAACGGTATAGGAAAGGTTCAATGTGCTTCTAGAATACTGTTAATGCGATCATAAATCTAGCTGTAACAGTACCACCTCAGTCACAAAATGGATATCAAAGTAGGGATAACATCCGATCAACACCTGCATATAACCCAGTAAACATTTATGAATGGATGACATGATGGTTCTCTTTACCCAACATCTTTCTTTTCATCTACTCTCCCTCTGATGAGACATGACACCAATTATGCACAGAATGCCGGCCTATGGGGGCAGTATTTGTTTTCCCACAGCCACGGTACAAATGAATGGTATGCAATCATGTTTGACTTGGGAGTCTAATGATGCTATGGTATGATGCAGACTTAGTCCCAGTAATGTAAACCTGCTTTAAAGATGCACTGTCACCACCATTAATTCTTGGACTGATCATCTAATTCAAGTTCCCTTTACTTCATGTATTTGCATCCAGTTTCCTGATAATATCGCTCTTGAGGATGAAGGAGGAAGGAGATACTTGTCCACAAAACCAAATGCAAAAAAAAAAGCCCCTATATAAATGACTACAATTGCCATTCTTTTACTTCGATATCATTGAATGTTGTGATGTTATTTTATCTTGGTGTATTCAAAGTAAAGGGGTATCCAAGGTTGTACAGTGATAAATCTGCACACAATTTTTAAGAAGTTGATGTAACCTATATGAATTTTAATTTTGTTCTGCAAGAAATATTCATTAAAAAGAGCAGAGAACATTCTTGCAATTGGCTGAAAAGCTAGAATTCTGAATATATATATATCTTTCTTACTTTCCAATTGAAACACAAAATATAACAAATTCTGTGACTAATTATGTTAACAGCCAACAGCATTCCTTGGGTGCTTGAGCCTTTGATGTGCAATCTACACTATTTTTACAACATTACAATGGTAGCAAGAGTATTATATAACCTATGAGGGTAATATCCATTAGTAGGACTGCAACACTTATCCATGCCATGCAAAAATTGCCAAAAAGTGAAGTATTTACGTAACCGTCCATGTGGAATTGCCGTAACACCATCATAAAAACATTTGAAGCATCACATGCTTTTGTTGTCTCCTGTGGTTTGACTGTGCACAGAAACTATTTTTTTTAACTTGGAAAGAAGTTCTTGGAAAGGAACAATAACATGTAATTCTATTTTGAGATATAAAAGTTAAATAACTGCCTCTCTTTTCCTTAACCAATTCACAACTGAAATTCTAGGGGATGCACATAAAAGCTTTATTTTCTAATTTCTTCCTTTTTGGAGAGAGAGAGAGAGAGAGAGAGAGAGAGAGAGATCACACCATCTCTAATTTTCTAAATTATCTTGCAGTTTATGACACTCTGTACAAAAAAAAAAAAAAAAAAAAAAAAAAAAAATCTTTATGGTGGAAAACAGTTCTCAGAGAATAACCAGCAGATTTATGTCCATTTAGTGGCATAAAAGAGATCTACAGGTACCATTTCCCCCCTAATACAGTGTATATCTTCACTACTTTACATTTTAGGTAATGCACATAAAAGAAGCATCTTAATTTTTTTTTCTATTCTTTTTTTAGAGAGAGGTATTTCACATTTTCACTTCATCTTTTGTTTTCATAATTATCTTGCTGTTGATAACCAATATTGCATCATTATCCCTTAAGTAACTAGTACCTTTAAAGAAAATATTCTTGTCATTTGAATGGAACTCCATACCACTGACAGGGTAGACTGAATGGATATAAGTACATGTAACCTATAAAGAAAATAAGCGCAGATTATAATTCATGAGAATAGACCAATATGAATTTAAAAGCATAGAGGGCTTACTCTACGATGGGTGGCTGCATTGCTGGTTGATCACATCATTCCAGTTCCTACAAACGTATCATCTAGCCAAGAGACAGTCAGACGAGAAAGATAGACAGGAATGCTGATGTGGATCCCAGTTGGTAAAGGGGGTTCACATTAGCGCCCCTATCATTCAGCCATCTCATCGCACACCACTAACTCCTACATTCTACAAACAGATTACCTTACACATTCCCTACAGGTCATTCAGAGGTAACAGAGTGAGTGGTTTGAAATGGAAATATATTATAGAATATAATAGAGCATGTGATTTCAGTTAGTATATAATTATTCTTTCCTGATGTTTTCTGGCTTTGGGAAAGCAGGTGAATGACAGTCCATTACTGCTATTTTTTCCCTCCCACACAAACATCCCCCCACACATACACTTTTCCTTTTCCTCTCTCCCTTTCCTTAGAGTCATATTCTCTCTCTCTCTCTCTTATGCTGTCTCTCTCTCTCTGTCTCTTCATCTGACTTTCTTTCTGCCTCCCAAACAGAAACTGTATCCACGGCAATAGATTTAATTGAGAAAAAGTAATATATGTACATGCCTCATCAGCCTAATGCCAGCTTCTTAAATATCACTCTACATCACATACATGTATTGAGTATTAAAATATAACCTAATATACTAAAGGTAGTATATGGCAGGGGGAGGGGGGGGGGGGGGCTCAACAAATCTCCATCTTCATCAGATCTACTCCATGCAGGAGTAACAATAAACATTGACTTCCAATCTCATCCAATATTGTTTCAATCTACATGTACGTTTCCAGCATTCGTTTGTAATAGATAATCTCCTAGATACTATTTAAATGTGTATTAAACTTAAAGTACAATCCATCTTGGATATGACTGCCAATTTGGTAAGAAGCTAATTAATTCATCAACCATATTAATTTAGATTGAAATCACTGCTGAAATTACTGATTATCTTTCTTATAAATGATAAGATTTGGAATTCGGGAAGTTACAATTCATAGAATTTTCCCCATTTTCTTTCTAGCCATATACTCCTTACAAAAATTATCTTTTGACAGTTTGTGTTATTCAAACGGTTCCATCATATAAGCAACAGGTTTCTATCCAAACAAAGATCTCAATTCTATTTGCACGCAAGATACTGAACCACAAATCTTAGATACTCATAGAGCCCTTGGTCCACCGGGCTACATCTAAATAGTGCAGGAACTTTTATTTCTCTTTGTCATTATTTAAGCATTTTCATGTTTTATCTATATTCTGGTTTATACTTGCTCTCTTTACGAATGCATTTATGTTGACATCTCTGAAGGCTTTCTGTTTGTACCTAAACCTACACAATACCTTTAAAGTCCTTTTTACTCCTGCAAGGTCCGTCAAACCTTGCAAACAGGAAGCATCTACTTAATAATCTTACTCCTCTCGCTTTCATTCCTGTCATATTCAATATCCATCCAACAACTACCCCGAGGCATAGAATTACACGTTCTCTCCCTCCCCTACCTTTCTCTTTCATCTCTTCTTCATCTTCTGTCTTTAAGCTTTGTTACATGTTTATACTATATTCTCCATCATTAAAGCCTTTCACTCTGTGCACAAATTTCTTCACAGGATGTTTTTAAAAAGGATACTTTATTAACAGTAATATTTCCTTGTGGAATTCTAGAGGTATTCTATTGGTTTTTTTTCTTCTTCTTTTTTTTTTTTTTTTTTTTTACCAGAGATCAGCTTTTGGAGCTCTTCAAAGCTAAATCACCCTCCACTCCCATTGACTATTTTCACTGCTTTCATTACAAATATCCCTCTTTTGTAGAGTTGCTTTCAATAGACTGTATTTCAAAGGCAATGCTTAGAAGTATCGCTTAATATCATTTGACTGTATTTGTATGTATCTACCAATTTTTTTTGCCAACGAATGAATGCACCATGCTGTCACTCAGCCAGGTTTTTAATTGGTGACAGACATGTCCTTTCATCATAAAACAGGTGGATGGTTCCATTCCTGAGACCAGGAAAATGGTTCTGCTGAGAGCTAGAAGGGCAGTAACTCTTATTCTTTATTACAGAGTTAACGCCCTTCTGACTCTCAACCCGTTAACTACTGAATTCTCTACTTCCCACAGGCTTATTACAGCGACTACTCGGTTCCCGTAGGCAAAGGGTTGATAGATGAATGGGTTATATGCATAGGGACCTCCATCAAAGGATGTTCATCTAACATACTATCCAAGGGACATTGTTTTCCACACACCTGCCTAAAGGAAACAGGGAGGGGTACATATGCATAAGATGCAGACTTCTCTGGTCATCAGTGATCCACCACTGGTCCCACACATAATTGGTCCTATGCAGACCTAGTCCTATGCTACCATAGTTGATTCCCTATTTTGTGCCATGAGGGGATGGGGTATGGGTTATGCTAAAGTATAGGGTTAGAGGTAGGATTCCTCCAAATATACTTCCTACATTTTGACAGAGTATCTTATGAAATTAACTATGTTAACCTAAGACCATGGGGTGTAATCCTGTCATCTGCCCAGGTGGGATGAAATGACATTTTGTTTGAAAGGGAGATGATCTATTCTACTCTTCTGACTCGTATCAAAAAGCATTACTATCCAATTCTGGGTACAGCTACATACAACTGCAAAATTGTGAATTCAGTCACAGTACACTTACAAGCCTTTCGTATATGATACAGTGAATCATTGATCAACATTTTCCATCAGATTTTGTTTTTTTGTGACCAAAGTCACAAAGTATTGTGACCTTGGTTGCAACTATTATAGTTTAGGTTAGTCATTAGGCTTAGGGTTAGTGTTTAGGTTAGTTATTGTGTTAGGTCCTGGATTGAAGTCAGGAATCTGGTTGGTGTTGGAAAATGCACAAGGAGCAATCGCTGCCTGAGCAAGTGTGATACAATATGTGAATGAACATACCTTGTAATAAGCACTGCATTATCATGGTTGGGAAACATCATCATATCATTACTGATATTCATGTTATGATTGGGCGTTGGATTCAGGGCATGTTGCCATTCACAGAAGCTCTGTAATGACTTCCCAGCCAGATGACTCAAGCTCAGGTTTCTCTGTAATCAAGTGGGATGAAAAGGTAATAATTATATAATATTCAATGGCCTTGAGTGGGATACAAAGGTACATCACACAAACTATGAGCATATTTCACGAGTCGGCACGACAAGTGAAATCTTTTCAAAGTGAGTGCGATATACCCTTGTGTCCCACGAAAGAAAAACCATTCAATATTATTATTATTAATTGTATGAAACCTAGTTCCTCAATTTTCACCATTACATGTGATTATGTTTTTGTATTAACTTCAACTTAAAACACAGGTAGAAAAACATTATTTTGTCCTTACCCAAGTATCTTTCAAGGGCTGCACGCATTCCATTGTCTTAACCTTTGTGTATTTAAACGTGTATTCACTTTTTTTACGCATCTCGCACACCTCAAACCATGAGATATGGAAATGTAGTGCACGGTCATCCGGGTACTTTTACACAAACCATGAGATATTGTTTTAAAATTGCACGGTCATCGGGGTACTTTTGCACAAACCATGAGATACGCCAATTTTTCTGGTCGCCTGAAAACCCTTCATACAAATAATAATAATAAATATTTCACTGTCAAGTTCAGACAAGGATAATGGGATTCATAGACACAAATCTTGTAACACAGAAATTATCTACTAATTTTAATCACTCCCTATACATGTAATGCTTGTAGCTGTGTTCAGTAGTACTCTATATTCTTTACATCAAGCATGCCATGAGAAATCATGATATATATCAGTAAAACTGGTGTTAATATTCTTGCTTTCAAATACAAAATAATTGGGGGAGAGAAGAAACTAATGATCAGTTTGATCACTCTGGATTATAAAGAAATACATTAATGTAAATTCATTTACAGTTGTGTTGACTCATACATAATCAACTTATTCCCTCAGTACAGGATTAAATCTGCTAATTTGGCAGTAGTATGAACCTGGTATTTGTAAGCTTTCAAATTGGCAATGTTTTTACCTGGTCTTGTGTAAGGAGTAACATCCTGGTGACGACAACGTTGATAGCATTCTCTATACTTCCATCATGGTAGAGATTGGCAACCTGACCTCAACAAAATCACAGAAAAACACATTATTATTTCAATGATAATAAGAATAAATCTATATAGCAAATAATAATGACCTATTAATTAGCTTATTATTGCAATTTGAATGAAATCATATATCTCACAACATTTTAAAAAGTATTGAAGAAGATTATTCATAGTTTCATTACAATTTGCTAATTATTGCAATTTGTAATTAAATTTTATATTTCACAGCATTTTAAGAAGTATTGTTATGTTTCTGTCTCTAATACAAACATTATTTTGAAAATCAGTTAAAAAGTAGGGGTATGTTGGTGAAATTTCACTCACAATAATCAATGATAATCAGAGAGGTAAATGAGGTCATGTACATGTATACCGAAAGGTAGATGATACAGAATATTACACACACCTTGTTTGTCGCTTTTTTTTTTTTCTTTACTCTTTCCTTCTATCTATTTGAATATAATTATGCTACTGATTGCTCTTGGTTTAACATTATATCTTAGTGGTTTCTACTCTCTGAGTAATAAAAAGTATTCATTCATTGTCATTGATTATCATGCATATTTAATTTTGGAAGAGTAAGATACAGTAACATGAATCAAACTGTTATTCCACAAGAGTGAAATGCTTCATATTTATCTGAGAAGAATCAACCTAGATTTATGACAGCTTGCCAAGCAGACATGTTAATGATCTCTGGTTGATATAAGATCTCTAGACAGTCTCCTAATCCATGATAAAGTTTACCCTGGAATGCATCCAGATGTCACAGACTCTGTCTGCTTGAAAGGTTTGATGACACCCCAAAAAACTAACCAGAAATGTAAAGGATATATTACATGTATGTAGAAAAAAGTGCATGTAGTGGAAGGTAAAGATGCCTTTAAAATGCTGAAGGTATAATTGTTGATGATTATAGTGCATCTAAAGGAGTAATCTGACTTCTATTATTGATGGCTTTGGTATCAATCAACCTAATCAAGATTGTAGGGTATAGTTAGTTACCTTTAGATCTTAATATTATGGTTATGCTTCCATGCACTAAAATTAAGATTTTAGCTATTGTACCTTCACATGACACACTATTTCATCAAGCTACCTTAAAGTGATTGATTAACTTTGTAAAAAAATTGTAAAATCAGCTCATATGCCAGTGAATTGTGTGCAATCCTCTAACTACATATATAATTAAGGATATGTGAAAGTATGAGAGAAAATGGAACCCGTTTACTATCCTAAAAAAGAGAAAATCGCGATCAATCGCTAGCGCAAGTCGCTCGGCTTCTTCGCTGCGTTTGCAGTCACAAAAACCAAGCACCAGCGCTTGGCGATTTCAGAGCGGGTTTCCAGCCCGTACGGTATTCTGTGATAGAGCGAGGTATGCCAACCATAAGAGTTCTTTAGGGTTCGGTGGTTCTCTATCCCGACATCAATGTTCAATCGTAAATATCTTGATATATAAACGACCGATCAGCTTACAAAACTCAGGCGATTCCTGTCTGAGCTAAAGGTTTGCAATTATGATTACAGCATTAGCTGGAACAGTGATTTTTTTTTTTCAATCCTGGGCAAAGTTAATCAATCCCTTTAACAAACATCAACCATCATGGTGCTAATTGAAGACTTCTCTATACTGCATCCAATGTTCTAGCCATTTGGTATGCCGTAGATGTCATGAATTAGTAGATTAAAAAAATTAAGAGAAATCAGAGCCATCAGCGTTTTCCATAAAATTCTACAAACAACAAAACACACATTTTATGATTGAAACCTACACTGCCCCACTTTTTATAAGAGAATTAGTTTTAGAAAACTGACTTAAATACATGTAAAGCATTTAACTACCATACATGACATAATGTACATGTAGGGTTTGTGCCTACTCTTTCTCTCTTCCCCTCCCTTCCTCCCTCCCTCCCACTCAGGCAGGGGTCCCTTAATCTGTCCCTCTTTACATCCCTCCCTCCCTTTATATCTTTCCTTTCACCTCTCCCTTCCTCCATCTTCACCCATCTTCCAACCCTACTTGAGTTTAAGAGGGTGGTCAGTGCAGAGGCCTGTGATTGACCCACAAAGGTCCCACACCAAGTCAACTTATTATCCAGATGAAATGAAGTGATGACAATGACATATATCTAGGATAATTGAAGTAAGCATGGTACGACAGGCTCACTTACACTATCAACATCCCTCCAGAGCTGGCTCAGCGAAATGTATTGTCACAAAAAGATAAGTCCGGAACACTAAGTATGTTATTAAAACAAATGATAATTTACAGCATAGATGCAGAACATATCATTAGGTAACAGAGCTGGTAAGTACCTCTACTACCTTGATTATGCTTAATGTTACCTAAACTGTTATTCACCTTTGTCAAGTTACAACTTTCTATTTACAGACATCACCAAACTCTTATGCCTTTTGTGTTCCAGACACATCTTTTCGTGCCATTACATTTTGATAAGCTCCCTGTAAAGCTTCCTTCTCTGCAGATAGGATTCAATAAAAAGACATTCCTGTACTTTCAGGTAGATATAAACTACAGGTAAATCTATGATTCAAGACTCTAAAAACACTTTCTTACTATCTGTGGTAATGACCATAAAGACAGTAACTTCAAGATGAATTATGGAATGGGGATTTAAAGATCTTTGGTTTACTTCACATGTCCACTTGAAGATGAGTTATAGACTGAAAGGTGTCTAAACACAGAGCTGATTCACATGTCTCACATTCCCTACATTTAATGATGATCATCTAATGAGAAACCCATACACATCAAGTAACAGCAGCCTTTAATATTACTACAAATCCATGTTCATACAGCTTGCTACTACAGCTGGTAAAGGGTAAACTTGGTCTGCCTAAGTTCGTCCCTCAACTTTCCCCTCCCACTCCCCTTCCCCTTCCTCCTTCCTCATCCTTAAAATAGCAAACCTAAAGTCTTCTGCTTACAGATTAGAAACTATACTCAGCTTGCTAATCTAAAATTAGACACTTCCAAATGTTCCTGGTTTCCAAGGACATGCATCTTACATGTATGTTTTCATTATGAAACTTTAGTGATATTGTACTGTACATCACTATATTTTGTTTGATGTTATGGTCCATACTGCATTTTGCATTTATTTTGCTTGTAATATGTGTTCAACTGCTTGTCATGGCTTTGTAGTAGGACTTTCATAAGAAATTCTTATTTCCAACAGATAGCAATCAGGTTGGGTTTTTTTTTCCCCCAAAGTAATCAACACGATCTCTATATCGGACAATAAACCCTGGTGGCAACAAAGAAGAATCTAGATCTATATTATTTAACCTTTAAGATTAATTACCAAAAGTCCTTACAGATCAGATTGCATCAGATGAGATTTGTCCTCATCATTTCTGAAATCAATACCTTTAAAAGAAATAGGTGTCATAAGTAATAAGTAGGACTGCAGTATGACCTCAACCCCATCATATGTCATACACCCTATCCTGCTCAACCTCCCCACTCTCAACCAAACATGGCAGTTATGTCTTCCTTTCCTATCAATCGCACCTCAAACTGAGCAGTCAGTGCCACAAACAGGAGGGAAGCAGACATGATTTCTGCCTCCAGAGAAGTTTTATCATATTTTTATGTCTAGGTGATGTCTTTCACTTTTTGTTTCATCCTTATTTCTTTTGGGGTCATATTTCTTTCCTTGCAGAAAAACATACCTATAAAGTAACTTCTCACATGAAGAAAAGGTCATACCAGTGTAGCCAACTTTAGCCAGAACATTTAAATGGCTCAAAAACATATTTTGAGGGTAGAATGAATGTGGTCATGATGATGATGATGATGATGATGATGATGATGATGATGATGATGATCTTGATATTTTTATTGTACTGAACTGCTAAAAAAAGTGAGATTATAAATGGATAAGACATGAGTGGAAGTATGACTTTAAGTCCTGTCAAATGGACTTGGTACTTGAGGATTAATGGCTTACCAATGGGCACTGGTGAATCAACAGAGATGGTCAAACAGCTATTTTAAATATTATTTGAATGTAATGTTACTTACAATGTTCATGAGAGTGAGGAGATAAGATTCTATACTTGTCTCTCCATGGTAACCCATCATCATCTTATCAGCTACTACCAGTGTCTCTACATTCCTCTCAGTGCTCAGACTGCTAACTCGTTTCCGTCTGTAGTGGGCAAGGTATTCAGGATCTTGGAGCTTCTTCTCTACATCCTTAGCTAGAGAGAAATCACTCACTGATTCCCACCATTCCTGCTTCTCTTCAGGTTCTGCAGAATAATGAAAAGAGAGATCAAAACTTCATTACTTTAATTAACAGTAATAATTTACTGAAAGAAGATCGCATAAATTAGTAACTTATGTGGCTGGATGGCTCAAAACTACCAAGTTGTAAAGCAGACTACACAGCAAGTGGGGGAAACGGGTTTTCTCTGAATATACTGCATACGTTACTGACTGCTCTTGGTTTAACATTATACCTTAGTGGTTTCTAATGGAGTGATCAACCAGTATCATATTGTCTGTGTGGAGCCACAAGGGCATTAGGTATGTGTTAAAGTATATGAGTCAACCCCCTTCTAGCTCCAAACAGATGATATATACAGTAACTAGAAAGATTGGAAATGGAATCTCTAGTTTTGAAAATGTAGAGAACTAAGAAAAAATTTTGTTTGCAGCAATTTCCTAAGTATTTTTAGGCCGATGGGTCATCTGTGATCCTCCACATGCAATGGTCCACTTCAACACTATACAAATCTAAACAAACATACGAAACCCAAAGTCTGATAATAGCTAGCTCATGGTACAGCTAAACATTTCCATAGGTTTTCAGAAAAAACACCTTTAAGGGGATAATGTGATGTCTATTTTAGGCCACTGTGATTTAAACAAATTCCTACATGGTTGACCAAAATCCCCCATACATGTCTATATGATGTTTTCCCCTCACTTGATGTTAAAAGGAAGGAAAAGGTGCAATTTGAAGACATCCTAGAGGTATGTTAATGTTTGGATGGAAACCTAGCTGATTGGTTTCCTAGTATGTGGAACAGGCCATTTCCTACCAATTAGCTGGATACACCAGGATGTACACACACATCTTCACATCATTGCCTAATGAGATATAAGAACAGGTGGACTGGGATTTACATTCCGGAAACAGGAACCTACCCAAGATAGCATGGAGTAACTCGCATGGAAGAGGGCATCACACTTTATCTCACAAACTTTACCCTAGCCTCTTGCTATCTTCTCTCTAGCTTTTTTTTTTCCTTTCATTTTCCCTTCTCTCTCTCTCTCCTTCACCTGTCTGTCTCAAAGCATATTTTTGTTCTGTTTTGCTTACTCTATTTCTCTGTCTACTGAAGATAGCATCTAATACATCATTCTTCTTAAACTAGCTATGATAACTTACCTTGGCTTTCTGATTCTCTCTACCACTCTTTATCTATCACACTCTTCATCTTTTCCTTTTTTTCTCTCTCTCTCTCTCTCTCTCTCTCTGCATTCTTCCTCTCTCTCCATTCTCCATCTCTCCCTCTCTCTCTCTCTCTCTCCATGAATGAGACAAGATTTCTGTTCAGACAGTTTCATACTTCTATTCATTCCACTCTACACCCTTACAATGATTTTCATCTTTCAAATGAGGTCAGAAGCAAATTCACAAAGAGGCAGGCTGTACTGGCATAGAGCATTGCTTCCATTCATGCAATACAGGGCATGAATGAGAAGAATGTTTTCATTTCTTCATATTGGTTTAACAGCTGCAATAACTATCCAATGTCAATGCTTCCTAACCCTTATATCCCTCCAAGCCCAGGGTAGTATCAGGTACGCATGATCAAACATTGACCTACTCCACAGACAGCCAATCGAGAGAGAAGCAATAATGAACCAAAACTCATTTCACGAACAAATTACATTTATGATTAAATATTCAAATTTATGCTGTCACAATGAATTCCGTCCACTCTTTTCACCAAGATTTTCATTAGAGTGATGATAAACTTGAGAAGCATTGAACATCCATGATGCTCTTACATTGCAACTGAATGAGGTTAACTTCTTTCTTCCTTTTTTTCCTTCAAAATTGGAATTTGGAAAACAAGACAGCAGAATATTTCATTTGATAGTGGTGCAATGCTAATTACTCTTTCAAAATTAAATTATTAGGCCTGTAAAATTCTTTAAAGCCTGCATCACATATCCAACGGTCTCTGGCCGAATTTGTGGATTGCCAGAAAGTTGCCGAATTTCAAATCCGCCCGAGAGTCGAGCGTATTTTTTGCTTGAAATCTACCTTCATATAATCGACGGGGCTCGGGAGGAGCCCTTTGGACACTAGTGATCAGAAGTCGCCCGGCGCACTTCACTTAAAAATGAGAGTCCAGCAAAGACCGCTCGACATAAGGGTGGACAGTTTCGGTCAATGATCACTAGTTCTGTCAGTGCCTGCCCGACACCCGGGTTCCACCCGACGTCCTGTCTAACGTACTCTGAAGCCTCCGCGCCTCGAAAATATTGTCCGTTTGGAGCCAGAACGGCGTTAATTCTATCAGGGAAATGTTACATTTCCCTGATTCTATGTTAAAGTATATGAGTATACCCAAGGGGAAAAATTCCTGAGTTGACAGGAGGAACCCGGCTGGGGCCCGTAGAAGCTGCCCGATGATGACCCAACTCCAGCATGGAGCGCGCTCGAAGCACGCCTGATTTTGTAGAAGATAGGCGGGATACAGAAGGGGGTCGTTCAGGTATCGTAGGGAGCCCGTGCGGTGGCCGCGCAGCTCTGCTGATCTCCGTCCGAATTTTAAAGCCAAAAATTGGTCTAAAATCGTTGGATTGCCGCCTGAATATATATCGAATGTTTTCCGACATGCGAGCAATCTCCGAGGGACCTGTCTATGAGCTCTGTGAACTCAAAATTCACCATTGGAAAATCGCTGAATTTGGAGCAGACACCAGCCGTATTCCGGCCATATTTCATGTGAAAATGCCATTTTGAGCTCGAAGAGAAGTCGGGCGGGCTCCGTTTTTGATATGTGATGGCCCCTTAACTGGGATAGACATCACACACTCCGATCTCAAACAACTAATATTTATACTCTAAATCCATTTGTTATATATTCTGTTTCAATTGAAACTGGTGGAATCATATTGTGCGATATTAATGATTATACTACTGACTTTTTCACACCTGAATGGCACAGACAGAATTGCCCAGACTATACAAAAACACAGGAAATATTTGATAAATCACTGGGGAAAACTCAAGCATTCAAGTGCCATTTTATATGCCACAGGCTATCTCTGTCAAGACCTCATAAACAGAAGAAAAGAAGAGAAATTTCAAAGATTGTTGTTTGGTAGCAGACAATGATGTCAGGCGGTATGTCAAAGCCGAGGTCACATGTAAGAAGTCTTGACAAGGGGAAGTTGAAAAGACGTGGAAATGATGTATTAAGGCTGATTGGTCAACTACTGTGTGTCCTCCCTCTAAACCTTCCATTCATTGCCATAGTAACAACTCAAAACTGTCCTTTTGTCATTCATGGTCAAATTAATTTGAGTGCATTTGTAATCTCTCCTGACTGACCATAAAGAACAAAAATAGATCCTGTATAAATTGTAAAAAGAATATTCACTACAAATCCTAATACAATATGATTTCCTGATGATAGATATGTGAGAGAAAGAAAAAAACTGGAGTCTGATAAACACTTATTTTTAAACCAATCCTTCCCTCTTACATAGATCTACTTTGATAATATATATGGTTTCTCCAGAGGTACATTGTAACTGTTAACAAACATTAATCCCCGAATATCCAGGATATCTGAAAACATTCAACATGAATCAGAAAGAGCCTATAACAGATCTTAAAACATAGCTTGATTGTAATAAAGTGGCAGTTTTTTTATGCATGATTGCTACCTGATTGTCATCAAATTTACCAACCAATCAGAAAAGGCTTATATCAGACCTCACCAGATAGCTTGACTGTAATTGGTTGTTATGACTACCAACACATTTGGCAACTAATCAAAAGTAGTCTATGTAGATTGCACAGGAAAGCTTATTTGTGACTGGTTGGTTGTTTTGGTAATTGAACAACCTAAAGTCCCTGTAAACCTATTTGCAAGTTAAATCTCATTAGAAAGCTTTGCATTGATTGGATGGTTAGATAGCTGCAATTGCATGAAAGTTATTTTTGTAATCAACTGTGATAATACCAAACATTGTGTATGTGTGAGTATATCTACAGTCTTGGCATCTCTCCTCTTCACTATACATTTATGAGATCCTAGTCTAGACAAGAAGTAAATAAACAGAAAGTAGTAGAATCGAGGCACAGGTCATTATGTCACAAAAGCTTCCAGTAATCTTGAAAAGTTCTCACAGCTTCTTCTTGGACAGAATTACAGGCAGGCAAATTTCTGCCCTATTAATCTAAAAAGTCCCTGTAAACGCACAGCATTAATTCAACAGTAACAACAGTTCCACGGCTCATAAGGTGAAGTTCAACCAATATCTGTTGTACTCCTAATGTAGCGTTGCTCTCTCTAATATTGAAAGTTTTTTGCCTGGCAGGAGAAAAAATAAACCTGACCCCCTCCCCCTCAAGTCTCTAAACATTCCTCAGTTAGTCCCCTTTTCAGCTTGTAAAAATATTTGGCAAAGACATACACAAACTGCCTATTCAGCATGAAGAATATCTGATGTTAGGAAAATTGTACTCCTAAAAATAGTCCTGCTCAAGGAAGTAAAGGGAAGGGCTGTTTGAATGTTTAAAAGAAAGTCAACATAGAGCTTTCTCATACTGCTCAGTGCATATTTATAAGTGGGGTTCCAGGTATAGAGTGTATAAGGCTAAATGTTCTATTTTCTATTGGCTTGCCTGTCCAAATATCTTTAAAGAATAATCCTTCCAAGTTCATACTGCTATCTTGTACAACGTAGCAGTGGGTAAGGTAGGGCGGAGTAAAGTAAATACAGCTTGCTACTTTTTCTTGGCTTCTACTTATAACAGAATGGTGTGTGGAGACTTTTTTTAATGCATGATTCCACTTAATTGCTATGACATTTGTCAGTACAGCAAGACTTGCAAAGAGACAGTCATCTAACATTTGCATAAGTAGCCAGAACAACCACTGAACAATTCATACCAACTGCCCTTCATCATCCTATGATTTATTAATTTCTTCCATGCCACTAAGTTCATATGCATGTTTAAAAAACATAAATTGAGATACATGCTTTTCTTTTACTGCTCATGTTGATAGCCTAAACAAGTATGTTATGTCTGTTGAGAGGCAGAAAGGCGTTAACTCTGTGTTAAACTATATGATTTAACACCCTTCTGGCTCCAAACAGATGGTTTTATAATGCCTACCTTCTGAAAAGAAAAGCAAGTTTTTTCCCTCTACAAGTCCAAAATTCTATAAGCAGTATCAATATTTGGGCAGTTTAACATGCAGTTTAACATGCAGAAGAAAAAAATCCTGAGATGAATACATGAAGGTTCCGATGATTACTTCTCTATGGCCATGAGATTGACCCATGCAATCAACATTAACTCACCAATCAATTAATATCACTTAAACTTCTGCTCCAAACAGGTGCAGAGAGCCATTCCCCAGTCCCAATGGTCAACCTCTACTAATTCAAACCATGCCTCCAACTGATTTGTGCTTCCATCTAATACAGCGCAATATGCTGGAAAGCAAGTGTCTTGATAATTTGATGCTGAATTCTTGGTGGTTATCTTACATTGTAAATCTCTTCTTTCAGGTCAAAGTCATATTAATATTGTGAGAACCCTTCAGAATACACCTGTTCAAATATTTTTTTTTTTATAATGAACAAAATATTCAAATAGATATAAACTAGAGTTGAAGTGTACCTAAATGTAATTTACACAGATTTTCTCTGTAGGCCTACACCTTTTAAAATTTGAAGCAAAGTAACCATCTATGCCTATTGCTTTCATTCAAATAAATTGTTTTGCAATGGTAACTACAAACAAAAGAAATTTAAGTCTACTACATACACCGTATCATCACAAAACTTCAAAATAAAGGTGGTCAGATAGGAAAGTCGAAGATCTTTTTGCTAGTTATATCTCACGATGTTCAAAAAGTTTATATGAATCAAATCTGGCATCAGTGGCGGATCCAGGATTTTTTGAGGGAGGGGGCTCAACATTTACAATAATTTTGATAAGCAAAAAAAAAAAAAAAGGTCCTCAGCATTTTTTGAGCCCCTTTTTGGTCCCAGGGGAGGGGGCCCGGGCACCCAGCCCCCCTGGATCCGCCACTGTCTGGCATTATCAAACAATCTATGTGGAAGACGTGATGATGACTTAATATTATCACTTCATGTTTAGTCTAAAATGATCAACATTTTCTTATGTCACATCAATATCTATACGAGAACAATAATACATCATCAAATATATGATGAATTTCCCAGGAACGAAGTTGATCCAAATAGAATTTGTTACAATAGGCCTAATGATTAATTTGAGCTTTCACTGTTTCATCTTTTATGATTTCTATATATTTTTATGCATTTTTTATATTTTCACAATCACATTTGGACAACACATTCATACACTGATATAAAATATTTTTTTGTGTGTACATGCAAATCAATTTCACCAGTGCCATTTTGCTTGCTAGCTTTTAAATAAAAGATTGAGCTTAATTAAGAGTGAAATGTGAAGGAAACTGAAGCAATTAAGCAAAACAATAGCAAAATCATCCATAACATAATTTGAGTATCTACTCATATTTCATGGTGTAAAGGCACTACTATGTAAACCGTGTAACCTAACTATCAAAATTGGCTACAGATGTATTTCAAGTTGCTGGATGGTCACTATCACTGTATCCATATTTGACCACTCTCTGGCCACTATCCAATGGTAGAAAGGTGCATGTGCTGATTGAAAATTTCTTTCTTACTTGCTTTTTTAAAATATCAAAGTGAGTTTAGCATGCTAATAATTCTGCTTCATTCAAAGCAGATAACGATGTCTAATATCTGTCTGCAAAAAAAAAAAAAACTATAAAAAAAAAAGAAAACAGGCACACCTACACTATAAGAGATTCAGTTTATTCAGATTATTGATTTCCACACTATATCACAGTAGAAAATTGCATTCTTTTAACCTTTCACAACCATGGTGCTAGATAGATTACACACTGAAATATCCAGTCATGATTTTAAATGTATTTCTATTTTTCTAAAACAAAACAAAACAGAAACAAATACAATAACAGTTACATTCAAAGAGATATTCAGAGTGATTGAAATCTTGACATAACTGTCATAATTTGTTGAGAGCCAGAAGGGTATTAACTGATACCATCTTACACCCTTTTGGCGCTCAGCAGACAATACTTTCTTGCTATATAGACTGCATTTACCTGCAAGCAACATAGTACATATTTTCCAGCTACAACTTGACAAGGAAGGAAGGACTTGTGAAATACATTAACAGTAGTGAGCATTCAACAGCTATGTGTTTAAAAAGCAAAGCAAAAAAAAAAAAAAAAAATCAAGGTTGAATCCTTGGATAATATTACTCGGTGAGTAAGCCCAAGAACTTGGTCTTGAAATCCAGCGTGTATGACCCCATGTCAAGGGTTATGACCTTGTTATCCAAGGCTTAGCATGAACACCTGCGGAATTCAATTTTCAAAGAACAAATATTCATGTTCTATTTCTTGCTCCTGTTGTTTTTGAAGAACCATAGCACATGTTTGAGATCCATCACAGAAAGACTAAATGTCAATATCAAAGGCAAAGTTTAAATTTTCTTTTAAATCATTTGTTTCTGATTCCACATTAATATTTCAATAACAATATGCTTGAAAACAGACAAGTTTAAATACTAAAAAAAATAGTTTATTCTTTTGTTTCCTCTTTTTTTCTATTTCTTTTTAATTCATATAATTTCTAAATATGTATACAAAATGTTTTCATAAAATAATACCATTGTCAGCTTTGAAATTTCAGTTACTGAGAAAAAAATATTTTGTCTGAAACATTTTTTATTATCTCCTTGTCTTCCAATACCTTAATTAACTATTTTGGTAAGTCCTCCCCCAATTATCTGAACAGAGCTTCCATACCTGTCAAAATCAGAAATTAACCCAATGCCTATGTTAACCAGGTTTTCCCTGTGTTAAGTCTATGGGATTAAGAATATCCAGTAGTCAACGGGTTAATACACAATATTTGAAGTGACAGGAACCATAACTGAAATCAGTGAAATAATTCCTTTCTAGCTATAGTCCTTTATCAACCTAATAAAAATGGAAAGCTCTTGTTGTATATTTGTCTAGCTGAAACAACCATTATCTGGCAAATTTATAACAATGAATAGTCTGTTGAGATACAGAAGGGCATTAAAATTACATTCTTTAACAGACAGTTAACGTCATTCTGGCTCTAAACAGACGCAATGCATCTACCTTGAAAGCAGACATATTGTGATGGATAATCTATTCCAAGAAAGTAATAATTGTGACCATCTTCCGAGTCTTCTTTCATCAGCAGGACATGCCTGAGAGACAAAATACATATCAACTGGAAATGTGTGTATTGTCTGGTGTCTGATCACAGAAAATGGCTCAAATGCAATACATCTTTCAATTAGATTAGGGATAGGTATCTGTTGCTTATTGTTAAAGGTAATGCTCAGAGTTGGCGTAAAAAAGAGGATTTGTAAATTTCTCATCTTCTTACATACATCAAAATGTATGAGGGTGTAACACACACCCTTTACACATTTTTGAGAAATCACAAGTTTAGTTTTGAATTTCTGTATTCCTTTCTCCTAAGGATTTAAATGTCACCAAAAACAAATTATTCTGAATCGTTCAGCTATGATTATCTCATGAAAGAAATTGTTTCTGAATTTACAGTCCGCAAAAAAATTCTATTTATGTTGATGAATTTCATAATAGTGAATGACTAAGAATTCCCCAAAGGAGGAGTGCATTTAAAGGAGAACACACATTTTTCTGGTTGGACAAAAAAAAACCATGCATTTTCTTTGGGTGCACATTAATAGATCTTGAAGGTAATAAAGGAAGTATGATTATTACTTTGGTCTTATATGAAAGAGCTGCACAAAAACAGTAAAAACACACAATTTTTTTTCAATATATCTATGACCTTTAACAAACCTGTTATTACCTTTAATATTGAATAATAATAGGGCAACAGAAGGTCCTGAGGTCCATAAAGTCAGATTCCAGACAGGCCTACACAGGGGTACTATTATGTGCAGAATGAAGTGACCATACTAGTTTCTGAGAAACTATTACTAATATTAGATAGCAAATAATATCAATCATCTATTTCTATTCTTCCAGCATTAGGTATCACTGATACAAGCTCGTAACATTTTTCCATACAGCCAACCAGAGTAGCAGCTTACAAGGATGCAACCAGATTACTCAGTCAATAAGCTATGTTCATACGGGACTTGTGGTTTCGTTGACTGAAAGATAGCATGACTCACTAACAACGGCAACGAGTTCACACGGGCCTGAAACAACAACGCTTGTTATTCTGAGATTACAAGTCGCGTGATCGTAGTTTAACATGAACAGAGAAGGGAGGACCCCGGTCAGAAACTGCAAGATAACTTACAGTTTTGAAACTACAAGTGAAATTTTAAGTTTAGCTCCCTTCGTGTGAACCTGACTAATATCATCTTCTTCAAAGGTCTTCCATTTTACAATCTAATATCTCCCTTTCCAACAGTCTGATAACTCAACACCAATAATAAAAGATGATACCAAGAGCTAGAAATACATTTGACTTTCCAACCCCCTTGACATTGCATCAACCTTGATCTTTGGGGATTCAGATTAGCTTCATTATCAACACTTAAACTATTTTATTGGATAAACATTTACCTGTTCTGGGTACTTATGTTCAATATTTCTTTCATCATAGGATACATTAGATGCAGACAAAGATAACAATAGGGAGGCAGAGGAGATATAATGAGTGGATCACGGTTTCTTCAAAGTTATTGGAAAAGAAAATGTTCTCATCCCATATGAAAAGAGGAAGAGCCTTCAGTGGTATGGTATTTCTATTTTCTGTACAATGAGCATTTCCCTGAAGACATACAAAATCACATCCATTTGACCTTCTTATTCTTCTTCTGTTGCTGCAAGCAATGTTCTGTCTTTATGACTGTCATTTTGTCAAATTACAAGTTCTGTTTCGCTATATGCATGCTCTTTGGATATAGGCCCTATGGCTCTTTCTTTATAATTATTTTCCCCGTTTTTCTACTCTACCTTTAAACTAGTCATAATGCACTTTTCACTTAGTTCAATTCTACAAAGGTTCTTGCAATCTTACATTTTCTCTTTCTTCACTAACACAATTACTTTTCTATCTTCACCTAGTAAACCTGTATGAAAATATTGAAGGGTGGACAAACAGAATTTGATGACTCTCTCTGGAGCTATGACATTATACCACTAGAGAGTGATGAATGACTTCCCATAAAGACAGATTACATTCGGTAAACTTGACAGGCCAAGGGCTTCACACAAGATTGATCTCAAGATTATACTTTTACTTTTACGTTCCAAGAAAGAATTCACTACACTCTGACAGACCAATCTCCTGCATTGCAAGAGAAGCATTTACCCAAGAGTTGGAGGTGTTTAAATTCTCCAAACATTTCAGCCTAATCTATGACATATTTCTGCTGAAGTTCTGTTGAGGTTTAGAAAGAATTACCAGAATGTTAGCTATGTGAATTCAGGATAAGGGAAACAATAAATGATAAACAATAAACAAGCATGATATAAGATTGTCAGGCCTAAGCAAGCTCCACGAAATTACATCCATGTAATCTTACTTTCCTTGAAGTAAATCATATACCAGTAAGAACTATTACATAAACATCAAATGCAGGGGCAAATTTTCATTTGGACTACGACTATCTCTAAATCCTAACCAATATTTCTACCTTACCAATCATCTCCTTCATACAATCCAACCTCATCTAACTCATCCTACCCCCTGAAAAACCACCACACATTTTCATTCACTACAGCAACACAAGCATAATCTTTTTAGATTCTCAATATAAATTCACTGTTACTGTAGAAAGTTATTCAAGCTGTAGAAGGCTAATCCAGAGTGAAACTATTACATAAACATCAAATGCAGGGGCAAATTTTCATTTGGACTACGACTATCTCTAAATCCTAACCAATATTTCTACCTTACCAATCATCTCCTTCATACAATCCAACCTCATCTAACTCATCCTACCCCCTGAAAAACCACCACACATTTTCATTCACTACAGCAGCACAAGCATAATCTTTTGGGATTCTCAGTATAAATACACTGTTACTGTAGAAAGTTATTCAAGCTGTAGAAGGCTAATCCAGAGTGAAACCTACCTATCATTAGCTGCAGTACTTTCCTGTAGAAAGGTATTTACACCAGGCCTACTGAACATGAATTCATAGTTCCAGACATTGTATTAAAAAAAAAAAAAAAAAAAAAAAAAACATCCACTTCTCTATCAAATGCAGATATTTATGAAAATTGGAAAAGCTTGGCCTATCTCATGAAAAGTTTAGGAAACTACATGTATTTTGCAATTTGCTAAGTAAAACTCCATTCCTTCATTTATCATTTTCATTGAGTGGAGTATCATTCATTATTATTTGTATGAAGGGTTTTCAGGCGACCAGAAAAATTGGCGTATCTCATGGTTTGCGCGAAGGTTCTCGGGTGACCGTGCAATTTTAAAACAATATCTCATGGTTTGTGTAAAAGTACCCGGATGACCGTGCAATATATCTCCATATCTCATGATTTGAGGTGCGTGTGACGTGTAAAAAAGTGAATACGCGTTTAAATACACAAAGGTTAAGACAATGCAATGCGCGCAGCCCTTGCAAGATGCTTGGGTAAGGACAAAAATAATGTTTTTCTACCTGTGTTTTATGTTGAAGTTAATACAAAAACATAAGCACATGTAATGGTGAAAATTGAGGAACTAGGTTTCATACAATTAATAATAATAATATTGAATGACTTTTCTTTTGTGGGACACAAAGGTATATCGCACTCGCTTTGAAAATATTTCACTTGTGCCGACTCGTGAAATATGCTCATAGCTCGTGCAATATACCCTTGTATCCCACTCAAAGCCATTCAATATTATATAAATAATTGAGAATTTAACATCCTCTAAAAATCCCTTAGGGCAAGATTGTCACTGGTATTGGAAGACTACATGAACAGCAGTAATTAATAAACATAGATCTATTTCCAGGGGGGCGTTTCATGAAAGAACTTGTCGGATATTTTATCCGACAAATTTGCTCTCAGCCAATCAGATGCAAGGATTTCAGTAGCTAATAACAGTTGTCGGAAACTTCCTTTCATGAAACGCTTCCCAGTAGTGTTCTAGAACTTCTATTGTAGCTCTGGTCTATGATGGTAACCCTGCAAAAGCGATGACCGTTTACATTCTAAGAAGTAATGCCTTCCGCATGGTGTAAAGAGACTACTTTGAAACACTATACACAACGCATAACTGCTTCACATCTGGAAAGACTAAATGAACAGATCACCTTCTGAAATGCAATCTGATTTCTCTGCCTTGCATTGCACTCATTCCCAGGCACATTTAAGCACCCACGGCAGGTTCCATTCACATCTGAATATTTAGCTGATTTAACCCTACTACTGATTTAAACATCCATGCCATGTCCAATTCACATCTGAATATTTAGCTGGTTTAACCCTACTACTGATTTAAACATCCATGTCATGTCCCATTCACATCTGGATATTTAGGATGATCTTTCTATACATTGTCATACTGAAGTCCATTCACATCAGCTTATTTAGAAGGTTTAAGCTCATGTAATTGTGTGTAAACCTAGTATAAGTTGAACAAATATCAGTGCACAAAATGAGTGCTGGTAGCAACATAGTCATGTTGGTAAGGTCTGTGGTAGCAGTGCTCGGGTACTGTTCACATGAAGCATGGCATTGCTCCATAAGCTGAGATAGAGAACTGTGGCATACGCAATTGTCATCATTTGATGATTAACCCTGAGACACCATGATTCATGTTGGCTTAGTTATGGGTCCCTGTCTCTCACTCTTGATCTATCTTGTGCTGGGTATGTACATGTAGGCCTATGTCACAGTGATTCACATGGAGTTGGTTATGAAGGGTTCCCCCTTCTTAATCCTTTCCTATAAATATATGTCATCATAATTCACATATTCTGTATTTATCAAGTTGTGAAGATCCCCCATGTACCTCACCACTCTGTAACCTTTTTAAGGGTGGGGGGGGGGGGGGGTTGTTTCATCATTAACATGGAGTTGGTCCTAAAGGATCCCCCACTTCTCTCTGTCTATCCATCTCTCTCTGAAACTCACTACTCTCCTTTCTTGTGGGTATTCAGCGGAAGTGAGGGGAAACTCAATATAGGATCACAGTCTCACAGTCAGGGTCACCGAATGGTGAAAGCTCTAAAATAGGATGAGGGAGAGTCAGTTCTCAACTCCCAATATCAGTCTTGCACTGGAGACTTTATCCTTCTGTACATGATCTTATACCCATTTCAAACCAGTTTCCCCGCTTAACTTCCCCGGTGAAAACCTCCAAATTTTACGAGCACGAATTCCTTAGGTTACACGGGGAAGTACATGAGCACCTTTCAGACCGACCTCAATTCCCCGGGAAAGTTGCCATCGGTTACGAATTCTACATTCAATCGGCCGGAAGTCTGGTCGGATTCAGGGCGCGCGTGTTTGTGTTTTCGCGCGGGTTAATGAAAGTCAATGCGATGACATGGGATCATAGTGTGACATAGTGTGAAGTGATAATTGATCGCTGACGTATTTCACCGGGGAAGTTCTCCACCGACCTTTCAAACCAACCACTTACCCGATGAAACTTTGCAGGGATAACTTTTCCCTTGTTCCTTTCAGCCCAGACCTTTCCCTGCGGAACTGGGAACTTACGTGGGGAAGTTGGGTAAGTGCTTGGTTTGAAAGGGGTATTATTCTCCTTTCTCTAGATTAGCAAAAATGTTTCTATTTTCTCAGTATTTAACAGTAATTCAATACAGGCTGTCAAACTTACTATTTTCAAAGTGAATGCCAACATCTTGTTTCTGATATATCTGCTTTGTAACAGAAACAAGAAGACGCAAATGTGTACCGGGAAGAAAAGTGCAAACATGATTTCAGTCCAAGTTTTCTATTTATTTTTTAAAATTTTACACTGCAAGAATAATATAGAGAAGTTATAACAGATCATTCTTTACAAATTATACCATGAACGGATCAAAATCTCTTATTAGATTTAGTCAAAGAATGATCACAACTTTGAAATATATATTTATTATGCACCTTTGGAAATATGGCACCATATGATATACATTGTAAATGCTGTGAAACAGCATCATCATTTCGCAAAATGTACATCCACTGGCCATGAATCTGGTTGCACGCTTACATGTATGCCTGGCACATGATGCAGGCTATAGTGTAGGGCCTACACATATTAAATTCAGTAAAATAATTTGAGTGAGATATCAAACAAAGTTTACTTGGTAACACTACTGACATTGGATCAACAAGAATTTGATTTAAACCATGTCAACATAGGTTGCTGAAACAACAAAAAGAAGCATAAAGATTTCCAAATTTAAACAGCTACGACTGTCAAAGTTACAAAGTATGAATAGTACTGTATGACAGGCTACACTCCATCACTAATGGATATTTAATGTCTATTTCAGCTCTTCCTTCTCTGAAAGTTTCCTAAATCAGCTCAGGGGCACGCACATCTTTCAAATCATCAGTAAATTTATTGCGTTTTCCATTATTCAAAGCTCATAGTGTTTTGTTAAACCACATTGTTTACATTATTTATTATAACAGTGCGTTAAAATATACTCTAAATGAAGTCAAGCTCATTGCAATATCAATAGAAATTTGCTACCACTAACCTTTCAGAGAAAACACACAGCATGATTCTTAAAAAATGTCTTTCATTGATTAAAAATAATATGGATATAAGAAGTGCACTCAGTTGATCATGTAATAGACCAAGGAGTTACTGGAGACATAGCTTTTCCTTCGGTTGAAGCAAGGTTGCTGAACAAGCTACCCACCAACCCGAAAAAATTCTACATCTGCGGACCAATTTAAGAAACTTCTGAAGGCCTACTTATACACTGTATTGTTTAACAGCAGTTGGGTGAACTGATTTTTTTCCCCAGTTTTCTTAACCATTGTTCAAGTGGCAATTTTACAGCTTTGTGGAGCAAAGTTGATTTGCACACTCTAAAACTTGGGAAAAACAAGAAAATATTTCTTTCTTTGCTTACAAATTACTCATCAAACCTTAGTTTTGAGTATATTTGCCACCTGGTTAATCTCATATGAAGTCCCGCTATACTGTGTTGTATGACTGCAGTGAGTCTTGAGGCTATGTCCATTTATAATGTATTTCATTTTCATAACAATTCAAAAATGCAACTGCTGTAGCAAAAGCAGTAGTGGTAGTAAATTTGATGAAAGATATGTCAGAGAAGTAGGTCGGACCACCATTAAAAGATGTAAAGCACAAGCTCCAGACATCCTCAGGCAAGAAACAGATTTTGTTTCAAAATACAAAGTGATATTCACTTTGCTTGGTAACAATAATCAACCAACTTGTCACTTGCTTCTTGAATGCCAAAATATGTAACTGAATCTAGCACTCACATTTTTCTTGAATAGCAGAAACATAAATATGTTTTGAATGATAACTTTGAGTAAAATGCATTCTATGCCATTCCTGTGTATGCCCCAGGCTTTAAATTCCCACTCTATGCATTCCCTTCTCAAAGTGATCTTCAACCTGCTTTGGAATTTTCCTACTGATATTCTGAATCTTCAAAAGAATTTTCCTTACACATCATGTTCATTGACCTGCAATCTTCAGACTTTGAACAAGATGAAAAATGAGAATTGATTTTTGGCAGTCATGGTAAAATTAGAGGTGAAAGTCCTGCAAAGAATTCCAAGAAGGCTTTAAAAGATCTAAAAATTTAACATTTATTGATTTGTATTAAAAAACAAACAAATCTCATCTGTTAAGCACTGCTGTTCCAAATGTAAATATTTCATATAGGTGTGGTGTTGGTAGTTTTATTGCTTAGAATGTGACAGTAATTGTATAGTAAGAGATTTTTGTTGTTTTTGTTGAAGAAAGAAGAAGGAGGGTAGCCAATATTTTAGAATAGCTAAGAATACCGACAGATATAGATGAATCAAAAACTAATCTTGGCACAAATGATCCGTCAATCTGTCGCCTCTGGATTTAATCTGAAAACTTACATTTCTTTACCCTCAACTTTAAAAACAATTCTGAGAGTTTCAAAGATGTTTATCTCATTGAAGAACTATAATGGCCCCTGAAACAATCATGAAAAAAGACTTTGATTCTGCCCCCATATAGTATTATGAAGTCATGTTTAAAATCTGTGATTTGATTAGTCTTTTCACATTCTTGATTCTCACTTTGCAAAATCCCGAGAACACATTTGTTCAAAGCCAGAAGGACATTATCTCTGTGTTAAAAGATATGTTAGCATCTTTCTGGCTCTCAATGAACTACATACATTGTACAGTATATATGTGTCTGCTTTCAAGAGTTAGGTAATTGATCTAGTGTGAACACATCAGGGGAAGATGTGAACTCATCTTTATCACATAAAATCACAACAGAAGCATACACAACTATTGTAGAACCAGTCAAGGTAGACTTATGTGGCTTCAATAAACATACTTTTTTATGGAAAGTAATTAAAGTCTTTGGTTTTAATAACTATGTTTTAAAACCATATTTGCCATGCCCTGTGATGTATATATGTATGAGCTTACATTCTTACAATCTTGCATAATTCATTTAACTACATATAATAATATCAATAGCCAGAATGGAGCTTTATTTCAAAATTTAAAAAAAAATCTACTGATATCCTATCCCTAGAGGAGATCTTTACATTTCTTCTAGTTTCTCCCAGAGCTATTTAATCAATTTCCACATTCGAATCTCTCACCACTCCCATGTGGTTTTTTATGTCACTGTTAATTGGTTGATCAGGGCTTGTGCAATTTACCACAGCTTTCAAGCATTTAATGTTTCCTCTTCATCTCATCATCTGTTGAGAGCCAAAAGGACATTAATTCTATGTAAAATGATATGAGTTCATACCATTCTAGCTCTCAACAGACACCATGTGTTAGCACTGGGACCTTGAATAAGGTCAGGGTATATTCAGGTCAGATTGAAAACATTCAGTCCATTGGGAAGTGATTGCATAATAAATCCATGTTCTCCCTCATGTCAATCTTTATTCATCATACTGAGAGACGAGTGAAATTTCTTCATCTTTATGAAAAGTGCCATTAAACATTTTGAGGGATGTGACAAAATATTGATCAAAATGGTTAGTACTTAAAGATAAGATATAAAACAGATAGGTAATACTCTTTATTATGTAATAATGTATTATGTACTAAGGGCACCCTCGCCCCAAGCTTTTGCTTTTAGAGGTTTGTCCTCCAACTATGTATGTATCACATTAGTGTATATTTTGTCATATTTTTTGTTCAAAATATATGTACATTATTTTGCTCATTTATTAATTTGTATATTGAAAAGTTGGAAATAAATGTCTTTAAATTGAAATTGAATTGAAAACAGAAAGGTAATACTCTTTGCTTTAAAAAAAAAAATGAGGGTAATTTTTACTTTAACCTGTTTGTATTTTATAAGAGGGATATGTTTATATCAATGCACAAGACATTTTTTTTTTTGCCTGAAATTGTCAATAAGCTTATTGTAGAAGACTAAGTTTGATTTATGCAGTATAACCTTCATTAGAAAAATATTATGCATAAAATAGTTAATGTCAACTACTGTCAAACCAGACACTTACGCAACAAAAAAACTTTTGTGAATTGTTAATGACAGCCTATTTTCCAGCAAGAAACTTTCGCGAATTGCAGTAATTTTATGTTGTTTCAATTGTGATTTTATTATTTTGCCGCATGAAACTCTCACAAATCTTGACCCCTCGTGAAATTTGCGAAAGTTTCATGCACGTGAAAATTTTGGTATTACAGTAAGTTTTAAACTGGTCAAACTTTTAGGGACAGAATATTCATCAAGCACTGTAAGTAGTTTGAAATATATCAAAAGAAGACTGGAATACAGTAATTACAGTTCCTCCAAAACTAGAACTATTCTTTCACTCTTGTGATTTCTGCCCTTAAAATACACATTGTACAAGCAAAAGAAGCTCTGCTACTTTCCAGGTCCATTGCATAAACAAGATAATTGAAGAAAATTGCAACATTTACATCACTGCATTGTACATGCATGCGAGCAGAATAAAACAAGATATCAGTCTGCAGCCTTCAAACTAAACTTAAATAACAAGCAGTAATTCTTACCATTCCATCTAAACTAAATTTGATTCTTTCTTTCACAACCAAATAAGTTAATTTGAGTAGCAAAAACAAGAGCTTTAATTCGAGCAAACACAATATGAAGCATTAAGTACACAATAGAATACATCAAGAATCTCCCCAAGGAATTGATACAACCGAAGAAAGGATACCCCGGAAAGTGGGTTTTTAAATGAAAAGAACTCCCCTTTGTGTTATGGTATAAAAGTGGTTAAATCAGACACAGCAAGCTAATGTCCCTTATGTGTCTCTGAAAATATAAAAAAGTGAATAGAAACAGTGTGATGAAGGTGAAGAGAGATTTATTCCATTAGAAGGCTAGACACAATCTCTCTCTAGGGGTACAAACTCCAGATGGTTGTGTTTTATACTGAGACCATAAGAGATTCGTAGTAGAAACTAATCAGTTAAAACAATACAAGCAACTTCAGAAGAAGTGAAGCAGAATGAGCAATTTGTAATGCTGCATTAGACAAAGATGGCCATAATTGTCTACAATTTACAAATGACTACTACTGGTGGACAAATTTAAATAATATTTTAATAATATGAAATTATTCTATACTTTTCTCACAGATCTTGCAGTCAAAACATTTTCAATTGATTTTGCAGTATAGCCCCAAATATGTCAAAAAGGTACAGCTTTTAATTGAGATATTCTGGAAAAAAAAGAACTTCTACAGATGATGGGAAGCAAGATTACATACATGTACTGTAGGTGGAGATGACATCAGGGAATATTTTATATATTACTCCTTTAGCTGACGGATATGATTTTGAGATTCATTCATACTGCAGCATGAACAGAAGCCTTACTTTTCTAAAAGATAATGAACTTTCAGCTTCTCCCTGCTAAATCTAGATTTTTTTTCTTGACACATGTCATAAATTTTTATCTCTCATTTTGAGTATTTCTGAGCCAAACAGACAATCTTTTTTTTTTCTATATACGCACAAAATGTGACATAGAACCTTAAAGATGGATGAAAACTTTATAGAAGCTATGAGTAAGTGCAAATGCTGTTTTACTTTCTGAGGTCTGAGAGGAAAGCTGTGGGATGACCCCTGTGACACCCTTGAACTGGTGTCTGCACCCCTAACAGCAGAGGTGATGACATGGTCTTACCCCTCCAGGGGAATCTAGGGAGAACTGAGTCATGGCAGGGTTCCCCCAATCCATGGGTGCTGGCTGGGAGAATGCATGACAGAGATGGGTAAAGAGGGCACTATGACAATCAGAGTCAGCTAGGGCACTAGTTAAAGCAACAATATATATATATAAGAAAGATATAAATGAAAAACTAAAAATATAGAAGACATGTGCTTGAACAAAAACAAGAAATATACAGAGCATGATATACTAGTATTCAAATGAAAAGAAAGGAGCAGAAAGCAGGGGCATTGCTAACAGGGGATAAGGGGGAGTGGGAAAGGGGAGGCAAATTTAAAAATTTTTCCTTTTTAGAAAATATTAGGCTAGCCTGTCTTGAAAAAATGTTCAATTAATACCTGGAGGGGAGAGCAGCAGCTAGAGGTGTATGGAGGGCTGCGATAGAGGTCTGAAAGGCTGGAGAGGAGAGTAGAATTTTGATATTACAAGTTATTATCCTTTACGTCCCATGTCTAGAATACAGTAATATCACACCTTGTATAACACTAGAGTGAATGGCAAAGAAAATATGAAGAAAGCATGTGTCTACCGGATATGAAACAGACACAGGGAAATTACATCAAGTTTCTCTTCCAAGATGAATATCACATACGTGAGCATACTAATCCCAACATGAATGAGTAGCTGTGCACCTTATTCTCTTTAACCCATCGGATACAATTTGAATTTGATACACATGTAACATGCATTCTTCAAAGACGTAATTTATTTCTGGCTTGGTATTCAACAGATTGATATGGTCCATAAAGTAAGCCATAATAAAAGGGGGAAAAATCTTGTTTATATTGCTTAATTAGACACCGTTTGAAAGGATTAGATAAGGTTCAAAATAAATATTCTAAAAGTATAGGCCAATAGATAACATTTGTCAGGGTTCTTTGCCATGCTTTAGGAACATGAATGCCAATTGCCAAAGATGGCAAGGCAAAATGCATACATGTACTAGGATCAAGGGATATTTAAAAAAAACAAGTGAATGATTAAATTACACGATGCGTAATATATGTCCCCGCCAGAAATGTAGATCTGTAGAATGGTGTTAATTTTTTAAATTTCTGATAGATCCTTCTAGAAATTAATTTCTTGATTTTGAATAAATTTTCATAAATTTGTATAATTAATGAATTTCACAATTCTGTGAAGAAGTTTGGAAGCCCCCACAAGCCCTATCAGATAAAACAAACAGAACAAAATCTGCTGCGAAATAGAGAAGTAGTGTTTTTCATTTATTTTGAAATTTGCATAAGTCTGCATAATTAATGAATTTCACAATTCTGTGTAGAAGTTTGGAAGCCCCCACTAAGCCTATCAGATAAAACAAACAGAATCAAAATCCACTGTGAAATAGAGGAGAAGTAGCATTTTTCATTGATTTTGAATAAATTTGCATAATTAATTATTTTACGCATTTCTGTTCAGAACCTATCTTTATCAGTCAGAGCAATCAGAATCAAAATTGGCCAAGAAATGACAGAGAAGAAGCAGAAGACAGGGAACACGCCAATGGACACAGGGACGGACGGACACACACATACGGACCCCGTTTCATAGTCCCCTCGCGAACTTCGTTCAGTGGGGACAAAAATCTTTATCTATACATGTTGTATGCATACTGGTAAAAAAATCACTTGCACAATTTACAGAGGAATCATATATAAATTAGTAAAAAAAATTTAGTCCGATGCATACATGTAGCAATGTCTTTCTAGAGACTCACAACTAAAGAATCATGACAAACAACATTAGAAAATTATGATAGTTCGACATTGGCAGAAAAAGACAACCTTTCATGAAATAGTACATAAAATAATTAACTGCATCATATACATGTACTCTTACAATATCTTTACTCTTACAATATCTTACACTCATTGTTTCTTTCTTTAATTTAGGACTTCATTTCCTAAACAGAAAAATGATGATGCTTGCAAATTCTGTTGACTATTCTAATCTCAAGAAATTCAATCTGATTTGAGAGAATCTCCTTGAATGTTGGTTACTACTTGTTGGATGGACCTATGCCATACACAGCTGGTTTCTATGGAAGACATACTCCTTGTGTCAAGTACACCAAGATAACACCATGACCTTTGACCTTAACTGTCTTTTCCAATTGACCTTTCAGCCATCACAGGCCTGTTAGCATTTGGCAACTCGTAAGGAAAACTGTGCTGAAAACACTGCTCCTGGCCTACATGATTTTGAGCCTGGCAGCAAAAGCAGAGGCAAAACAAATGAATTTTGAAAAAGGAGTAAAATCATAGATATTACAACTCTTTGAATATATCGAAAAAATTTGAATATTGCAGTTTGCTAATTAGATGAATCACAACTTTCCTGAATGATCATATCTAATCTAATAATGAAGATCATCATGATCTTCATATAACTGTTTTGTTGTTACTTTTTTTTTACGAATATAAACTTACACTAGGACAATTCAAAACAATGCTTCCCAAGCTTCAAAACTTCTAAGAAATGTAAGCCGCACATTTCCAGATTATTATTATTGTTGTTATTATTATTATCATTATTATTATCATGGGGTATATTTGTGGCCTCTCTCCATTCATTTATCCATTTAATGAGAGGCTAATATTCAGCAATTTTAGATACACAGAATTACAAAACAACTGCAAGTATTATGGTTGAGAGTTTTGTCCGGTTGGGTGCCAGGTGGGCTTAACAACAATTGGTGGGCTCGCCTGTTAACCAGCTGGCTGAAGTTTTAAACTAACTGGCAAATCATTTCTGAGAGTGTATCTTTAATTTCACTTTGTCATCATTGTATTCATTATTTTGTATATAAATATATTGTAAATATGTTCTTGTTGAGACTCTCATACTCCCGATAGGGGGTCGATAGAGTTTAATAAATTTTATCTTATCTTATCTTATCTTATCTTATCTTATGCTAACTACATGTATCAAAATAATATCATGATAAAAAGAATGAAATGCTACAGGGTTATTGTTATATACTTTATCTTTGCTCTACATATGCTATCAGAATGCCCTGCATTTTAAGAGATATTTTGTATCATTCTAAAACCAGCATGTACGTGCAACATCCTCAACCATCAACCTAGAGAAACCCCCTACCCTGGTAAATGTAGGGTATATTATTGTTCACAGAATGAGTCACTGAGAGGCCATTTCCTCTAGATTTCCAAACTAGTCACACTCTTTTACAGTAACTTAGTGATATTTGTGGATTTCCAAACATGAATATCTCTGTGTGCTAGCTACATGGAGTATCTCTTCTGCAATGATCTTCATCATAATTTTGAAAGATTTTCTAAAAACATTTAGAACTTTTATATTACTTCAAAATTATGAATTGACATGTATTGTACCCTGTAAAAAGATTTTCAACTACAAAAAGATTATTGGTAGAATACTCTGCCTTAATTTTCAATCACATCCAACAAACTATCAACACCAAATGTGAAATTTTGGACAGTCTGTATGGTATCACTTTCTGCAATCACCAAACTTGTCACAACATGGTCTCCCTCACTGTATTCTAACAGGGATCAGTCATGACAAAATTGCATAATTGGGGTATTGTCTGTAAGGATATTATCCCTGTTCAAACCTTGCTACACCCAGTCTCACATTTCTGGAATGATTCTAAGAAGCATGATACATACTAAAGGAAAGCATGGCTCACAGTCAATCATCCAACAGATATCCTGGGCCTAGCCTAAGGTTTGCAGCCAAATCATTCACTAGATGAGACAAACATGAGACCAGCATATCAACCTTGACATATCATATGCTACCCTTTCTGCCAAGTTTACATTCAACTTTTCTCTTCCTCATTCACTTTCCTCATTCACCTTCCTCCAATTTTGCTCTTACCCTCAGTCTTTTAAAGGTACCTTTCAACATTTGTGAAATGCTATAATAACCACTCTAGAATGTTAAGAGCAGTATAAAAAGTTTAAAAGTTGAGGGTAAAATACAATAAAATACAAAAAAAAACAACAACAATAAATGCAATTCGGGAAATTACAGCCATTTTCACATTTGGCAAAGCAGAAAACTTTCAGGTAAGTGAAAATAAGCATGTTAAAACTTTGAATACACTGTTAATTAAATTTTCTTTGAAGGTGACTTTCAAACATGGTTCTACTCTCAAAACATAATCACTTCAAAGGCAAACTCTCTTAGAAAATTTGATTAAAATATAGGCCCTATTATTTTTGATTTCACATGTTAAGAGGAGAATGATCATGTTTAAATTTTGCAGCTTTCAAAAAAATGCTTGACAAAGCAAACAATGAACAAATTGTAAGTAAAATGCTTGTATGTGTAAAATCAAGGAGGTACCTCCTTGGTAATATTATGCAAACAGAGAATTACAACTTTTTAAAAATGCACAGATACAGTGGAACCTCGTTATAAAGAGCACTGATATAACAAACTCTCGTTATAACAAGGTGATTTTCCTGGTCCCATCTCTTTGTATTCTATTGTATTTTGGCCCTGATATAACAAGGTTTCGATATAAAGAGGTAATTTCTCTGGTCCCAAGGACCTCGTTATAACGAGATTCCACTGTATAAATGACAATGATTTTCTACAAAATTACAACTTTGAGGAAGTATTCAACTAGTTGTTATTCTCTATGCATGCTTGGTTACCAAGTTTTTCATAACAATTTGCTGCTCAAGAAATGAGAATTGTAAGGAGATAGAAAGGTCTGAAAGGTTGGTGAGATGAAAGACATCTTCATAAGGCTAACAACCTTCCCATCCCTGCTAACTACATGTACATTGGTATTTTGCTTGTCTGACATTTCCTCTCATTCATTTTCACCATGTCTTGATTGCTGGCAGCCTTGGGCGCAAGCCTTGCATCCAATTTGGGGAGAGGTCGAAAGCTCAGAAATTGTTTATGAAAAATAGCGAAAAATATGTCCTTCTTGCTCTAGACGTTGGTGAATAAATGCCAATGTCATATTCATGGCTCAGTTTGATTAGAGGGGTTTCAAAGGAGAAACATTCAAACATGTCATTTCTCACATCACTAGGGTGATCTTTATTTTCCTGCAGAAATTTATCACAATCAGCAAAGAGAAATCTTCTTCTTGTTGTTCTTAACAGATTTCTCCACTTGTGGCAGACCCTGGCCATGAATACAAGAAAAGAGGTAGCTTGTCTGTCTTAGTTACCAGGTGGGAGGTGATGAAGTCTGATTAAGTGATTGATGTATCTTTTTCTCTAGCAACCAATGGACCCAAGATTCAAAGTCGTGTCTAATGCACATTGCATAAGAATGCATATTATGCATTACCCATGAGAACTAGTGCATTGATTCAGTTTTAAGCCTTGGACCTCCCTGTTACAAGAACACTGCTCAACCACCATGCCTTCACCCCTGCTCAAAGCTGCAGTGTCTTGATCTAGCCTATTAGTATTACACCAAGAGTAAGAAGCAAAAACAATTCTATGAATGATACTGACATGCATTCAGTACCAAATCAATAGCATGACAGCATGTGGATTCCAAGAAATACCTGGGTAAATGGGTTAATTTGTTTTGCATGTAGTTCTAATGGTCGCTTGGAAGTGCAAGGTCATCTTAATTCATCTAAAGTGACCACCAACTGACATCATGGTGGGAGAAATCTCTTAAAGACTGTATGGAATTCACTTCAATAAAAATCAGGTTTCAAGGGTTCACTAAGATTCTACGACAAAGGCTCAGGAAACAACTGCTCAACTGCTGAAATAATTTAATAAACTAACAGATAGATCTACACTTCAATCCTTGACAACACTATACTTAACCCTAACCAAAACCTAACCCAAATGCATCCCTAACCATAACCTTATATCCTTGACAAAATATAGCCTGGAGTAATTGTCGCTAAATCATATGTCAGAGAACCTGCACATTAAATGCAAAACAACAGCTTTTATGCATAATTTACACATTTCACCATCACAATGGAGAGACCAATATGGAGGATAACACATATTCCTTTCTGCAATTTGGTACCAATTTGGCATTTCATATGCAATATACATGTACACTGTATGGTAGACATTATCTGCTTGAAAAAAAATTAAACCATATCTACATAATTTTCAGAAAACAAGGATACAAAAAATAAAAAGATAAAAATATTGTACCAGGAAAAGAAGATTAAAACATTTGTTACAAACTTGTTATTTCCGATTACTTGCTAAAGTAAACAAATCAAACAATAACATTACCACAATATGCATTTATTTGGGACCTCACAAAGGCATCATATGAATTAAAACTACTTTCCTGTCATAAATTTAATTCATGGGTTAGCAACAATATTGTTCTCACCCTCTTTAGAATGTGTGGCATATTTTCAAAAACATGACACAAGATATCTCCCAAAAGCTAAAATGGAAAAGACTCTGGGAAAATTCTGTAAAAGAAGAAAGACACACATACACAATATTTGTATTCTATTAACCTAATTTCCTAATGTAAAAGGAAGAAATGGATATTTACTTTCAGTATATCGGCTTTCATGTATTGACTTAGAGACAGAAACAGATGGCTTACAGTTCAAGTAGGCATGTATAATCTTGCACAAGCTGGATCATTATTTCAATTTCAGAGTAGGATTTTGCATTAATCTGGCAGGGAGAGGTTTAGTATTTCATCTACATGTAAGTCTCCTCTGTGAATATCATCACAGATGGTTTGGGTATTGCAATCAGATGTGAGCTCCCTGTAGAACAAAAAGGTCATTTTCAGGGAGCAAATCTGAACTTCAAAAATTAGATCCTGCTTTATTTCTTTCTAGATTATACCAAGAAACACACAGTTATAAACACACAAAACAATTACAA
This sequence comes from Heliocidaris tuberculata, assembly GCA_025618425.1. Taxonomy (NCBI): domain Eukaryota; kingdom Metazoa; phylum Echinodermata; class Echinoidea; order Camarodonta; family Echinometridae; genus Heliocidaris; species Heliocidaris tuberculata. Next base: position 4,768,694 of record CM046838.1, on the reverse strand, counting down.
AAACAATGAAAATCCCACCTGTATGGCTCATCTTTATCTTTTTATAACTATTTTGGAAATTGCAGTTATCCCTAGTTGACATGAATAAGCCACTATCTGTTCTGTGATCTTTCACTGAACTTTTCTTACATTTTGAAATACAATCTCAGACTATCACTTAAAATAAATCTTGACCATAGCTATGTGCAGATTAATTGACTCTCCTTCTCTATTCAGACTTGCATTTTTTACTTGTTCTTATGAGCATTGTTTTAACTGCATGTAAAACAAAGCAAGTAAGATTATGAATCTTTTTCTCATGTTCGCATCACATGATTGTTGGTTACTTGAAAATGAAGTAGGTTGCATATAGTAAAGAAGGTGCATATAGTAAAGTAGCCTCAGGACCTACAGCTTCAGGCCTATTTCAGAGAATTGTTTTGAAAGAGTTTCACATTCTGTTTATTATACAAGCAATGTTCAGCTAAATAGTAAATAGCATACAAAATCCTATCAACACGCTCCCTGACATGCCTCTTGTGCATGTAACTTTTCTATTGAAATAATACATGCAGTGAAGATGAGCAACAGCAGTCCTATGGTGTCCTTGAAGGTGAAATGCGATGATTAAAACTTTCCTCTTGATCGCTGAGAGACTTTCATCACCTGTTGAGAGTCGGTCAAACTTCTTCCGTTGGCTCTCTCTCTTTCCCTGATCTAATGACAGCCTGACTCAAGACCACATACTACCTGTGTTATACTGCAGTGTGGAGGGTTTGCTAATCGTTGATTTGGTTAAATGGGAATCTGCAGAGACATGTGGTAATGTACTTAAGGAGTCCCCTCAATCCACACACTGTACTGCCTCTAAACTTGGCTAATTTTCAAAATACATGTTATATATATGACTGTATTAACTAAGGACATGTAAAACCATGTTTAAGGTAAACTACCAAAACATAGTTGAAAACAAAAACTTACAGTACAGATTCATGTAATATATAAACAAATGGTGCTCTGACAGTCTTTTAAAATTCCCTACCCATCCCCTTTTTACCCAGAAATGACTTGTTTTGTGAAAATATCTACAAACATCTTACATAGTTGATTGTTATACTTACAGCAAATTTATAAATACTAATTGAGATATGAAGCTACAAGTACAAATTCAATTAATTTACCAACCCAGTAACAAACCCAAAGAATGATTTAAAAAAAAAAGAAAACAAGGCCATTCTCTGTTTCACAAGAACAAGTCCAAGAAGACAAGAAGAAATCCATAGACTATTAAGAAGAAGTCTTGGAACTAGTGAACCAAGAAAGAAGGATTTAAGAGTCAAAGACCATGATGCAAGGAGCTTGGAGCCTATGATTTCACATAACCCTGTAGAATCTGTGTACAGTATGTATAGGTCCAGGGAAATGTAGTTACACTTCCCTGGTAGGTCTATGATGGAAGTGCATTGACTAGGAGTATACGGAGACCTTGCAGAGGGCAGGACGCACCCTTTCTATGAATCACTGACGAGGCCCTGACAAGGCTACAGACATACATGTTTTGCAGACGTATTCATAGAATTTATCACATTCTGAGTGAAATACAGTAGAGCAGCTCAGTCAGTCGATGAGTATTCCCAAAAAGCATAGTTTTGGCAATAGATCTAAATGCTTATTATTAAGTTTTATTTAAATATTTCATACATAGCACTTACATGAACGGTACATGTTACAGAGTTAAACATACCTCCATCTTCATGAGCCTGACAGAAGGGTACAAACTACAAAATTTATGTGACTGCCTCCTAATAATGTAAGATTTAAACTCTCATCTAACTTGATTCTAAATTCTTCTGACATAACCCATCTCCCAAAGCTGACAGATAAACTATGGATCTCATCTTACACCAGACAGAGGAGTAAAGAGTGGTACAGACAAGGAGTTAGATTGAAAAGTGAAAAGACTGTCAGTGTGCCAATGGCATTATTATTCTTTGACGTCAAGCAATGGTCATACAGGGTTCACGTTGGAATCTTGAAGATCTTTTATGTTTAGGAATTTGATGTTAAAGAAATTACTTTCATGTCTGCATCCTTCCTGAATGTGCACTGCACAGGGTTGTACTTGCAACAAAACAAAATGTATAACTTTTAACCATATGAATGCTTTACCAACTTTTCCCCTAAGGTGAGGTCAACTGTCTGGAGGGGTTTCATATGCTTAGTCGCCTGAGCCTAGAGAGAAAAATCAGTTTGGAGGTGGGGTAATTCAAATCTTTAGAGAGCTTTCCAGCTTTGATATGGTTCATTCACCGGAACCATGAAAGAAAAATCAGTTGTCATGTACATTATTCACACAAGGGAAGTGGTGAAACGAAATGAATAAATAGCAAACACACAAAGAGGAAAAAATCTAAAATCAAACAAGAGCAAGAACATTTCCTAAAATAACACACATCACTGTACTTCAAAGTCTTCAGGTACTACAAAATCAGCCTTTTCTCCCATTTTCCTTATCCTCCCAATAAGGATCATCCAAGCTATGAATCTTAAAACAGACCAATCAACTGACTGGATTTCAAAGGATAATGACAAACAGTTAATCAGGTACGTGGATGGGGAGGGGGGGGGGGGGGGTTAATCTCTGGAGGGGTTTCATATGCTTAGTCACCTGAGCCTAGAGAGAAAAACCAGTTTGGAGGTGGGGGTAATTCAAATCTTTAGAGAGCTTTCCAGCTTTGATATGGTTCATTCACCGGAACCATGAGAGAAAAATCAGTTGTCATTGATAATCCAAATGAATTGGTAGAGCTGCTGAACTCCATTGTAAACCTATTTCTCTTTATACCATTCAGTGTAAAGAAGTCCACTTCAGACCTGTAGAGCTCACACTCATAGGCGCAGGCTAACCATCCTCCAATGAGTACAAAAGCAAAGCAAAGAAATGGAGGCAAACTTTGCAGCTTTAAGTGGACACTTAATGAAATCTGTGATCAATTCACACAATACTGATCACACATCAGAACAATCACACCAAGCTCAGAGAGAAAAGGAAACCAGAGTCAACCCCTCTTTTATTATCATTTACAATGGGTAATGGACAGCATTTGTATTGTTGTAGCCATGCAGTGTTACTTTTCCCACTCTCCCTCCAGGCTGTATGCTTATGTAGGTTGTATGTAAAGTAAATTTTCTTTACTATAAACTTATCTTGCAGTTTTAAACAAAACCATCAGGTTCCAAAACAACTTTGAAATGAAATATTTCTGTTTTCAACTGTAACAAAATTCAATAGCCTCTTAAATGCTTTCTTTTATAAATTATCTAATGAAGATGTAGACTTGTCTATATTCTTTGTACATGTTCATTGAATTTGCATAATGGTTTTAAAGTTGTGTATTAATTTGCACTCAACCCACCAGCCTCTATTTAATTAAGATCTATGACAAGAGTTCCCACAGATTCTTTGATTCTTTTCTGCGATCGAACTAGGGTGATTTCATGACAAATGATGCAGATTGCATGAATCTAATATACATGTATTCTATTGTTGACTTGTAATATATCAAAGGCAAATAAGAAAGAAGAAAACTCTGCTGACAAGAATGTCAGATCAAAGAACTCGATAAACCAGACCTCTCTTTTCAGTCTCATTTTGAATTCAAGTTTGTTGTCAGTGACCCTATTCTTTTCTCTGTAAAAGAAACATGCATAAATAATGGTTTTGATCTTTGACCTTCCATCAATCTGCCCCAGCCCAATCTTCTGCTGACAGACTTACAAAAAGGATTTTCATTTATGGGTCTACCAGACAAACTCCCACTGTCTGATGAAAACAAATTATAACCTTGGGGAAATTTATATCTACTAAGAACTGGGACGTAGGATCAAAGTGTTCCTTTTTTCTATCCTATATAAAACATGACACTCAAAAGGTTATACATCAACTAATAACATCTTTGTTAATTTGTACAGCCTGAAATTCATGAAAATTATGAGATCTATTGCCTTTTCTCTCCTTTTTTTTAATACTTAGGCCTGTACTGATTGGGTACAGAGCAAGTAGTGTGGGTAAAACTTAGAGCTATTTGCTCAGGAGTGGGTCCACACTCAATTCATAGTATAGGATGTGAATATTAAAGCATTACATGTAGTATCACCATCTGTCCCTCTTTCTCCCTCCATTCCCCCCCCCCTCTCTCTCTCTCTCTCTCTCTCTCACTCTGACTGTCTGTCTCTCTCCCTCTCTCTGTTTCTCTCTTTCCCTCTTTCTTTCTCTCTCCCACTCTCCCTCTAAGTCTCTTCCTCTCTCCTCCTACATTTTCTATTTCCAACACTACTTGCAAGGGCCTCTACATCTGTCAAAGCCCAGGAAATCTCCACAAATTTGACCAAATGACTTGACTCTCAACGTAGGATTTAAAATTCTGCAGAGGAGACTGGTTTGGCAGGAAAAAAGATTAGGGGGAAGGAAGAAATAGGGGAAATAACACAAGTACATGTAGCCAGAACCATAAATCTGGAAATACTTAATGCATGCTACAAATTTGATCAAAATGACAGGTTGGAGCAATGCCTAAAAACCATTGTACAAAACTGAAAGCAGGTCTTGTGTCTATTTATAAAAGTTATGAAAATTAATCTCGACAAGGTGTTTTCTGGTCCAAGTTTTGAGGTAGCTTGTTACAATTGTTACAATCAAAATAAAGATATGTCTGAATAACAATTTACTTGAAATTCAACACATATTTTGGTCAGTTTGCTCACTATATATTTAAGAATCTTTTTGCTGAAGGTGGTCTCACACAAATCATGCACAGTGTGCTGCTAAGTTGTGTTACACAATGTTATAGCTGTTGTTACTTTGGATTTATCAAGGAGTTATCACAGAACTGTGATAACTACTTGGATTTATTAGAGTGCAAGCCATTTTAATGTCATTAGCCCATTAAGCTAAGATAAGAATTGGTAATGTAAATTGGTGGCACACTGTGCAGTAGACAGTGGGCCATGTAAGATTACCTTTATAACAGACAACTAAGAACATCCTTTTGAGAATGGAGATAAAGTTGAATGGAAGAAGATATTGTATCCACAAATATTGTGTTGGTTGTATCAGTGGTTTTTAACTTCAGGATAACCTGGAGCCATCTCATTATTGTTCTGATTGTTCTGAGCAAAGATTCACAGTAAATCAAGGTTAAAAGATGAAAAGGAGCCTGTTTTTATCTTATGTCAGGTGACAATGTCATGTGACTATTTCAGTGAAAGACTGAATAGCACTTTAATAATAAGATTAGTATTGAAATAACTAGAACTTTTTATCTCCAAATTCAGCTCCAATGAATGTGATTCAATGACAGTGACACTCTGAAGCCTACGGCTGACAAGGAATTAATCATCCTTATGTTTAAATATATTCTTTTCACACCATGCATGACTGTTGTGAATGAGGGAAAGAGTGTGCCACAATGATTGCACTTTTAACCAAGGGGAATGACATGCCTTGACATCTCTGACATATAGGCCTAGACCTTCAATTAAGTCCTGAAGCCATGGGATCTACTACTACTAGACTAGGTCCATGCTCAAACTATTCACTCTTCTCCTATCATTTCCAAAACAAGCTGTTACCAAGTCATTCAGCATATTACAGCCCCAAACTTTGTTTATCTTTCCCAAAACAGCTAGAAGTTCCTTTTTCAACAAAGCCAGAAATCCAGAACAATTTGACTAATTAACCCATCGAGTCACATATGAAGCTAGCAATTCTAGTCATTCCATGCAGAAGTCTACCTGAACAGAAATGGTAAATTCAGTTTTGTGAGCAGGTGCAATGGATGTGAATTCAAATCAAGTGAAAGCAATAAGGGATGAGAGTGGCTTATCCTAGCCCTATGTGCTATAGTAATGTTAGGAAGCCTGTGGATTAACACACTCAATAACTATGATAACTGAGGTGATCACCTCTTCACAGAAGACTCCCCTTTCATGGCATCCTACAGCAGCCAGTGACTATAAGGAGTCATGGAGCCAGGTTGTGTAATTATCTTTCTTCATATTTACAGAGGATTAAAAGTGAAAGGCACTTGAGAGCTAAGGTCTATCTTCTCTGTGACTTGTACCAGGCAGGGGCTAAAAGGAGGCCAAAAGTTCAGCCGAAGACTCAAGTGGTTTAAATAAAAACAGACATGAATGACTAAAACCTTGCCCTTAGAAATCTCTTCCATGCTTTTCTTTACAATCACAGCCAATTCACAATTCCTATTTAATGATTTAATCATGCTCCATCAGTCCAATCAGATTCACAGTATAAGGATTATTTGGTATTGTGCTTTTTGACTGGGAGTTACAAAGCACTTCAAGATTTGCTTTTAAAAATGATCAATCTTGCTTTTTTCTCCTCCACAGTAATCTTATCTGCAGTACACCTAGATGAAGACATGTACTGATGTACTCTTACTGTGTTCCCTGAAAAAGCCAGTTAATCTTTCACCCGCTCATTCTGTCTCTCTTTCTCAGAACTCTTCAACAGTGCTTTAAACCTATCTTACATACACCTGGTGGGCAGAATATATCACCTCTTTCAGGAGAAAAGAGTGTGCCTTTGAATGTGTTGAACAGGAACTAATGCTGCAAATCATCAACTCATCAAAACCTCATCTTCCATCAAAAGCAATTGCACTAAAACCTGCAGGCCCCTCTACTAATATATAAAATGCAAGTTGACAAGTTGAACAAAAATGTGTTTCATTTCCTTGAATGGAATCTTCACATCAGATTAAAATAGAAATGATATATTTCAAGTCAGAACCCTATATCTATGACTTATACCTGCCTTAAAGATCTTCATACAATTGTTCACTGAGTTACATGACACATCTACATGTATAGCCTCAATACAGATGAAAAACATATTTTCCCTACACAAAATATAACATCCCACATCTCATATCCACAGCTACATCTCAATGCAAAATCCTGAGTGGCAGGAGGAGAGGCTAAGCCCAAGTGGTCCTCAGTGGATGAGTATTCTGCTGACGTGACAACATGTTCACATTGAATATCCTGTAAACATGACAGGCTAATATCTAAAACATACTCTGGGCCTCTGCCATGTGTCTGGGTCTCGTGGTTCTGATTATTACGAAAACTGAAACCTCATGTGAGCGGGGTGTGGGAAGGGTGTGATTCATACTGCCATTAAATGAGGAACGGAAATACAGAACTACATATTTCATCTATGTTCTGAGGAAGTACAGACATGTGGTGATACACAAGTTCAGAAATTGACAAACTTTATTTTAAAGCAGATGACGCATAATTATGTTACTGACAAAAATTCAGTTCATCAGGTAAGCAAATTGTAATACTTGATTTCAGTAACTAAAGACATCCCCTATAATCTCTCCCATTAACTCACTATCTTTCTCTATCTCTCTCCCTGTCTCTGCTTTATCTCTCTCTCTCTCTCTCTCTCTCCATCAGAGAATATTAGAAATAATATTCGCTACAAAACTTACTTTTAACCGAGCATGCCACCTTTTCTTCATCTGGTTCGTCCTGCCGAGGGAGTGCTGAACGCTTGTAAATAACATGTGGATGTCCCTCACGCACATACTTTTTATAATGGTCCACTGGCTCCAACATATACTCCTCACCATCATGTGATCTGATATATCCATGCTAGAAATGAAAATGAAAAGAACAAATATTAAATGAATGTGAAAATGACATTTCGATCTACATGTATAAAGCTCTCTTTCAAAGCTGCACAAAAAAGTACACATGGGACTTAGCAAAACTATGATTGAACTGTCTTCGACTCCAGACTGTAGCGGAGCATTCGTGACTACAATATGTTCTGACAATTCTAACACGATTACGAAGCATGGGAGCATATTTGAGATTACCTGAAAAGCACTTTTTCAAAATATGAAGTAGATTTACATCTAAGCTAGATTTCAACTTTGCAAGAGCTACCACTGAAGAAAATAAACACCCTCAGCCGATCAGCTGTTATCCTGCGATACAAATTGTGATCGCGATCAACCGATCATGACACAGGTTACTTTGATCATGAGAGGTAAACCAATCAGCGTGGAGGTTTTCATCTCTGTTGGTATGGTAAAAAACTTTCGACCAATAAGAAGAGGTGTTTTGCCTAAGGCTTAATTTTCGTCGCCCGTTAAACTTGGGCTGTGTGTGTATCGCAGTCTTTTATTCATTCTAATTTTCAACCCGCAGACATTATATGAAGCCGACAATTCTCTTACAGACCCTAATTGTGCAGGCGGTAAAAAAAAAGGAGAAGAAATGTCTATATATATACCTAGTGAAATCGATTTCCATCATTTAACACCATCTCTTTATCAATATCAATCTAGATAAGTGTTAAAACAACACCAGTTAGTGTTTAAACAACGCCGGTTTGATTCGAAAATGGTGTTGTTTTAAAACACTTATCTTGGTGTAGCCCAATATAGATACCGAGATGGTGTTAAATTAACACCCTGGTTTTTGCAGTGTATGACTTAAGGGTGTAAGCTTAAACTCTTATGAATAAATTTCAAGTGGGTAAGATCTTTACACAGAAACAGCCCTTCTATCTTATTCAGTAAGATCGAAGGGGGCTTGTGTTGCTCTCTTCTATCACTCCCTTTTCATTTCTAATTTTTTTTCCAGAATGGAAGGGCAGCCTATGACGTCACAATATTAATATGATGACCTAATATTAAGATAAAGTTGACTTCTTGGTTAGACTTAACGTGTCTGATTTATGGGGTCATTTGTGAGTACAACAAAAGATATCCGGGATTTAATCCGGGATATTCATCGTTTTCCTCGGCTATTCTCCCAACTATATCTATCTAGACGAATATAGCAACAATCTCTTCTACTTTGTGTATACATGTGTGTTTGTAAATTTACTACATTTATTATGTTGATTTTGATGCTTGTGAACATCGGCTTCGTTTGTTAATAAAATTGTTATATTCTACATGTTCCATTATTGTCTTTTTCTGGGTTCCTTTTTTAACTTCATGTCTTTGTAAAACTTTACTATCCCTCTCCTTCTGAAAATCTTGAATACCCCTTCGGTAGTAAAGAGCTGTAGTATTGTCTTTCATAGAAACATATGAATGGCATTGAATCCCATATTGAGGTTCGGAAATACAGATAAATTCAAGTCCTGTTTATGTCATTTTGTCCAATCACTTGAGTTTGATTATGTCCGAGTCTCCTGCAGGCAAGGAACGAATCACAAATCTTTCTCAGTAACTTAGCCGGATCTGCCATGATGTTTATCACATGATCGAAGCATTAAGCACAAACCTTGCCTCATATTTCAGTGTATAGCTCGAGCTTTTCCCGACGTAAGTTCAGTGAAGTGATTCCTACATACTGATAGATATTCTTCCCATCCACTAAGTTTAATCTCCTGTGTGGATTTTAATATCATTCTCGACATCAAGTTCAATAATAAAACAGTAAGGAAATAACTTGTAACTCACGGTCCTCGACCCACAAAATGGCCCTGTGTGCTTCCCCTGCACAAAATAAAATGTTCACATCATCTGCTCGGAGCCATAAGGGTATATCGTTTAACAACAGAGATAACGTCCTTCTGGCTCTCATCATACTGTATATAAAGGCTAAATAATCAAAATAATATAGAGGCCTATTATGTGATATATTCACTTTGCATTGTATTGGCTGACGATAATTTCGAAGGCTTCACTTTCTCTTTACTTTGACATCTTCATTTCTAACGATAATCAGAATGGATAACGCTAATAATTAATAAATGTCAAGTTGCCAGCTGTAAACTTTCTGTATCATCATGATCATCCATCATCACACCGTACGTTCGTTATAATTTCTCATTAACTTTTATTCTCTTTGAAGAAAAAAATAGTATGCGCTTGGTGGAAGAAAGTGAAGCAAAAGGCAATAAAGATACCCTACAGTGAAAAGGAAAAGTTATAAAGTTTAAATTTCCACCCCTGGAAATTGAATTGTCCAGAACTGATTTAGAGGCACGTGACTGCAGACTGCCAATTAAAATCATCCCGAGGGATGAGGGTAATAAATCTATTTTCTGTCAATGTTCACGTACGACATCCTGAATGCATATCACTTTCAAACCAATCATCTTCCTCTCTTTGAAAGGTATACAGACATGTTGGTACCGCTGGGGTTCGGGGAGAAGGTATAAAGTTACCGCCAAGAACACCTCAGCTCTCTGCAGACGTATCCCAACTATTTACTTTCAAAATAGTGTTTCATATTGTAACTATAAATCTTAATGCATTGACATATCGAGAATGTTTTGAATAGGCCTGCCTTTCCAGGTATGAGGGCAATTAGCCCAGGCAAGCATTTATATATTTAAAAAAAAATCATTTTATTACCTCATCATCAAGTCTGTCACGCTGCCGGAGGGGGGGGGGGGGGAATGCTATTATTCTCCCTCATAAGACATACATTTTCCTCTAAATCTCATAAGCTGTAGTAAAATATGAGCTTATTCCGGCTCTTCAATTTATGGGGACACAACTTTGGGGCTGCGCCCCTGACATGTAAAATTTAGTTATCTAGTGCAGACTAGGCTACGCCATCATGACCATCCTGTCCTTTTTCCAATTTACCCGCCTCTATCTCATTAAATTTCCTCTTGAGCACATATTACTGTCATTCAACTGGAAAATATGATTAGGAAATCATGAATTTCTCAACTTAAGTTTAATCCCAAGAGGAAAATTAATGCCGATAATGTTGGTTATTAACGTGATGTTTGTCGTATCACTGCATTGTTTTGTTGTCTGCAGTTATGTGAATATTATCAGGTTATCATGGTTACTGACGTTAGTGTGTGATTCTGGACAGTTTCGTGTTGGCAAGTTTTACACTACTGCACTTGAGGATATTGAAAATTTCAGTCTATTATTTATTCTCCTATAGAAAATATGATAATACAAGATCACCATTATACAAGCCTCCATATCACACTACGGTAACAGTAAATTGCAGGAGCGAGCAAATCTTTAGTAACCTGATTAGGCAAAAAGTACATATTAAGCTGTTAAGGAGGAGAAAAAAAGTTTTGAATGACCACATTCCTCTTCCAGTTTCGGTCCAATATTCAGTGAATTTACTCAAGTCTATGGCAAACAAATCATGTTCACGTAACTGTACAGAATGTAAGCAATTTCTTAAGTGTTAGATGCTTGAACAGTTTGGAACTCGATTCGTATGCCCCGGTTTCAGGGTAGAGTTCAAACTGATAAAAAGTCACGAAAGTAGCCCCCTCCCCCTCCGCAATAGGGGCTATGCCGCTATTAGCATAATTAGCGACTAGCAAAGCCCAATAGGGCAGGGCAATTACCCACCTCCCCCCTCCCCGACTCCTACCTACCCCTAATAATAACTCTGTAGAAATGTTGTTCTCGGCATTGAATACTGAAATCGGATTTTCTTTTGGGGCAACTATTTATCGGCTTACTCGTTGGGTCTCCCCAAGATAAAGCTGTCTACGCCACGTTTATGATAGAGACTTGCCTACTGCTTCCCATTTCAAACTAACACATTTTTAGTGGTAGAGGGGCTCCCTTAGCCTAGGTTCTAGGCTGCAGTTTCACTATTGTAAACTGATCAAGTGAATCTTGTGATTGATGGTGGTATGTAGTGTTTGTGAGCTGTAAAACATGGAGTTATTTGTCACAACCTGAAGGCTGAATCTCCAGTTTTCTACTTTCTTTTTATGGTTTATTTTCAGCTTCATGTCTGCAAATCAGCCACTTCATCATGTTAATGAAATGAAAATGAAATTGAAATATTTTGTGACTACAAGGTGGAATTAAAATCACGGCGGAGTGAATGATGGAGTCTGCCTGAATTGCTGATGGAATTTATCCTGTTGACACACAGCACACAGTATATCGGACTGTTCATATTTGAGAAAGACCCGTTTTGTTTATTCGAAGGTATTTACAGCTCGAGGTCTCTGACCGGATTGAAATCATGAGCCGACATACGGTCCCCATACTACAGCTAGTTAGGCCTCTGGCCCTCTACCTTTTCTTACTCTCAAATATATGAATTTTCCTTCTGACCATTCGACATTTCGCCTCCATCTTTACCTACATGTTGATGCAATTCCTTAAAATGTGCAAGATACCATAAAACTTGCGAGATGGGACAGACACACAGCATAATTACGTGGCTTTGTTCGCAATCACGGGCTATTGTCATGATTGTCGAGAGTCGATACAGTATTTATTTGTCTCAGGAGAGGGCAAGGGGGCCCATGCCCCACCCTTTGCTGGTCCACAACTGAAACAAATCATTCAAATATACAAACAGATACATAAATGGAATTTGGATGGTTATAAGGTTAACAAAAAAACCCACAACCTATATACTCTACCTAACCCTAATATCATAATTCCCCCCCCCCGCCCCTTATTTGCTGCAAAATCCTGGCTACGCCATTTTGATTTCTTCACATCTAAACATGTCAATGGTATATTGTTAATACTTACTAATCCACGACAATTACTGATGGCTACACTTGATTTACTATGACCCACGATATGACCATGATAATGACATACGTCCACGTTTCGATGTCGCCTCTCAACACCTGTCGAGTTCAAATATTCGACAACGAACGCCTTGGAAGTAAGTCTATGATTGAGCGTTAGGTTCAAATGAAATTCATTCCCGTATGCTGAGAGTTTGTAATTCATCCGACCAGGATGCGGAAAATAGTGATGTGGGCGACTGTCTTCTTCGACCACGCCCGACGATGACGGCGAGGATTGTTCGTGCTCAGCGCCATTCTCACTAGGAGCATGCCTTCGAGTCCTTTTCCTGCTGTTTATGACATCGAAAGATAAGAAGTCACCCCTGTGATCAACCAGGGTGGGGACGATGATTTCGTGATCGCCTACACGTCTTTGGAGTTCATCTGATATTTGATATCAATTCCAAATAACAATACATCCAGTGCATAATCCACGCAAATAAACCAATCACCCGTAGCAGAGCCCGAGATCGTCATCGTAAAAGCAACGTATCAACATTGTTGACCACGTGGACAACGAAGTCAGTATCCATTGATTCACACAAAGCGTAACGAGCACGTTATCCATTTTGATATCCATGTCATTGTGAGATCAACATCATTTAAGGATATCGAGGTCAGTCATTATATTCGTGCGATCCACATGCAGCCGTCGATTTCATGAAAGTGGGAGATAAGCAAAATGAGAGAGAACGAGAGAAAATGGGTTAAAAGGCACATACAAACATTCTACCATAATAAATTTATATAGTTTAGCTTTCTCGTTGTTACCGATTATAAGATATTGATTAAAAATTGAATTGAATGTACATCAAAATTCTTTTGATTACAGTGCAGATCAAAGATATTTTCATTTTGGTTTCACTTTGGAAAGCGGCTACTACACCATTGTCGAAAGTGTTAACTTGAATGATTCTCTTGATCGTGGACTTATATTATTTTGTTGATGGGAAATAGTGTACTCAAGATACTAGAATAAGGTATAACCAATAAAACATTTAAATCGGATTAAAGTGTTCACGATCCTGAAGAACATAGTGTTCTTCCCTTTGCCTCCTTAAAAACACAGATAAGAGTAAAGAACAAATGCCAGTAGTTTTGGAGGTCTACAGGCCTGAGAGGGCATCATTATCGATATGATTATATTGAATTCAAATTTAAGAATTTCTAATCCACAATTTCCCCCTACCGTAAAAAAAGGTTGTGTAAGATATAATCAGTTCACTTTGAAATCATAAATAGCAAGCACTATAATATTTATCTTTTCTGTGGTAATAATGGATTAAGTACTAAAAGTTTCAGGCCACTTGTATGTATAAACATCGATATATATATATATATATATGTTGATGTTAGAAAAAAAAGTGGGACATAAGAGGGTGAAAAAAGGAAGAAGAAAGGGTTACGGGGAGGGCAGGATTTAACAATGTTCATTATGTATTCACTCTTTGTATTGCATTATTCACGAAACAATTTACTCACGGAAACATCGCAGCCTTTTTGACGGCGTCTACAATACAAATCGGAACATTACATTGCACATTAAAGTTTTACATTGCCCCTTAATGCAAGAAAAAATAAGTTTCAGAAAGCGGTAACTTGTCCTCTTTAATGACCCATGTAACCTTATTCCATGGCTATTTTATTTCATTTTTTTTTTGTCAGCATTGTTAAGCCCAGACGATTGCTATATTTGCCGGGTATCGGTATCGGCTGTGGAGGTGTTTGGGGGCTAACAGACCTCAGTCGGCTTTTCACAATACGTGTGACAACAATGCTCTCTATTGACTATAAATTTCACGGAGACGGGGTTGAGCACAATGACAGAAAATCGCTTTGATATTCATAGCAGTCTCCTATGAATATTATCCGATTTAAAGGTAAGCAACGGGGTGCAAGACCTAATTTTTTTTTTCACTCGGCTGCGATTGTCAGGAACAAGATATTGCTCGACAGGCCTTTATGCATTTGTACCTTCTGCACATGCGCTGCCATAGCAACGAATACTATCAGTATCATACCACGAATCATGCTTCTAGTAGAGAGTAATATTTATATATTTATATAGTATACTTGTTACTCAGCCATCATCTTCTCTCTCAAAACAAATTGAGGATAATATTGAATATATCAATATATTCTCATCAAATACCGCACCATTATCAACGCTTGAGTACCATATTGCGAATCCGGACTGCATGAGTGTCATCTCTGTAACCTAAGGTCAACTAAGTTTACAATGTTGTCCAACACTCTACCCTAAATCCATCTCAAAAGTATTTCCAGGTCAGCTAGAGTATGACCGCAATGTTATTGTAATATTATTTTCCTCGAGCGACCGACCCAAGCAGTAAAGGCAAGACAGATAAATGGTGATGGTATAGGTAGTGTACGGTACATCTGATGGGTGTGGCCGATCCTACCAAGGAGTTATCACAGAACTCCTTGATCCTACGGACCTTCTCCTTGTCAGTATGGAGCAACATGTACGTCAACAGTGGGCATGCTCGTTTATAATTTCCGTTGATTTATGAATTCGACTTCATAACTTTGTGACCGAATATTAAAAACTTTGTATACTCTAAAGTTTGAAGTTTTTAAATAATGCACCCATTTTCACAGTTCTCGAGGAGTAGGGAGGATTATCTATAAAATAAAAGAATGATAATTCTTTGCTTCGCGCTTTTCTTTTCACACAAGAAATGGAATTAATCTTTGTAATCGTCAGTATAACCATAGGGCTCTACTGTTAGTGTAATATATCATGAACAAGTTTCGCTTGCTTGGATCTGCGAGCTTCTTGAGACCAACTATGTCTTAAACATCTTGTAGATACCCAGCAAACAAAATCTCTGAACTGCGTTTTTAGCCTTTTGCCTGTACATTAGCATTGGTATACGTTTCCCATAAAAGGCGCGACAGAGAATTTTATCTCTTAACGCACCAGGAAACTTCTTTCATGACCACTTCACAATTTACACCCCCATCTACAAGAGCGAAAACCTTAAAGTTCTCGATTTTATTATCGTCGTTTGTGAGGATTGGGATACTTGAAAGCACGTCCCGTTCACACCCCCCCCCCCCCTCCCCCATCCCATCCACCCCTTGTCGCCTTTATTCCTTTCCTCTTTTTTTTTTTTTTTTTTTTTTTTATAGAACGCCTTAGAGTGTAGATGAGTGATGCAGGCTATTGATAATGTGCAAGTCCTATGACTAAGAAAGGAAGAAAGGGGATAAAACGAGAGGCCTATGAATAGCGATGAGAGGTGAAAAGGTTGAGTGCAGTAGACGGTGATAATCAAGAGTTTACTGCTCTGCATGCAGACGGTTAATAATCCGAGTTTCAATTTACAGGTATCTCATTGAATTAGACAATGCTTGGTATAGCTATGATCAACACTATTTGATAGAAACATGAATAACTATAGCACATGCTAAAATGTTTCAAAATGAACTCCGAAAATTCGTTCCATGTACCTCACCCCAAACAAATGCTGTTGTTATATTGTTCGTATACGTCACTAAATATTTGTCTAATTGTTACGTAATCAATGTATCGTCTTCTTGAAGATGACGTTGTTAATCTAACATCACATTGGCATATTCATATAAGATCATACACTAACAATACATGGAATAAACCTGATTTAATATCGATGTTTTCCTCCATGTTGGTGGTGTTTGAATAGTTTTAGGTGCCAGTTGTACCGATGGTGTTATATCAGTTTGATTCCATACTGGTTTTGTTTTAAAACTTGCTCGGTGTCGTCGTATTTTTCAATGTGACTATAATTTGTATGGAACCCTACTTGTAGTGTTGCATACCCATAGAGTTAGTAGTTTCAGCTCTATGGTTTACCCTTAGAATCCCTCATTTATTCAGTTTCTTACCGTGATAGTGAGGGGGTGGGATAATCCGTCCACTCAAACATTGAGTCAGGATCCCAAGTAGGCACACCAATATAAAGGCAAAGTCCGCTATATCCATCGCGATTCTGTATTGGTTATGTGCACAGCATTTGTGCAGTCACATGTATTATGTGGGTATATATTCCTGTTTGAGGAGTTTTAGAGTGTACATTCACCTGTCGTGATACAAGTCACTTATGTTATCTTCTCACGCATAGGTCTGCGAGAGGGTAAATCAGGGGTAGACAGGGATTATTTGGTAGTATGTTTAGCGGGACGGAGACGTTCCATGCATGGGAATCGAATATGTTTCGATTCATGTAAATTGTTGATGAACTGCAAGAGGCGGCAGCCTGAGTGTATGATCATATTCTACAATTTATCATCTTTTGGATCTGTAAATTCATGCCTGGATGTTGATGTGTGGAATAGACTGCTCCCGGAACTGTACCCCAGCAGGCGGTCTCGGTCGTAAGGTCACTTGTCTTGGTCTGTTACCCTCAGACTGATCTCCCCCTCGCTAAACTTCGCCGTGACATCTTCTCACATATCTGGCCATATGGGGTACAAACGGCCAACAAATTGACCCACAATCGCACCCCTGATACACTTCTCAAGAATCAAAATACACGGCGCGAGTGATCCTTCTTTGACTCTGTAGAAGTAATATTTGATGCAAACTCTCTTCGTTCTATGATACGCAAGCAACAGCACCGAGACGATTCGATCCCCTCTCTTGGGTGCCTCTTTCCCTGCTAATGGTGGAGGAAATTTGATGTTCCGATTTTTCAATTTGTTGCTGGAGTAATTTGTCTCGCTTATTTCCACATTTAAATCCTGAGTGTGCTTGGCTTATACGTGTCTCCCTGATGTTATCGGTGCAATTATGATTCCAATGATCGATACACTGAGAACATATACAAGAACTTGAAATAGAGAAATACATATATGGTGAACTTCTACATTTCCTGCATTCATTCCCATGAACTCTCTATTGCCCTTGTAACTCGATGGTGTGTTTTGTGACGTTTTATCTTATCCTAGGTATAACTAACATACGCTTGCTTTTGGTCCCGGTCTGTCTATGTCTTCCTGCGCCTGTATTAGAGAAGAATATAGAGGGTGAGAAGATGAGGTAGAGATTGAGTTGAGAGATAGATAGATAGATAGGGAGAGAGAGAGAGAGAGAGAGAGAGAGAGAGAGAGAGAGAGAGAAAAGAAGGAGCATTTGGTTAGCCCAAAATATCGCCGAACTATAGTATTACAATTCACACAAAAGACAATTACATGCTCCGTTCGCCTGTATGTATCAATTTATATTTAACAGAGTTGTAATTTGAAGACATGCATTCATCAAGGGTACAAGGCGAGGCTAAAAAGCTTTAGGGAACACTTCGCAAGTCTTTGATCACTGGTGTGTCGAATTGATGGTGATTAAAGGTCACAATGCAATGCTCATAAATGTCATTACAGTGAGAATGAACTCCTATACTATAGCCTGTGGCAAATCACGTTTTTAGGAAATCATATTAATATCATCTACTCTGTAATGACTATTGTGTTACAGGCGGCCGACCAGTTTCCGATCTTTGATGCACTGTAGACTTTGCTTATTCAAAGTACAATAAACAAACAAAATATAATAATAATTACATACAATTGTGTGTAATCAGAGTAAACTTGTGAACCGTTTCAGTTTAGTTTGATCCCGAGGGTAAGTTCAGGTCATTGCAATATACATGATATATATTGTGTATACTCTCAAAATGAGTAATTCTTGAGAAGTAGAAAAAAAGTTTTAAAATGTTGTTTTTACATGACTGCAATCTTCCGAGTCTCTGAGTAATACTTGCAAACAAAAATTAAATGATACTCAAAATTGCCCCGGCCACTTCGGAGTGTCACTAATTACTTCATTCACTTACGTCGTAAAATTCTGTTTACTTCGTCTGGTTGATTCCGTTAATGGGTTGCAAATGAATTTACTCCGATACAAAGTCCAGGTTCACCCAGTAACAGAGCTAAAAGGTTGATCCTACTTTTTTGTAGTCTTGTGCCTCGCAAAAATCCACCTGTTGGTTCAAAGAGCAAGTGTGTGTGCCCACCCGGTAGAATGTAAATATACTCCTATTTGTGCTTGTCTCCCCTCAAACTGAGCACTGACTTGCCACGTCCAAACCTGGATAGATTCACACACTGAATGAATCGTTGCAATCCGAAGCATCGGCTCTAATCCCAAAGATTTGATCGCATTCGCCGCAAAGGGCGCTCGCTGCTTGATACCTAAATTATCAGTCATCAGTGCACCATACATAGTCCACGTTACACCATGCATCACAAGATCACAAGCAAAAACTCTTCAAGCTCAAGAATGATGTATGGTGGTGAAAAACTCGGAAAACTTCATTCATAATAATTTAATAGAACGTAACATTGGATAAAACGCAATACTAGGCGATGTGCACTCATACATTATGATAGCACACTAAAAAAATATATATATTTTGTGCTGAATTTGAAAAAAAAATGCGACAAGCATAATGGCAAGGAATAAGATATCAAAGAAAAGTAGCACTATAATATTACTGATACTGTTGCTACACTACTACTGCTTCTATAGCAGAGTATTTTTATTCTTATAATAGGAGTTACTTCAATCACAAGCTGTTTTAGATGGGCGAAAGTTTCTTTCTACATTATAAGAATCAGCTCAATCATGTCAATCGTCTAATACGTTATTGCTCTCTCCATCACTTTCCCCAAATGAATTTGGGCTTTTGAAATAAAAACCATTCTTGTCATGCAGGTTTAATTCATTGTGCACAGCGACTGCCTGTGGTATTGAACGAAAACATTAAATGACAAAATACTATAAGAACTGTTTTCTAAAATAATCTTTATGGGGGGGGGGGGAAGGAAAGTTGTTAGACTGGAAATTGATATATTGCTTGAAAAAAAAAAAAAAAAACTTGAAAGCCTCAGGTAATCAGGGCAAAAGGAATGTTGTATAGTGTTAGGAGTAAGCCTCTGTTTGTACCTGCTGTTACAAAGATTACACAAACTTTTTATTTATGAAGACTTATTTCACCCAGTGTTTGTAATTGTATTGATATTCCATACCAAATTCTATTGACATAGTACTTCATAAGATTTCAGAATGACAAATATGATAATTTACAGAATAAATATGTTGGGTATTTTTGTTATGCTTGGAGATTCCTCTCCCAGATACTTTGGATTGATAACTTATCATAGCTCCCAAAAAGAAGAGGTACTAGGCCATCGGGCCACGAGTTTATAGTCGTTAATCATATCGTACCATTTAATGATCGACAGCCGTATAGGATCTGCATCATGGCTAGAAATATGTGACTTTCATGAACCATGTATATGATAGACTAAACAATGAATGCTAGTAGACGATAAGATATCACATCCAACCAACCCATTAGACACGTTCGTATCGTAATGAAGTCACGGCAATGCAATGGTGACCCTACACTTGAGTGAAAAAGATATATATAAATAATCCCATCATTATACTTCTATTGAACTGATGCTTTCTAGGTCTCTACTTCTCAAGCGTTTAGTTTTGTCCTTTCAGAGACTTCAAAACAACACTTTTTTTTTTACCATTTCAGCATATAAAACGATCGTCTCGCTTGATTATCACATCCCTGCTGGAGGTTGGTATGGCGCTTCACCACAAAATCGAATTTGAAAAAAACAACAACAACAACAACAACAATACAACATCTCTATGGAGAGAATGTGAAGATGATGCAATCCCCATGACAACGTCCAAACCTGATCGCATCATGATCATTATAGGGCATCAACGCTCTGAATCGTTGTGTGGAATTTTCCCATTGAGACTCATGCATCCATGATGGTGCTCATCATCTGTCAAGTATTTACAGTCTATATTGTGGTTTGCCCAAGAATCTTTTTTGTTTGCTGTGGAAACCGGACTGAGGTTATCGAAGGCGTCACCATCCTTAGGAAAGTCCGACGTCGATGACTGCGGTTAACCGAAGATGAACCTACTTCGTTCGACGACAAACTCGCTTGAGATTACGATATTTTGTGGGTCATATTGGTCAGTATTGTCAGCCTATTACAAAGAAGTTATTTCTATTATCATTCCGATGTTTTACGATTATGGACTGTGGGACTCATGAACTTTTAGCTTTATGTTATTTCCAAAATGCGGTCTTACATAGTCTCCATACCTTAGCTTGAAGACTTTAGGCAGACGACCGCGAAGGATTACGGAAAACTGGAGTGGCTCTTCACCGCCCCCATCTCACCATCAAAGAAGGACGCATATGGTGACAACAGAAGCGTGTATCATACTTCCTTCCGTAACTCTTCTCTCGAAAGGACATTTTCAGCAATATATTTTTCGAAATCTATGAATATGCCCTTTATAATGCTACCATACACATATGATAGAAATAAGGCATAATAACGCTCATTTAATGAGAAAAAAATGACATGCAGGAAATAATAATGATTCGTTCTATTAATAGACCAGTTACACATCGGAAATTGTTTGTCTATTTAGTGTATCGATTTGAGAATGTGACCTTACATGCAGGAAGTCCAAACACAATGGATTTCTACAACTAGTTTATATGGAAGCATTGATGGATATGCATATAAGTTGTATAAAATTACTCATTATAAATATGCAATTATAGACTATAAAAGAAATAATCTAATAAACCTCTAGCATGAATCTACGTTTCTCTTTCAGTTTCATTTTGTTATCCACTTTACACGTACATGCACAAAAGTTATTTACTATTTTTTCTTACTTTTTTCGTTTTGTGTGTACATTTGTGAGTGTGCATGTTTCTATGTTTGTCATAATAATTGTGTCCAAACCCTGCGGGACATTATCGCAGCGATAGCAGTTGCGATAGTCTGTGTAGTATTGATTGGATTACACTGATTTAACTGACGATTTTTTTTTAAAATACGAAATGTATGCCTAGAACCAGTCATAATCCGGGATTGTGTAGAGTACGACCACATAATACTGAATTAATCCTTGAAGAGGAAAGGAAAGCAAAAACTTATTGCTCTTTTTACATGTTTTAAGCCATTCCTTGTCACCCAAGAGTACTTTTTCATGGAGTCCATGACATGGATGATGATTCAAAACAAAATGGTCTCCCCCAAAATGCACTCGAAGAGAGAGGGATTGTCTTTATACGTCGCAAGCGAGGATCCGTCACTAATCATGCTTAAGAATCATTGATGTAGGCTTCCAAGGCGAGATAGAGACTTGCAATGGTTTCAGATCTTGTTAAGACGGAACAAAGCCGATATATATTATCTATAGGATGGCGCAACCTTTCTTTAGTGAATCTGACACGCTGGCTTCGCGACGTTATCCTCGTAATTGTTGTAAAAGTCATCTTGAGATCAGGGATTACACAGTACATGGTTACAGCTTCCGTTGTACAGACTCTTTGCATCAATGGTGACAATATTAGACAGAGGAGAGTATACTATTAATGGATGGAGGAAAGGTAAAATAACAGTTTCAGTTCTCGCAACAAAGGGTAGAATTTTACCGTTATTGTTAGCGGTGACTTTTATAGACTGTCTTGACTTATAAGCAAGTGATACTGAATATCAACATGCCATTAGATAGTGAGGGGATATCAAATGAATTTTGTTACAGCTGACACAAAAAAAAAGAGAGAAAGAAAAAAAGAGAGACCCAAAATAGAATCATTACCTATAACATTCCCGTGGTTATAACGATCGCTTGTCTTGTAACTCCTTGATTTGTCTTACTTGTCAAAACATTGATGTGTACCATTTACAAGATTTACCTATTACGTTTTCATCCCCCGCCCCCTCCTCCCTCTCCCTCTTTTAATTCATACTTTTAGCACTACTGCCCTTGGTCCCCATATCCTAACCCCTAACCCATCTCCATCCCTTTCAAATCCGCCATCTCTCTCTCTCTCTCTTTCTCTCTTTTTCTCTCCCTTCCTCCCTTTTCTCTCTCTCTCTCTCTCTCTCTCTCTCTCTCTCTCAGTCTGATGTCTGTCTCTCTATCTCTTTCTTTTTATTCACACTCTCTCCTTTTCCTCTTCGTTCCTTATTTGTTTTATCATACTCTTTGGGCGTAGAACCAATGGAACGTGGATCATAATAAAGTGGTTTCTTCCATCTTACACGTACACGAACATTGTTTGCTCAAAAAATATTACTTTCACTGGTCCCTAGTGTTGGAATGACCTTCCAATTGAACTTACTAAATCTCCCATTATATGTCTTTAGATGCAAACTGAAATGTTATCTTCTGAATGATTATGTAAAACAAGCAGAAGATGCACTTATCGGTGCCTCAGATGCCCCGTCAGATGTGATAGAGTCTTCT
The DNA here is from genome assembly GCA_025618425.1 of Heliocidaris tuberculata. Lineage (NCBI taxonomy): Eukaryota > Metazoa > Echinodermata > Echinoidea > Camarodonta > Echinometridae > Heliocidaris > Heliocidaris tuberculata. The sequence continues at coordinate 4,745,817 of CM046838.1, read as the reverse complement.
CATTTAGCTATTCTTCGCTGATTAGTCATTCACATTCGATGCAAATCTTAATAAAACATGTACTTGATTTATTTACACTTTTCTTCATCTGATTCTTGTTCATTCTCACATCCTTGTAAGATTATTGTATTACTCTCTGGAGCCTATAACCAACAAGCTTTGCTTTTACCGTAGGCTCCTTCATATCCTCATTTCTACTAGTAATTGTTTTATCTTCCTATTATAGTTTTATTTTAAGGTTTTGTTGCTCCAAACCAAGGAAGAACAACTAATTGTACACATAGAACATGTAGAAAGGGATATTTTGGCGCGGTGGTACAAACTGTGTCTTTCCAACACACCCTTTTCACCTTGGTCCACTTATTTTTGAAGTTTCCATGAAAACCGATTACGAAACATACTGGTTCTTTAGCGATCAGTCAAATTTCTATTAAAATGACATGAAGGTATGCAAGAGTCGCCATTAGAATTCATTTTAAAAGGTTTTTCTACTTTCTTGTCAATAAAACACCCAGGATGCAAATATCCTGTTCCACAAACTAATGAATAAAAACGTTTCTCTGTGACGAAAATCATTTTGTAAATACGTTTTAAAACTATTTGTAAGATTTTGTTTCCTTTTAAGAATCGCGATGTTTTTGATGAGCACAAAAAAAAAGCCCTCATAATTATTATATCCGGCGTATGTCCGCTTTATTTGAACGCCCAGGCATGCCAGGGAAAAACAAATACAACTTGCAAATAATCGACTACAGCACGCGGGGCTGCCCAGATAATATTACAGGCCCCCGCCCCCTCCCCGTTTATCAATTTCTTGATAAGATGCACGATCAAAGACCAGGGGCGGCGCTACAGGGGGGGGGGGCAGGGGGAGGCGGCCGCCCCCTATCATTTTTCAAGCGAGCAAAAAAAAAAAAAAAAAAAAGAGGAAGAAGGGGGAAAAAAGGAGAAAGAGAAGGAGAAATGGAGAAGAGAAGGCTAGGCCATGCAATTATGACATAACCGTTATAGTGCTATTTGTTATTTCAAGACCCTCGACGTGCGACGTTGCTATACGCGTCATTTTGCCCCCCCCCCTATTTAAATACCCTGGCGCCGCCCCTGTCAAAGACATATCCTGATATAAAATGAGATGGGGTATTATGTAACCTTTTCGTTTTGGGTCTTTGAAAGAATTATCTCTAATGACTGATCGATCGATAATTTCCATCGTTTATAATATGGGTTTCCATCCGTTTCTGTCTTTATGAAGTCACCCTCTTTGAAATGGAATACATCTCTCTCTCTCTCTCTCTCTCTCTCTCTCTCTCCTCTCTCTCTCTCTCTTTCTCTCTCTCTCTATATTTTCTGGTAATTATTTGTATTTCCATCTAGCCACTTAAAGAAAATATTCTATGTAAGATATTCATGTTATTGATGAGAAATTCATTTCAGTCTCTTATTTTCTTCTTGCTTTTTTATTTTTTTTCCAATTTTTTCGCGATATATAAGTAAACTTTATACGGATTCCTACAATTGAGATGTTGATAGCAGTAATGACAAGGATGGTGATGACATGAAAAACAAGAACTCCATAGTTCATTACGTTTGTATTTTAATGCACCCTACAATAAAATAGTCTTAAATGTAAACAAAACGAGGAATATCTCAACATCCAAATATAGAGTGGTGATTTCGTGTCACTGCTCCAAACCGAGTAGACAACACTGCTGTTTCTAGTAGACTTTGTTTAGTAATGTAAAATGGTTGATTTAACAAGCATTTGTTACGCTATAAGAACCGTCTGATTGTTTCCCGTTTCCTTTAGAAAAGAGAAAACCCAAATGATTGCACATGTTTTACGTAGGTGTGCATTGTTCATACGCAATCCCAAGATAAAATTAATCCCCTTTTTCGTCTCTCTCTTTCTCTCTCTTTCTCTTTCTTTTCTCTATTTCTCTCCCTCTCGTTTATTTCCATATCCCCTTTAGTTTTCCCTTTCTTTTTCTACTTGTTGAAGTTTCTTTGCCTGGGGCAGAGATTTCATCCTTTACCGCAATTATTGTTTAGAAGTTGCTGAAACTTTTTCACTCCCAAACAATCGACTTTTGGACGATTCGATGAAAAGGATTCATGACGTCATTGTTGCTGGGTTGCTGAACAATCATGCTATTTTATGCAGTAATTTTTCAGGTAAGTCCTTTCCTATTTCTGTGTGGGCACTTCATCCTCAATCTATTATGACTTTAGTGCGTTTGTCGTAGCAGTTATAGAAGGAATGAAAGCGTATTTTCAACGAATCCTCCATATCTGTGTATAGGCCTGCATGTTGTATACCATTTCTCTTAGCAAAATACGTACTTCAAGATTATAGCTCCAATTCCTCATTATGTAGACTATTCTTGGAATTATTTGCAAATACTTGTAATATCATATTTATATTTTTCATGTTTTCTTTCCGCTCAAGTCAAACTCCCTGGAGGAGATAGCTTTATAAGTATCGTATAGTTTTTCACTGCTAATCACCTTATATGGGCAGTCAGTAGAGCATGACACAAGTGGAACAACGTGGATAAGACAATTATCTTTCTGGCTGATACTAATTCAGAAGCTATATATGAACACACATTTCAACCCATTCCAAGATAAAATTATGTAAAAAAGAGATTCGATGACATGACTGACAGAGAAATAGAGACATGAGAAGAGCTTGATATGGAGGGATGGAGGAAGGGAGAGAGAGAGAGAGAGAGAGAGAGAGAGAGAGAGAGAGAGAGAGAGACAGTGAGAGAGAGAGACAGTGAGAGAGTGAGATAGAGAGAGAGAGAGAGAAAGAGGGAGGGAGAGAGAGAGTGTGTGTATATATGAGAGAGAGAGAGAGAGAGAGAGAGAGAGAGAGAGAGAGAGAGCAAGTGAGTTGCTTGAATTCTTTCAGATATTTCAAATTCAAGATCAAAGGGCCTTGCGCTGTTCCTGGAAACTTTGCTCAATTTGTTTAACATAAGTCACCATCTTCTCCTTTCTTCTATGGTTTTATTGTACAATACTATAATGTTACAAATATTCTCCATTACTGTATTTGGGAAAATTGTGGTAAAACGAAGACAGATACCGTACTCTACATGTAACTTTACAGAAATTACAGGGAAAAGAAGAAAAATCTTAACATGAAAATAGTTCACCATCTTGCCCACTCTGCTCCCCATTATTATGAAAGTAAAAACTGTCATTATCTCCGATTTATATGAAATTGGTAATTTATAAAGCAGTAAGTGTTGTCGGATTCTTTATTTTTCTTCTTCAAAATCATCTCCTAACTTCAAGTACCGGTATGTCTAACTTCAATTATTATAACTATTAGGATTCGTAACCATAACACACTGAATAAACACTATATTTTCATTGTTGGAAATAGACATTTTTATCATGATGCCTTTATTTATATTGAGTTAAAAATCTGTCAGCTCAAGTTATCTCCTTATATACAAAGAGCAATAAAATCTAATGGCCATACTCAACCACTATTTAAAAGATTACAGATCCCCCCAGAACGCCAGATATTCAGAAATGAAACTCTAATGTTATAGCTACTTTATAGTTTGGTATAATTATATACCTACCTTTTCACTCTCTGACATAATGTTTTATCGTTTAATAATTCATCTGTTTGTTTTTCCTCTTGCCTTTCGCATTTTAGTGCTCGGGAAGGCAAGAACACGGTCTTAATACTCCCCCTCTTTAAAAAGAGCAATATGTTTTTTTTTTTTATGTTAGGCGTTGTACGTCTTTTGAAATTGAAAAATAAACGAATAAATAGATTTAAAAATTCAGGATACTGGAATGGTAAATTTCCACTGTGGAGAAATTTTCTTGAAAACATGTCAGTCCTGCATGTGAATCGTTTGATGATTTCAATTAGAGTTTAAATAATGTTGTTCATTGTCCATAAAGATCATAGAATTTTCACATTGAGGGATTCTTAGATATTACACTAAAAACAAAAACATGAAACAAAACAAAACAAAATAAAACAAAACAAAACAAAACAAAACAAAACAAAACAAACAAACAAACAAACAAACAAACAAACAAACAAACAAACAAACAACAAACAAACAACATAGGTTTATAACATATTCAGAGAACACGTAGATTTCTTCTTTTTTTTTCTCCCGTCAGCATATTTCTATTATGATGACTATATTCGAGAGAATACTTTCAGTCATACTTCTTATAATTTATCTACTAACATCTTCCAAGCTAGTTGGCGACTGAGCCTATTTTCTTCCTTTTTCTGGACAGGCATTTTTTTCTCTCTTGTTTTTGTTGTTTGTTTTCACAAGTTTTTATTCTTTTCTCTCCGATAAAGAAAATTGTACATACATGTAATTTGAATCATTTCATACAATACATGTCTTACAAATAATCTTCATATAAATATAACTGCTAACTGAACTTTCACATTTTAAAATAATGATACAAATAAACTTTCATGTAAAATTTATTTGCAAATGAAAATACACATTTCAAAAAGAATAAGACTAGTCCTATAATTATTCAAGTTACACATTTCATTACAAAAAACAACAAAAAAAAAACAACAAACAAACAAACAAAAACAACACACACACACACACACACAAACAAAAACCAACATGACAATTGAAATGTATTTTCACTTACAAAAAAAATCGCAAATTAAAGTTGTACATTACATATGAAATTGCTTTAATAATCTTAAAAAATAGTATATAATTAGGTCCTATAACAAACTGGAAAATGCAATTTAACAATTTTTTTTCTCGAGCTAGCGATCACGATAGTTGTTAACGTGGTATCGTATTTAGTATCGTCAATCTATTGGAAGGCAGAATCGAGTGTAATGGCTGACCGAAAATCACAGAAAACAAGCTTAGTAGACAGGCCCTTGAGTAAAGGCAAAGGCGAGGTTAGTTTTAACATGTAAATGTTTTCCAATTTCGTGACATATTACTCTCTGGAGTGCATAATATAGATTATTCTGCATGACGTTTTCAATGTACAGTCCCACGTATAAGGATTTACGTAGGATGAAACCACTCATCCAATGGGTGATTTCAAGTTCGGTGTTGGTGTTGGTGTTGGTGTTGAGAGCGTGAATTGGGCTGCTGATTCTAGCCCCAACACCGAATTCGGGTTTATAAAAATAATACCATTCACATTATTGATAGCTCAACACCTAGTGAAGTCAATCGCAGCACCAGCGTCATTTCAGGTTCGGTGTTGTGGCTGGTGCTTATCTTCAGATAAGCTTGTACATGTATAAGTGCCCCAACACCAACACCAGCTTTCAACACCGAACTTGAATTCACCCAATGTACTAGGTTATGATTATAACCTCGTACTCCTCTTACATTACGGGTACGTTGAAACTAAGTTTCACCTAACTCACGCTCTTTTACCTCACCATGAAGTAAATTATTTACTCCGGAGGGGTGACTAGGTATTGAAGCTAGGTCTAGCTGGTAAAATTATCATTAATTTTTCAAACTTAATGATAAAAAAGACAAATCTTCCAAGGCAAGTCATCTCTGGCATCGGAGCATTTTCGGTGGTATGGTGGTTGTGATAGGAAAATCGGACGGGGAAAAAATACTGCCGACCCTTGTCGTTATGAGGCGCCGTTTGTGAAGTTATATTTTTTAAAGAAACTGTATATCATTTGTATATGTTTTTCCACTTAATTGATAAAGGGAGAGGGAGAGGGAGAGGGAGAGGCTGAAAAATTTGTGGATCTGTAAATAAACTATTATTGTAACTAAGCATGATATCTGTTGGGATTTTTTTTACTTATGTATTCGTAATGCTCTTGTTTAATGTGTCTGTTGATTTAAGCTTATCACACTTTTTCTTAATAATAACATTGTATATTTGAAAACCTTTCTATGCCTCGCTATTTATTCATCCTTCTGAACATCATTATACAAGACAGATACAAGAATTCAATTTATTAAATCAAGCCTCCACAAAGTTACCGATTCCCTTTTAAGGGATACAGTGTCAAGCAAAGATATTGGATATTGTGACAATTGTTATTTATAAATCGTGATAAGTGAATCCTCTCCTCTTCACATAAATAAATATTGTGAAATCATTTATACTTGAAAGCAAAATAGATAAATATAACTAATGGATATTGTTAAATCATCATTTATAAATAATTAAAAACATGAAGATTATTATTCATAAATACCTGTACTCATTCTATGACATTTTCATACGAATAATTATTTGACAAGGTAAATTATTGAATTATATTTTAAAAATATTGTCTAAATGATAAATTTACAAACGGCGGCTCATACCACGGAACCCCCAAAAGTAATCTTCTATATCGGGCACAAGAGGGCAGCAAAATACATAAAAACGGTACAATCAACTGTTACCTCAGCCCAGTCACGGCAAACAACTTTCAAGCTCCAAAATTCAGCTTTTTCAATACCGAGGTGCAGAAACTTTACATCAAATTCAAGAGTAGACCCAAGGCAACGTATTGGTAAGTGATGTTCCAATTTTACCTTGATATTTATTATGTTTTGGTTTGGACTATTACAGCAGGCTGCACATTCAGCAGGGGTACGTGATCTCAAGTGGAACCGAATGGTTCCGAAGCACGAGTGGATGAAACAAGCTTTTATGTTTACTCCCCTCAGGCCTCACATGCCTCAGGCTCAGCTAGCTCGGCCTCCGGACGTTCTCACTCTCACTCCGCGGCCACAGCCCGATCAGTGCTATAATTCTTTTTATAATATGTAACTTACACGGTTATGAAAACAAAAAGAATGTTTAGAGAGTGTGGTTCTTCAGTTAGCGTGATCATGGTGATGCGTGTGTGTGTTGTGTAATCATGAGCAGACTAATTGAGTTTTGACAGACGTGTAAAAGTTAGAGCTCAGAGTAGAGTCTACATGCACTCACACTTATGTGAGGTTAATAACCTCGCACTTTGTACCTTCGTAGCGCGGTGAATTGCCTCTCATAGCAATATGATATTTTGCACATATGCACTCACACTTATGCGAGGTTAATATATTAACCTCGCACTCTGTACCTTCATACCGTGAGCAATTGCCTCCCATAGCAAGTGTGTGATATCTTGCACATATGTGTGCAGCAGAGGAGCAGGATCACCAACCAAAAACAGCCTGAAAATTTCACTTCATCAAGATGATAAAGATCCTATCAAAGGATTTGGCATGAAATTAGATGTTCTATCATTCTAAAATGTAGAAGGAAGTATTTTCTCAAAATTTTGCAGATTATATTGGTGTTTTTACCTCTTCAACTCTGAGGTCGTGACAGGACAAAATTGACACAGCTCTGTATAGTGATGGTCCCGTGAGTGGCACATATGTGTGCTGGAAAGGAGCAAGATCGCCGGCCAAAAACAGCCTGAAAATTTCACTTGATCAAGATAATAAAGATCCTATTGAAGAATCTGGCATGAAATTAGATATTCTATCATCCTAAAATGTAGAAGGAAGTATTTCTCGAAATTTTGCTGCTTATATTGGCATTTTTACCTCTTCAACTTAGAGGTTGTGACCACCTTCAAAATTGACATAGCCCCACATAGTGATGGTTCCCTGAGTGGAGTACATTTAGTTTACATGTATAAGTGAGTAAAGGATGGTGTTTTTGGCCGGGATGAGAATTCGGCCGATACTACGTATGCATGGCAAAAATCACTTTAAAATGTGTAGTGTGGCGTGTGATATAGCGTGACACCCCACTTATACATGTACAAGGTTGTCTGAAGATAACCTTGTACGCCAGACTAGCTTTTACGGGGGAATAGGCTTCAATAGCTTTTGTGCGTATCAGCGAGTCTTTTTTGGAGTCTAGTTCATTCATACATGGGAGGAAAATAATTATTTAGAATTTCACTTTCAATTCTGAATCCCCAAATTTGTGGCACAGTAAGAGTTGAAGAGTTCCTGAATCAGGTAATCTAGCAAATTTAAGAAAATTATAACTTGCTTGGAGCAATTTTGTTGTCTATTTTTGACTGCTGCAACAGTGGATAATCGAATCAAAACTCGTCCCACTACCGCCTCGCCAACGACGCTCTCACAACAAACAGTTCCAGCTTGTCACCTACAGGACACAATATAGAGGGTCGTTGCTCCTACCAAGAACTGTGAGGGACTGAACTGGCCTTCCAGAGGATGTAGTGGCTGCTTCAACTCTTGACACATTTGTGTCAGGGGTCAGCAAGTAAACAACACAACAGCCATCAAGCACCTTTTTAGAAAAAAAAAAAAAGGAAAAAAAAAAAGGAAAAAAAAGTAACATGTTTTTAAAAGCACAGAGACTCCAATGGGGCTTATCGACAATTATCCCGTAAATTTTTTGGGAATGTCATCAAAATTTCATCTGAGTTAACAGTAAGTCTAACTCGCATATTATTTTTGTCCCCAAAATATCAGTGGGGACAGGTGTTACAAGTCCTTAACTTAGAAAGTTAAGACTTTGTTGGAGTCATAGTGCATGACACTCGCATTTTTTACATATCGAGTATAGTAAAGTTGCTACATGTGTGAGTGCTAGTAGGGGGGGGGGGGCCTTGTGTATAGCGTAATAGTACAGTTGGTATATTGCCGATTGATAGTGATCGTATTGCGATCGACATTGCAAGGCTCATTCAAACTGTCTGCACTAAACAAAAATGGTGATATTTTATCATCTTTTCAGTACTAGTATCATACGGAATGTTTACAAGAAAAAAATCTGGAATTCAATGATCGTCTATGTACATGTATACTTCAATTCTGAAGTGAGTAGCCGTGCACATACAGAAATGAGTTTGACAAAATTTCCTGTTTTGGGGAGAGTGTCTTAGCTGACAAAGAATACATGGCAGTCTAATGTTGGACTGTACGGTACTGGTATCATTGTAGCGCAGCAGCTTCACGAAATGGGACTGATCATTAGCTGAAAGTAAGTACATGTAGAAACTTTGAATTTGTAGGAACTAATAGATGAATTATAAAGCGGATATAGGTGTAGATCTATGTATTTTCAGAGGACTGATCTTTGTATCATGAGTTGAGGTCTTTTTGCGGTTTAAATAATCTACAGAAAAACGGAGACAAAACAGGCAATCCGTCTACATACCAGACGGAGTACATGTAACAGACCCCTTCTACCGGATATACGGTCGTACCGTCTGTGTTCATGTATGGGGAAGGTTGAGAAATGTTAGTTTTAATGAATGATTCCCCATTACAGACGGTTATTTCTGTCTAGGACCGACCTAGCCATACGGGCTGGATATTTTATAAAATATGACATTGGAACATCAAGCCATACCAGGAAGCGTCCCCCCTACGAAGAGAAAAGTAAACAGAAAAATCAGTGGGCAAGATTCATCCATTTCCACGTACAGTCAACCTTGCAAACCACCTTCAGAGTTTGCTAAAATCTTCCTCTTTCAGCCCATCTGACCACTTCAATGATCAAATCATGAGAAATATGAAAAAAATTATAATTTATGGCGACAATAATATGGATTCACTTATCGTTCACATGGAGTTTTTGCTGTACAATTAGCATTCCAAAGATGGCAAGATCAGCATGGAATGTGCTGTAGATGAACGCAGTATAAGGCAGTGCATTGCTGAGCTGTCCTGACAAAGCATGCTAAATTTAATTGTGCTAATATCTCGCACGCATATACTGCCGTCTTTTCCTGTGATAGTATATATATCAGTCAATATTTTGCATTTCTGAATCTTTACTACAGATGAATATCAGCACCTTTGCCTTGCTGTTCTCTGAAATGGTCCAGTACTGTCAGAACAGAGTTTCATCAGTACCAGAATTACAAAGCAAGTAAGTAGCTTCTTGTCTGCCATTTTACATGCTGTCATATGTGACCTTCTAAATGGAAATGATATGTTGTGAATTGTACAAAATGATCTAGTACCCTGAATTTGCCCATTGGCCCCATTAACAAGTGATTTGAACAAGGATGCCTGCTGAGTGCTCTTTCAACTACCCATTATAGTGAATCCATACATGTAAGTGCTCCAATTTTGTAGAATTTCCTCTAGTGCTTGGCTACATGAAAGAGAGATCCAAGTATGTTCTTTTGATCTGAATGACAAAGTCCATTTTCACTGACAAGATGTTGTTGATCATGTGTATATATGTAATGTATACTCATTGGTTAAATTATTCTGAAAAATTTATTTGCGATTTTTGGCTGGTGGTGATGATGAAGATACATGTACATTAAGACCTGGTGTGGGCACACTAATTGCAAGAAAACTATGTGAAGAAATGATTAAATTCAAACATTGTATCATGAGACTGAGAGATATTACTTAAGTTAATGTGAAATATATTTGTTCATTGCATTGTAAATGACAATCTAACTTAACCAGTTGTAAAAACTTGAAGCTTTGAAACGACATGTAACAGGAAGTACATCTTGGCAACTGAACTTTAGAAATACTTGCCCAAATGATTCCTCAGATTGAAGCACATCTATTGCTCAATTACAGTACTTGTAGGTGTACGCATACGTTGTGTGTCCACACTGATTGGTAATCTGGGCAGGACATATTTCAAACAATAATTCACAGAATTTGCATTCAGGTTCTTTCAATGAATCTTTTGAAAGGTATGATCGCGAATATTTGTGTTATATAGAGCTATTTGATGCATGTTTCTCATGAGATTCAGCATTTTGTAAGTGTTTGGACACCCCCCCTCCAATATTTTAGGCTTGTGGTATACATTGTAGGGGGTTAATTAATGCACTTGTTGATGTGTAATTGTTTATCTCTCCTAATTATTATTACTTGCATTTAATTCACTGCATACTGAATGATAAAAACCTATTATGATAGGAGTTTAAAGCTCTTTTGCTGTTGAACAACAAAAACAACATTGTCAGTGATGCTCTTTTGAAAAGAATCAACTTTAATGATTTCATCCTCTTTTCCTTTTGATATTAGATTGTCTGATTTGGGACAACATGTAGGTGTACGAATTCTGGACTTGCTTTTCATCAGAGAGAGGGGATTGAAAAGGGAAACCAAACTACTCAACATATTGCTCTTTATCAAGTCAAATGTTTGGAAGGTAAGAACACTCAATATCATTGCTTATCAGTGTTTACAGAAAAGAATAGAAAACTCTGAATCATTTTGTCATAGTTCAAGGTATATTTTTCTGTTTTGGTGGGATTTTTATAGATATATCACTGAACTTAATGTAGCTATTTCCAGATTTCTTAATGTTTACAGGTGAGACATTTTAGAGCAAAACTTAGACTAAATTGAATTGTAATACATCCAGAAAATAAAGATTAATTTAAATTCCCCAAAAGTATCAGATGTATGTAGACTAAATTGTTGACAAGCTATGAATAGGTGACTACATTTACATGTGTACATGTATGTAGGTGCTTATTATTGGATTACTTCATATCGCATTGTCAGAATTCAAATGAATTGTTGAAATATAAATTACTTGATGTATCAGTATGTTACAAGTACATGTGTGTGTTACATATTTAACACCTTTTTTATACCACTGATTGGCCTATATGTGCATGTATACATACAGTGTATGTACATTCCAAACTTTTTTGTTACAGGTTCTTTTTGGCAAAGAGGCAGATAAATTGGAACATGCAAATGATGATGAAAGAACATGTATCCTTTATCAATTTTAATAAAAACTGCATGCAGTATATAACTAAGCAAGTCCATGGTATTTCCCCCAGAAATTAGTGAATGCATCAAAGATTGTTTTTTAATTCCGGGCTGTACTGGAAAATATTAAAGAAATAATAATTTCAATATTCATTTTTATTATACTTGATAAATGTAAGACATTATTTTTTATTCTCCCAACCACCCAATTCAATTTCAATTTGCACTTCAAGTTGGATGCATCCCACTGTTGCTTTAATGAAGCCATGTACGTATTGTTGATGATTCCTTTACATGTAGCTGTGGGATGAAAAAATGTTGCCAAAATCTCACAGATGGAAAAAAGGAGCAAAAATTTATATTGCATCAAGTTGTCATTGTTATGCAGTGTTTTCTCTGAAGCATTTCTTCGGAATTCGTTGATTTACCATCTAGGAGAATAGAGTTAACATAGGGTACATCATACTTTAGCTTGTTTATTATTTGTCTATGCAAGGATAAACTTTCATGATAGGAAATGTATAATGTTTAATTACAAGCCATTAAACATAAAAGAGCCAAGGTAGAGGAAACTTTCACAATGAACACTCGTTCCAATATGTGCAAACCGCCTTTAAAAAAAGGCGGGTTTTTAAAGCATACTGCACTTCACATTTCTTTATCTTAAAACACACATGTATTAAAGTAAGTATGCGTAGAACCTTTGTTGCATCATGCTACATGTGTAACTGCTGATTGTTTTTGGCGGTGATTTACCGCGGCATGTGTGAACGAGCCTTAATAGTGCAGAGCTGTCATGCTCAGAGACATTGAAATGGCTTTAAATGAAGACAGTAGTAGAAATAAACCACAAAGAAATAAGCATGTGGGGCTACTTGTGCCTGTAAGAGTGTGATTTGATGGATTTATAAAAAAGAAAAATGTACCTTTTAAAAGTGATGTTGTTGTATTAATTGTGAGCAATTTGAGGGATTGACAATAAATAAAAATATTTAGCCACTAGAGGGCGTCAAGAAATATTCATCAAATGCTTGCTTTCGATTGATTGATCCATGCTGTGGAGCAGTGGGTCCAGCTTTCGGTTGTGTTGTCCTCATTGCTTCTATCTATGCATGATCATCAACTTGCTTCAGCTACACAAAGTATTCATCAAGTTTTGCCGATATTTTTTATCATTTCACCCATCATAATGGACGGTTCTGAGAACGAAGATTTTTTAGAAGATGACCGTTCCACAACTTTTTAAGTTCTTTAATAACAGAAAGGAGTAACATGCCACTGTAAATTAAGAATGGAGTTCATCAGTCTTGCATGGGCAGCTGCGGCTATGTACAACATGATACGGTCCTACTCTTATTTTCCTCCGACCAGCACATCGTTCTTTGCAAAGGAACCCCATACCCACAAAAAAATTGTTTTGTATGATTTAAATCAATGTTTAAGTCACTTTTCAATAGCGTCTGAGACCCTTATTGACTAAGACACATCATCTGATCAATAGGAAAACTCATAACACATGCCTGTACCAGTGTAAAATTAAAATTTCTTTCGCGAGGGCTACCTCGAAGTCCACCCATAGTGTTCAGAGATTTTAATACACTACGACCCATGGGCAGAAATAATATCTGACGGTGGCTCTTTTTTCATTTACGGTGGCTTTTTCAAGAGTTTCGGGGGCTAATCGCCCTTAGCCCCCGCTTATTTTTTTCACTGGCACCCTGTACCGGAAGTAGGTATCACAACAAAAGTAATAAAATATAAAAGGTTATAAGGCAGACGACTGGAGGAAGAGATAGGAAGGGGGGGGGGGGGGTGTATCCAAACATGAAGTTAACAAATATAAGTCATGAGAGTAAGCAAGCATTCAATATGGAGAGATAAAAGGAAGTATCTTGAATGATAAAGGAGACTCTGTTTTATTGAAATGTCAAGAGGTACTTGACTGTTCCAACTAATGCCCCAAGTAGGCTCTAGATTGGACTAGAAAGATAATGAAGTCTTGAAGCTTGTTGAAATGGACTAATCTTTAAATGAATACAGAGTTTTGAGATGGGGCCCCAGTAGAGGATTATGTACAAGTATTGTCATGCTCAGGCAATACGCTTATAGACACTTACAATTTGATAATTACTTATTGAGCAAGCATGCAACTGCTATACAATAAAAATTGTGAAAATGTTCATAGTTTCATTTGTTCTTTTTATAGTTTGAAGGGGGTACATAGGAATCAGCGTACATGTATGGTTGGTCCGCGGTCGGTCGGTCGGTCGGTTGCAAATCTTGTGTATCGAACTACTTCCTCATTTTTCGAGCAATGCTCGTGAAATTTGGCACACACATTTGTCTTGGGATGAAGATAGGCTAGACATATTTTTGGAATGTGTCGGAAACTGCGTTGCCATGGTAACGACATGGCAATAAATCGGGAAAATATTGCGGATCAAACTTGCTCACTTTTTCAAGCAATACTCATGAAATTAGGCACACACGTTGTTCTTGTGGTAAAGATGTGCAAGACATATTGTTTCAGTGTGTGGTAAACTGCATTGCCATGGTAACGACATACAGCAATAAAACTGGAAAATATTGCAGATAAAACCACTTCCTCAATTTTGGAGCAATGCTCAGGAAATTTGGCACACACATTGGGGCGGGGGTATTAATCACCTTCAGCGATATTCTAGTTTCTTTTCTAACACATCATGTACATGATTCTGTTTTTACATTTTGGATATTATGCAATTTTCTGTAACACTGTGGGAGTTTAGTTTGGAGGAGTGATTAATATCTTTCTGTAAAAGGAACTGGTTAAGATTGAAAGATTGTATTTGAAGTGTACATGTAAGTCGCTTTGGCTGTTTCACTAAGAATTGGCTGGTATCAACTTGCAGTGTATCTCAGATACAGAGGTTATGGTTTGGCAGCTTAGCTCCAATCAATTAGATAACAAGGTTTTTCCATGGAAACCTTAGTCATCTCAATGAAATCTTGGATGATCTTTGACTCCAAGCCATGGAAGATGGAAGACCAACCTTCCCTGTATAAAATAGAACTTGTAAAAGCCTCTTTCACATTTGAAATTTATACTGTGGGTGTTGTTATGTAAGAGTTGAGTGATATAACAGCGGAATGGCAATGTGAAGGTAGTTGGTTCCACATTAATCTGCACTTGCCACTCTAGGCCCAGGTGTAGCAAATGGACATGTAAATTTTGGAGCAAATTTCTTTCATACTGTGAACACCTTAATTGTAGCCCAGCTAGAGCCAGGTATGTTGGAGCACTAAGATTTCTTAGTGCATAGTCGATATGAGGCATATAAAAGAGATGAAAATATAAAAGAAAAAAAAATTATGATTACTGTAGACATACATGATGAAATATAGTTATACATGTAACCTCACTCACACCAGAGCTGAGATTATATTTCTAAATTCTTGCAGCGATGACCTTTGAAAAACTAAAATACATTTGTTGTACATGTGAATTTAACATTTGAGGTGACTATCTAGGCTGACAGTTGGTGATGTTTGAGTTTACATCAACAAAAGTAGATTTCTGTGAAATTTCCTTTAGTGTATTTGTATTTTGTTGATAGGCAGAAGGGCATTAACTCTTTCCAAAATGATATTAGTTTACAATAGGCGACATGTAAATGTGAGCAAAAGTGGTTAGCATCCAGACCACTTTGACATGGTGTTTGTCCTTGTAACTTGACCATGTTCATGATGATTGTGATTGTCCAAACAGTAGATCATGTCCACTTGGATTTCCGGTACTAATTGGGAATTCAATACTTCCGGTAACATCACTCTAACTTGCCAACTTTGAGAGCACCTTTTCTGAGTAACTGGTCAAGTGGTGTCATGATGTCATCCCTCAAAACATGACTCAATTTACACATCCACATAGATGTAGATTCAGGGAATTATGGGACAGAGTGAGATTTCACTGAAATCATTCATACGTGTATGTAAAGTATAGTTTCTGTTGGTTTAATTCCACAATTTACAATGTACCTCGTACTATAACACATTCTTTCTACTGGGCAAATTGAAAGAGGGACGAAAAGTACTTTCCTTGAAGTGTGATTAGAAAGTGTTTATCGGACATGTCTAATTAATGTCTAACAAGCATGTCCACTTCAATGTCTTTAGAGAAACCATCTTGTCATTGTGGTTAAGGTCCTTGAAACTCTTTTCTTGAGCAAATTGGCTTACAATCAAGACTAAGTCAAGATTACTTAAGACCATAACAGATGAGTAGCCAAATTATTACCCAAATGTACACGATAATCATTAGATCAATCTACATGTGTGATGATGTAAAAATTACTCATATGCAATAATCTGTTTCTTCTAATCAGAGAATATTTGATAGTGTTCACAGTTGAAATCACCTGCATTTCAAACTTATGTTAGTTTCACTATGTATGCCGGGCTGATCTTGCTTCTGATCGTATGACGTAAAGGAAATGCAGGAGCACTGCAAGAACATTTTCAATGAGAGTGTCTGACCAAATTTACTGACAAGATGAAGAAGCCCCCCCTCCCAACTTTTCAAATAAAATTAAAAAGGGTAAAAATTGTTTGTCAGTAAGATTTTCAACTTTGCAAACAGGTGTACATGTATACCAAATTTGATTAAACAAGCCAAAAAGAACAAAAAAGAGTTTTTTTGTGATTTGCAGACAGAAATTTATTACCCCAACACCCCCTAGTGACATTCCTGATCTCTTGCCAAACTTCCCTGTGGGCACTCCTGATTATATCTTCTCAGAATAATCATTGTATGTGGTTTGGAAGTGTAGATGATTATGACATCAAAGTTTATTACCAGTGGGTCATCGCTCTATGCTTGCCAGGAGTGTGCAATAACAACAGTTATGTAAAAAATGTCAATTACGAGCCTTATGTCATCCTAAGTTGCTGTTGTAGTCTTCATTTATTTCAAAGAAAACAAGGGAAATTTTCAATTATTAGATATTTAACCCTTTCAGGACAGGAATTATTTCAGGGCTAAATTGATCACATTTTGATCTTCAAATTGGCAACAATAATATTTTTCTTTCAGTGCTACATGGTTCTAATATGGTGTAATGTCTTTGAAAATAATACACATGCTTAGGAATTTTGTCCAAAAGTTGAAAAAATTGCCAATTTGGATAAAAAATAAGGATTTTGAATCTCTCAATGTGTTGCCAATTTAAGGATTTTAAAACTTATTCTCCTATTCAAAATTCCTGGCATCAAACGCAATATGGTAATGCAACAAAAATGGACATAGTGTGTGCAGAAATTTTTGCTCTTTCTACTCATGTATCTGGTATATTTTTTAGAGCTCTGAATAAAAAGTTATTGAGCCAAACCACAAAATGTGGTCAATTGTCTTGAAAGGGTTAATGTTGGTTTGAATTCACTGGGATCAGTGGCATCCATGGAACACTGGCGAATATAGATAAATTTCTGTGTATGCCATATCATTCCGGATTAATGCCTTTCTGGTACCCACCAGACGCCATACTGGTTTCAGTCGGATGACTTGGTTAAAAGAAAACGTGTTTTCTGAGAATATCTGTTCTAAAACTGGCAGACATGAAACTGTTTACTGCAATTTTCTAATCCCTGTTTTTTATTAGAGATTTACATTTCAAACAAGTTAAAGAAGTTCATTCATTCATTGATTACTTCGTATTTGAAATCATTGATTTTGCAGAATCACAATTCTGCTTGTGATAAGCATCCCAACTTCTGAGGTATTCCATTGTGGCCGTCTCATGGTTAGGTTATTTAGAAGAAATGATTACCACTATTCTTAATAGGTTATTCCAAAGAACTGATCACCACTCTGATAGAGGTGAAATCTCTTGTAGTTCGTACATACAAATGTATGTAATTAGATGATTATTACTTTGAAAAATGTCTGAATAGCTACATGTACATGTACAGTACTTGTTTTTGCAAACTTTTCTTTCTTTGTGTTATTTATCATGATGTCTGCACTCTGCACCAACCCTTGTTTTTTTTTACAATTCGTTAATGAAGTTACAAAGCGATTTTCATCAATTTCTTTTTTAAGTGAAAAAGTCTGCACTCTACATGTATACAATGCCTTTCTTATTTTCTGAATCTGAGTTAAGATATTGTCACTGTTTAGAATCAACATTATTTTTCTGCTCCCAGTTTTTTTTTTTCCTCTCTCTTCTTCTTCTTTTGGTCTTATCTCCGTATGCTTCCTATTTAAAATTTTTTTTTCTCAATTTTCTTTCTCTGTCTCCCATTCATAATATTTTCATTGTTTATCCTTACATCAGCAAGTTTAAAAGTTATGATTATTGACACTGATCATTTATTTGGGTTTAGTTTTGGTACAATTTTATTGAATTCGTTTATAATTACTTAATATGTTATTGCTTATTTGATATATGTCTGCTCCTCTGATTGTATTTCAAATCGTTTTTATTGCATATAGTTTATGTATTTTCAGGGCCCCATGGAAAATCAATTTTTGTTGAATGGGCTACCCTGATGAAATATCAATAAAATGAAAATTAAATAAATAAATACAGTGCCAGTATAAACTGATGATTTAAACTTATGAGCTTGGTATTTACTATTTGCATTGATTCGAAGAATAAAAAGAGGATGGGAAAATGAGAAGGATCCTCCATCGTAGCTACTTGTAGAATGAATATTTTAGGGATGGCTTTTAACTCTTTTAGTCTGGTCCTATACATCCTTTCCGTCCTACTTCCCATTTTGTTTTTTTTTGCAATTAGTCGTTGAATCCATACATTAAATGTAACATTCATAGTTCTTGTTTTTGCTCGCTCTACACCACATGATGATTAGGGTTATCCTTTGTGAGGGGTTAAGGGGAGTGTTTAGGTTGGTCATGTAGACCAATTGTAGGACTAATTTGACAAAGGACTATGGTGATTAACTCTTTATTTGCCATGGATCGAAACCCTTCCCTACAAATTTAAGCTTGTTTTTGAGAAAATAAGCGTGCCGCAAGCGTGTGGTAAGCTTCATACGAGCTTAGAAAATTATGGCAAGCTAAGTTAGCTAACTGTGAGCTCACTGCAAGCTTGCGACAAGCTTGCCGCAAGCTTGCAGGAAAAGTGGCAAGCTTACCACAAGCTTGCAGGAAAAGTGGCAAGCTTACAGCAATTTTGCAGGAAAATTTGCCAGGTCACTGCAAGCTTGCACAAAAATGGAAAATGTGCACCAAGCTTGCTACAAGCTTGGACAAAAACTGCAAGCTTGCGACAAGCTTGAAGCATACTTGCAAGAAAAGTGGCAAGCTTGCCGCACACTTTTATGGAAAGCGGAAAGCTTGTGGTGAGCTTGCACATAACCAAATGGAAATTTATTGTTTAAAGATAGTAAAATATTTCAAAAACTTTAAGAGAGGAGAAAATGATATTCATCATATATTTGCTCTGAGGATTCTGCCAGATAGGATTCATGTGCTAAGTTTTTATATTAAGACTTCATGTACTTATATCGGATTAAAATAGTTCCCATATGCATCTTTATCAGTAGAAAACAAAAAATGTCTTGTTCACTTCTTTGAATGCATAGTGTACATTATGTATTATAATTGCCTAATATAATAATCATTAGTTACACTCATAAAATTTTGAGAGAGAGAGAAAAAAAAAAAACATGATGCAAATACAAATCCCCCTTATATGGCTTCTTCAGGCAAAATTATAAGTGCTGATTTCAAATTGAAAAGAAGTATAGATGACATAAACATGGTACAAATTGGTACACTGAATATGCATGACTTATTTGCATATTGAAAAGAAGTAAAGATGACATAAACATAGTACAAATTGATACACTGAATATGCATGACTTATTTGCATATTTCTACTTTCTACACAACATGCTTCAATAACATATTCAGTAAGATATTCAGCTTCATTTTAAATCATTCTAAGTATACATTATGTTTCAAGAATCTTGTGCTGCCTGCTTGCATATATTTTTACTATCTTTTTTTCAATATGCTGGTGCACATTGGTTATGGAAAAAATAAATTCTGAAACTTAATAGTAAAAATGATGTACAACATGTATCTGGTTCTGAACCGATCACTGGAATAAGGTTCACATTGATATTATGCAATAGTTTTTATACATACACTTGTATTTATCACAACAGTTTCAATATTCCTTGACTATTTAATTGACCAGATTATATCATAGAGAAGGAGTCTGTTATCAACAAATTTATTTCAGTGCCGAAAGATAAAGGTATGTATTGACTTTGTATTGTTTTTGTTTACATTGATTATTCTATTTTATTACATGAACTGTCTGGAGGTACGTGTACATGTATGTATGGCATTGTGAAATATATTATAAAAGCCTAAGTGATTTTTAAATGAAATGTACAGTAAAATCACTTCAAAGACTCAATGGTATACAATGATGAGAATCAATGATACATTGTTGTCCCATGATGAATGAATGTTTGGACAATATTCTTGTCTTTGTAAACTCTGTAATCAGTAGACCAACGCAACGGTAGACCTGGTAGATCTCAGTTGTATGTTCTTATTAAAGATAATTCAAGCTTTCCGAATATTCCCAAACACTTATTGCAGCCTTTACTTCACATTTCTGTGTTTTAATATCTCAGAATTTCACCTCATGCAGAGGTTATTCTCTTGGAGATGTACAATATCAGATAATTAATGCACTTTTCTTCATGCACTATTTGTCATTTGATTATTCTCTGGAAATTATAAAATGTGGACTCTGATAAAAGACCAGCCATGAAAAATATCAGTGGGATATTTCTGCACAATAACAGCATTACATATCTTTGGAACATAGTTTTTAGGACTTTGATAGAGTGCAAATTATGCAGCAGTATAGATCTTAGTTCACTGATCTGCATTTGTGTATCTCAAGGAGAAAGAATAAGTGCGTGGGTTATGAAAACAACTTGAGGGACAGAAATTAGAGATACCTGCATTTCTTCTTTTTCGTACTAAATGTCATTAAATGGATTCTGGTTTTCTGAAAGTTTTAATCTACAAGTACATTGTTTCAGGATTATAGGCATTGTCAGCGGAGGAGAGGGGAGATGAGCTCCCTCTCAGATATCTGTTGACATATCCATCATTGTTTTTGGCAAATTTATGAATGCAATTTGGATTTCTTTATGCTTGTTATCAAATTGCAAAGTCTTGAGGTCTTGAGTTTGTTTGTATTTTGGTTTGTTGCTTATTTTCAAATTTTGCTTTTATGCTGGCTAATGTATTTGCAATTTTGAACCTTTTCTTTCCCATTCAAATCATTCTAGCGACGCCCCTGATCAAGAAAGCAATCTTCACTGTTTTGATTAGATTTGTATCCAATTGGAGAGGGAGTTGAAAAATGATGCTGAGAATTTATGACACTGTTCTCACTTTGACCTTGATGATGATAGTAACCTTAAGAAAGTAGGTTAGAGTTGAATTTATAGTAAGAGTTGACTTTGAGGACAACAAACCAAGGTCACCATCTCATGTTCATGATCTTGATAGCAAACATACAAGGTACAGCAGTTTAAAATACTCTTTTATTTACAGAAGCTCCTATAGTACAAGGGAGGTCTCAATGCAGTGATTTTTATGTATTTTAGTTTTTTTTTATCAGAGCTCTTTTTCAGTTTTCCAGAACTCCTATGGAGCTTTCCGGAGCTAAATTGCTCACCGCTCCTGTGTATTTCATTTTCACTGAGGCACATCTGTATTGATGGGTTGCTTTGTTTCACTGAATTTGCTCTCAATGCATGGCATAGTTTTTATTTTTGCCTGGGATGCTGTCACACTCTGGAGGCAATCCTTTTGCTAAGTCTCTGAGAATACTATCCCATGGTCAATGATTAGTGACTCATCATATATGCCTGGCTACACTCAGCTACAGGCTACTACACATGGAAGATTTCTGTATGATTAAATGTCCTTCCAAACTTGATATAAAAGGGTGATAGATGATAATTGTTTTTGGATCACCAAGAATTTCATAACACTGAAGAACAAAAAAAAAAAAAAAAAAAAAGAGGAGAAAGCACCCCATATTCCCGGGGGTGAACTAAGGTGCAATGATTTTGATCACAGATTCATTAAAAGAATAATTTAACTTTCAACCCCCATGAATGACTACATATATACATCTAGATGAAACAGTTTTAAACTCATCAAATTGATAACAAATCGAACAGATCTTGCTGAAAAGCACTACCCAGAAACACATACATCTGGCAACAAAACTTTGTGCAAAGATTTACTCTGTTATTAGTGATGTTTTAAGTATGAGGGCATTTCTAGAGCAATCCAAATTACATGTGACATTACTTCTTTCTCATTAAATCACTTCAGGAATGTAAAGAAGATGAACACTTGAACAAGAACAATTATTTTTTTTCCGCTGTAACCAAAACTCAACTTTCTCTTTTACTGTGATTGATAAATGTCTTCCAGATCCGTATTATGTGAACTCCTCACACTCGCAAGAAGGTGATAATTTTCAGGTGTAAGACACCATCTGGAAATAATATCTGTGTTTTTTTCTCAGTATGCCTCTTAAATACACCTAACAGATATCTTTTGTCTTTTAATAAAGACTTGCATTTGCTTTAGAGGCTGCTGGCATTAGTGTGCAAAACACTAGAAAACTTTTATAGAACTGATTATAAAATTATCAAATATTTGTTTGATTCTTGATGTACATGTACTTGGGGCCAAGTACTATAGGAGCCAAGTGCTGAATCATTAAAAGGAGAATTGATTGATCCATTACACCTGTAGGTGCCCAGTGCTCGATCTACTATGATCCCAGTGCTTTAACTAGTAGGTGCTCATCCTCATGGAACTACTAGGATCTTCTCAGTCTTCTCAATCAATTCTCCAGTAGAACAGTGATCAGTTTACAAGAAACATAGTGCTCCATCTACTGGGAGTCCAATGTTCAGTTTTCTATGAGGCAAGTGTTCACTTCTCTAGGAGCCCTTTCATCAATCTGCTGTGGGTCCAATGCTCAATTTAATCAGGCCCAGTCATCAATTTATCAGGTTCCAATTCCTCAACTCACTCAGGGGCCTAGTGCTCAAATATACTAGGAACTTAGAACTTAATATACTAGAAACCCAGTGCTTAGTCAACTAGGTGCCTGTGCCTAGGGCCTAGTGCTCAATCAACTATGGCCCCAATGCTTTCCTGAGACCTTAGTACTCTATCTACTAGGACCAAGGCTCAATCCACTTAAAGCAAACTGGAAGTGCTCAGTCTATTAAATGCCAAGTGCCCAACTTACTTGGAGCCAAATGCTGTATTTCCTAGGAGCATACTGCACAATGCTCAATGTACTAGGAGCTAAGTGCTCAAACGTCTCAGGTTCCTGTGCTAAATTGACCAAGAGTCATGCGCTCAATGCATTTGTTCAATCTATTAGAAGCCTTGGACTAAATTTACTATGCATCCATTGCCCAATTTGCAAGGAGAAATTGGGACTTAAAACTCTTATTTACCAGGAGACCCGAGCTAAATTTCCAAACTGCCAGTGCTCAATCCTCTAGTAGCCAAGTGCCCAATCTAATTGGAGTGTAGTTCTCTATCTGCAGGGAGCCCAGTGCTCTATTTTCTAGGAACCAGTTGCTCATTCCTTTAGGAGCCTTTTGTTATTGATCTGCTTTGAGTCCAGTGCTCAATTTACTTGGTGCCAAGTCATCAATTTAACAGGAGCCAATTGCTCAGTTCACTAGGAGCCCATTGTTCAAATATTTGAGAAACTCAGTGCATAATCTACCAGGAACACATTGCTCAATCCACTACGAACCCAGCTTGGTATACTAAGAACTAAGTATTAGGAGACCTGTGCTTTATCCATATGAAGTGTAGTGCTCACCCTACTCTGGACCCAGTGCTCAATCTACTAGGGGCCCCAGTGCTCAATCTTCTAGGGGCCAAGTGCTCAACCTACTAAGAGTCCAGTACTCGACCTAATAGGAGCCAAGTGCTTTATCCTCTGGGAGTCCAATGCTCAATTTTCTAGAAGCCAAGTGCTCAATCTGCTAGGGGCCTAGTGCTCAATTTACCAGGACCAAAGTGCTTGATCCCCTAGGAGCCAAGTGCTCAATACACAAAGAGTCTTTTAATCAATCTTTTATGAGCCCAATCGTCAGTTTACTAGGAGCCTTCTAGAGGCCTAGTGCTCAATCTTCTAGGGGCCAATTGCTCAACCTACTAAGGCTCCATCAGTACTCAACCTACTACGAACCAAGTACTCTATCCTCTGGGAGTCCAATGCTCAATTTTCTAGAAGACAAGTGCTCAATCTGCTAGGGGCCTAGTGCTCAATTTGCCAGGACCCAAGTGCTTGATCCCCTACGAGCCAAGTGCTCAATACATAAGGAGCCTTTTAATCAATCTTTTATGAGTCCAATCGTCAGTTTACTAGGAGCCTACTAGAGGCCTAGTGCTCAATCTTCTAGGGGCCAAATGCTCAACCTGCTAAGAGTCCAGTACTCAACCTACTATGATCCAAGTGCTCTCTGATCCTCTGGGAGTCAAATGCTCAATTTTCTAGAAGCCAAGTACTCAATCTGCTAGGGGCCTGGTGCTCAGTTCACAAGGACTCAAGTGCTTGATCCACTACAAGCCAAGTGCTCAATACACAAGGAGCCTTTTTGTCAATTAGGTGCCAAATTCTCAAGTTTACTAAGACCAAATGCTTAGTCCACTAGGGCACCTGTGATCATCTTCTACAAGCCAAATATTGCTCAATCAGGGATGATTATAGTGCTCCATCTACTACGAGCCCAGTGTTCAGTCTATTACAAGCCGAATGCTCAATTTACCTACAGCCTAGTCACAATGCGTGTTCCACAAGGAGTCAATTGCTTAATCCACAAGGAGCCCTTTATTGAATTTACTGGGAACCAAGTGCTCAATCCACTAGGGGCTTAGTACTCAATCCTCTAGAATCCAAATTGCTCAATGAACTAGGAGCCCAATGCTCAATTTACTAGAAGCCTATTGCCCATTCCACTTGAAGCCAAATTCTCAATCTATTTGGAGCATATTGCTCAATTTGCTTGGAGTCCAGCCCTCAATTTACTAGGAGCCAAATGCTCAATCCACTAGGGGCCTAGTGCCCAATCTTCTAGTTCTCACTCTACCAGAAACAAGTACTCATTCAATAGGAGCCAAGTGCGCGAATGAAGAAAGTGCTTAAGCTACTGAGAGATCAGTCCGCAATGTTGGAGGAATAAAGTGTTCAACCATTAAGAGTCAAGAGGTTGATATAAGAGAAGCCCAGTGCTTAATTCCCTTTAAACTCAGTGCTCAATGCTCATTGAACCAAGTTCTCCAATTCATTTAGAGCTCATAGCTCAATTCATTAGAAGGGAAGTGCTCAGTCTACTTAGAAGCCCATATTGCTCAATCCTCTAGTTGGCTTGTGCTGAGCATTTCCAATTCTTTAGGCCAGTGCCTTAATTGTTCGGCACCCACTGCCCTGTACATGTGAGCAAAGCTCTCAATCTACCAATATCCTCATGCTTAGTCTGGTAGAGCTGAAACTGCTGTTTTAGTGGCTAGATATTCAATGAGTGTGATATAATTTCATTGCTCAGTCATCATGAGTCACTTGCTAAACCTATTAGAAGCTTACTGATGAGATCCCAATGATCATCTTAAAGAAGCTTAATTCCCATTTCAGCAGCTCCTACCTTAGCTAACTGAAGGCAAGTTCTGAACTATGAGAAACATCAGGAATCATGAGCTCAGTGCTTAAGCTACGAGAATAAAAACCCCAATCTCTGGAGCACTTAGCTATATATATTGGAAGCAAGTGCCTTAATAATTAGCAACCCAGGAATTATGAGCTTAGTGCTTTAATTATGGGAATCCAAATCTCAATCTTGAGAGCCCGTAGCTTGATATACAGGAGGCAAACACCTAAATCATTAGAAACCAAAGAACTACGAGCTTAGTGCTTAATCTACAGGAATGCCATCTCTAAAACTTTTTAGGAGTTGTTATTGACAACAAGCTCACGTGGGAAAAACACATTGAATTGATTTCTAAGAAGATTCGCACTAATATTGGAGTCATGAGTAAACTAAAGAGTGTTCTTCCTTTTGAATCCATGCTTACACTGTATCATTCACTTGTATATCCGTACCTTTTGTATTGTAATTTAGTCTGGGGAAGAACTTTTGATAAATTGTTGAAACCTCTTTTTACTCTTCAAAAACGAGCTGTAAGGTTGTGTTGTGGCGCTCCCTTTAGAGCGCACACTTCTGCACTTTTTTATTCCTTGAAATTGCTTAAATTACCAGATATTCTTCTCCAAAATACATTGCTTTTCATGTTCAAATTCAAAAATAATATGTTACCAATCACATTCTTTGACAGTTTCCGTTTCAACTCAGATATACATTCACTCAATACCAGGCGGAAAGATGACTACCATTTACCAAAATTCACGAACGCTTTTTTGATTAATAAATCTATCAGATATCAAGGGCCACTCAAATGGAATTCATTACAACATAATTTAAAGGGTGAAAGAAGGTTCAATATTTTTAAAAGAGATGTAAAAAGATCTATACTTGCCATTTATCATGCCTGACTCAGTGCAATTTTATATATTTTATACGCATTTTGTCACCACATCAATTGTCTTATTTGTTTGAATTTTTGGTTATATTATTTGTTCTATGTGTATTTATGTATATTTTTATGTGTATTTATTATTTCTATTGTTCTATTGTTTTGTAATTTTTGTATTGTAATAAGGGGTTGCTTTTTTTACAAGTTTTTGACTTTTTTAGCAATCCTGGCATATCTTTTATCATTGTATTTATTTATTTTTTTCAATGTGATTTTATTTTGCCTAATAAATGTGAATTGAATTGAAATTGAATTGAAATCCATAAGGAACAAAGTGGTACTTGATAAAAGGCAAGTGCTCAATCTACTCAAAGCCAAGTGCTCATCTGGTAGGAGCTTACTGCTCCTTATAGTAGGAGCCAAACTGCTCAATCTACCAAGAGGCAAGTGCTTAAATACACTGCCAATTGCTTGATTTCTGCTGTATTTACCAGAAGCAAATTGCTCAATTTTCTAGCACAAGCTAAATTCAGTATTATGTCATTCTACATCCAAACACATTGGGAGACCAGAGTTCAATTACCTGGAGCCTATCCTTAAAGAGAAGCTTGAATTCTGGTAATTATGAAAAATGATTTGCTAGCTTTCTTAGTTTTAATGCTCAACCGAAAGAATATCATAGTGGTAATGTAACATGAAAAGAATTGCTGTTGAAATGCCCCCATATTCCAAATTAAACCAGAAATAGTCTAGGAAAAAGTGGGTAGAAATAAAAATAAATGAAGTAAATATGAACAAAAATAAGAGGTGGTCTGTACTTGAAATACGGCCCACCAAATAAGTCAGTGCCCGATGCCTGATTCTTTTGAAAACTTTGTGCAAATATGACTATGAGCCAAGTGCTCAACCTTCTAAGCATCTAGTGTTCAGAGCACTAGTAACCAATTGCTCATTGAAAAGTAGCCTTTTGCTCAATCTATTGTGAGCCAAGTGCACCAATCTATTAGGATTCAGGTGCTTATTCGAAAGGAACTCAGTGATCAACTTCATAGGGGTACCAAGCTCAATCTTGGAGCCAAGTACTCACTTCTTCAGGATATGTCTAAGGAGCTGTTTGCCCAATGTTCAATTAATTAAGAGACTGTTGCCTGACATACAAAAAGAGCCCAATCCTTCCACTATGAGTCAAGTGCATCAGTAAATTAGGGTTCAAGTGATTAAATCAAGGATTTTAGTACTCAATCTGGGACTCTGAGCTCAATATACAACATAAAGGAGCAATGTCTTCAATTCTGAATGAATTACGAATGCGGTGCTCAGTCCAAAGACATGTTGAGCTAAGTGCTCAATCCACTCTGAGTTAATTTTGATCTTACTTTGACCATGGTGCCTCATCAATCCTGAGCCAAGTCCTCTATTCATTCAGTCCTAAATGTTCAGTCCACTCTGAGCTAAGTGCTCGCCCATTAAGAGATAAGTGCTCCATCCACTCTGAACCCAAGTGTTTGATATACCCTAAGATACTTCTTAAGTATACTCTGACCTGGGTGCTCAATCAACCCTGGGTTAAGTGCTCAACTCATTGTGTCTCAAGCATTTAATCCACTGTTAACTGCATGCTCGTTCCATTTTGAGTTATATTCTGATTTCACCCTGAGCTACCACCACCAAGCTATCACTACTCTGACCCCAAGTGCTAAGCTAATTTCCACCCTTACCCTGACCTTGGTGCTCAGTCAACATTGGGTAAGTTCTCAAATCATTGTGACTGAAGTCTTCAATCCTCTCCGACCCAAGTGCTTATTACATTCGATGCTACATGTAAGTGCTTTTCCTACTCTGACCCTAAGTGGATCATACACTGTAAGATAAGTCCTTAACTTACCCAAACTTAGGTGCTTAGACCACCGTGAGTTAAGTGCTCAATCTGTTAACCCAAGTGCTCAATGTACTGTGAGCAAATCAGATATTGAATCTTCTCTTTCCCAAGTGTTCCCTCCACTTTTACCTGAGTGCCCAGTCCACTCTTATAACATTGGCCCAATCCATTGGAAATTGAGTGCCTAAACTACTAACCATAGTGATCAATCTCTTCTGAAACAAGAGGGCAATACCTGCTGAGCAAAGAGCTTAACCCACTTCAATCTTAAGTGTTTGATAGACTCCAGGTCTGCAACATACTATGACCCAGGTGCTCAGTCACTCAGGGCCAAGTGTTCAATCAAGTTCAACTCAAGTGCTTTGACACACTCTAAGCTAAGTCCTCAATTCACTCAATCCATCCTCACCTATTGTAAGTGCTTAATTCAGCACTTTGACCCCAAATACACTTAGCCAAGTCCATATTATACTTTGACCCAGGTGCTCATTCATCTAAGATTTAAGTGCTAAAACTCTTTACCCAAGTGCCTGATGTACTGTGTTCCAAATGTTCAATTCACTCCATCTCAAGTGTTCAGTCCACTATTATCTGAGTGCTCAATCCTCCCTGTGCTACATGTAAGTGCAAAACATACCCATGGCCATGGTCCAAATT
Source organism: Heliocidaris tuberculata (assembly GCA_025618425.1). Taxonomy (NCBI): domain Eukaryota; kingdom Metazoa; phylum Echinodermata; class Echinoidea; order Camarodonta; family Echinometridae; genus Heliocidaris; species Heliocidaris tuberculata. The sequence goes on along the minus strand of CM046838.1, from coordinate 4,716,980 downwards.
ACTCTATGCTAAGTGCTAAATCTACCAACCAAAGGGATAAGTATATACTGACACAAGTGCTAAATCCCCTCTGAACCAATTGGCCAGTTTACTTCATCCCAAGTGTTTAATTCATTTTCTAAGTGCTCAGTCCCTCTAAGTTAAATGCTTGACCAACTCAAACGCCTTGCGCTTGATACATCCTAATCTAAGTCATGAATATATTTGAACCTGGGTGCCTAATTGACCCTGAGTGAAGTGCTCAACTCATTATGACCCAAGTGTTTGGTCCACTCTGACTTCAGTTCTCATTCCATACTGAGTTTGTGCTTAAGTACTCCACACTTAGCTAGGTACTTAAACCTACTTTGTCCCCACTGCTTAATACTTTCTAATTTAAGTCCTTATTGTACTCTGACCAAGATGCTCAATCAATCTTTAGGTAAATGCTTAATCCATTGACCCAAGTTTGCTTTTCACTCTGCGATGATGCCCAGTTCATTCTGAGCTACTCTACTGCTCAAAAGAAATTGCTCTTCGGTTAGGGAAAGGGGAGGCCCGATCAGTGTGCACCAAAACGGAGCAGCGGGTAGCGGGAAGTGTAACGTTTCAAGCTAGCGGTGCTTCCCTTTAGCGTGCATACCGGGGAGCTTCCCGCTACGAGTTTGCTTCAAACATGGTCACTAGCTAAGCCTAGCCAAATCAATATCAATTGTAATGTCAACTCCGAAGCACTGTTTATGCGCTCCAGGGTAAAAAATACACGGGGGTGGCTGGCAAATTCGACCCCGAAATGACCAAAAAAGCCCCCTAATAGGCACTTCAGTTAATTGCGTGAGTGACATTGCGGACAGTACATGTACAGCAGCGCTGAACGCGATCATTTGCATTGCAGTGAATGTGACCTCCATGCCATTTACACACAGCTAGCTCGGTGCGATGTTTCGAATTCTTCGGCAACACACCCACCTGCTGCCGAAATGATAACTTCGCACAATCCGAGCAAATTCGGGCAAATTCTTTCTTTATTCCGCTGATTCTGATTGGTCAAAAATATGAAAATTGACTTCGTATGTCTTCGTAATATATCAGAGATTCGATCACCAAAGTTTCCCTTGACACATGCGGGCATTTCATCGTTTGCCAGCGTTTTATATATTTCTCCATTGAGATACGCTGATAAATCACATTGTAAGGAAACTTTGTTAGTAATGAAATTGTATATTCAACTTCATTTTGTGAAAGTTTCCTGTGATTTTGTTGGCGAATAGCTTGCCGAAATACCTGTATGTTGCTGATGTTTTTGAGCTTGCCGAATGATTGTGCCCGGTGTTCCGTGAGCCAAATACTGCGTGCCAAATGCCGTAATCCCCATTGTCTCTATTGGCGTGTCTAGTCTAGAAATTCAGACCCGTGGATGTGTGATCGTATTATTGTTGACGAAAATGACATTTTAACTTGATTAGTGTGACATATGAATTATGATTTGTATATCGTAGTATTCATTACATTAATGGATGTTATAGTAAGAGAAAATATTTTTTTTTTTTTTTTAGTTTTTTTTTATATTTATATGTAAGAGAAAATATTTTATGATTGACAAGTGGGTTTGCTGTCATTTGGTGTAAATATGTATAATTTTTTTTTATAAAGGTCTGGATAAGTAAACCATACGTATTTTGCGAATGAATTTATTTCATAATACGGCAGAAATCTGCCATGAACATTACAATTGAAAATATGTATTACATAGTTAAAATATCGAATACAAATATAAACAACAATTTCAATGTACACAGTACACACTGTAATCAAGAGTGAAAATTACATAGTCAGTAGAAAAGGCAGTAGTCTATCATAATATCAATTATTAGCTCATTATGATCATTGGATTTGGAGTATATTTTTTTCCTTTTTCTAATTGTACTGTTGAAATAGGGACGCAGTAAGGGAAATTTCTCCCTAACCGATCAATTTCTTTTGAGCAGTAGTGTATGTGCTTTACCCCCTCTGACCTCAAGTGCTTAAAACATTCTAAGCACGTCCACAACTTCTCTGAAGCGGGTGCTTTGTCTGCACTTTCCTGATATCATATCCTATTAGCCCAAGTGATCAATCAACTACAAGGTAAATATTGAAAATTTTCTTTCCACTTTTACCCGAGTGCCCAATCTACTCTGAACAAAGTGCTCAATAAATTCAGAGTTAATCAATCCTGTCTGAGTCGAGTGGTCAGTGCCCTCTTACTAACGGTAATGCTTGGTCTTTCAGAAACAAAAGCACAATGACCCAGGTGCTCAGTTTTGAGCTAATTGCTCAAAACATTCCAAGTGATCAATCTACTGAGAGCCAAATGTTAAATCCATTCCATTCCAATTGTTTAATTTACTTTCATTTGAGTGCTAAATCCAGTCTGTTATAGTGCTGAATGTACTAAAGCTACAGGCTCAAACCTCCCTGAGTTAAGTGCTCAACCCACTCTTGGTCAAGGCCCAGTATGCTCTAAGCTTATTGCTAAACCTACGAACCTATGAAGTGCTCAATCTGTACCTATGCATGTTATCCACTCTGCACATATGGGTCAGGGTGTGTTGAGGACTTAGCTTGGAGTGTCTCAAGTGCTCTGTGCCACTAAATGCACTCTATGCTCGGTGCTAAATCCAATGACTTGAGTGCTTATTCTAACTGTGGGCCAAGTGCTCAGTCAATATTTTCCAAATCGTTTAATACTTTTTTGACCAAATGATTAATCCTCTGTGAGATAACTGCTTAAGCACTCTGACCCCAAGAACTTGAGACACTCCAAGCTAAGTCCTCAACACACCCTGACCCATGTGTGCAACCATGAGTACATGTAAATTGCTCATTCCACTAACCCAAATTACTAATATCTTATGAGCCACTTGTTCAGTCCACTCCATTTCAAGTATTCAATCCACTTTTCTCTGAGGGCTCAATCCACATTTATACAAGAACCCAGTTCAATAAGAACTAAGTGGGGTTTTTGTGTTCACTTTGAGCAAAGTGTGCAATTAGATAATTTGTGTTTCATGCTCAATTTACTTAGAGTTGAATGTTAAATTCAACCAAAGTCAAGAGTGCCACTTTAAAGAGCAGAGTCTACAACCCATTGTCAGCCCAGGGAATGTAACTAGTTACATTTCCCTGCTTAGCTAGTGTTCAATCCTTCAGCTAGATATTTAATCCATTAACCCAAGTACTCAATCTACTCAGAACCAAGAATGAAATCCACCATGAGCTAAATTGCTCAACCCTTTCAGAGCCAAGCACTAAATCTAGCCTGAGCTAAGTGCTGAATCTGCTCAGAGCCTAGCACTCCATCCACCCTCAGCCTAGTGCTCAGTCCTTTCAGAACCAAGCACTAAATCCACCCTTTGCCAATGCTCAATCTCCTCAGAGCCAAGCACTAATCCACCCATAGCTACATGCTCAATTTACCCAGAGCCAAGCACTAAAACGAATGCTGAGGTAAGTGCTCAATCCTTTCAGATTCAAGCACTAAATCCAGCCTTGGCCAAGTACTCAATCCTTTCAGAGCCAAGCAGTACATCCACCCTGAGTGAAATGCTCAAGTCTACTCAGAGCCAAGTACTTAATCCATCCTTTGCCAAATGCTCAATCTACTCAAAGCCAAGCAATAAATCCACACTGAGCTAAATGCACAATTTACTCAGAGCCAAGCACTAAATCCACCATTTGCTCAATCTGTTTGAAGCTAACTATTTAATACACCCTGAGCTAACTGCTCAAGACACTCAGAGCCTAGCTCTAAATCTACTCTGAGCCAAATGCCCAATCTGCTCCTGGCACTCCATCCACCCTAAGCTATGAGCTTAATCCACTCAGAGCCTAGCACTCAATCCACCCTTGGTCTAGTGCTAAATCCTTTCAGTACCAAGCACTGAATCCATCCTTTGCCAGGTGTTCAATCTACTCAAAGCCAACCACTAAACCCACCCATAGCTAAATGCTCAATTTACTCAGAGCCAAGCACTAAACCCACCCTGAGGTAAGTGCTCAATCCTTTCAGAACCAAGCACTGAACCCATCCTTTGCCAGGTGCTCAGTCTACTCAAAGCCAACCACTTAACCCACCCATAGCTATTAGTGCTCAATCCTTTCAGAGCCAAGCACTCAATCCATTTGCCAAATGCTCAATCTACTCAGCCAAGCACTAAATCCACCTTTTGCCAAATGCTCAATCTACTCTCAGCCAACCATTTGATCCACCCTGAGCTTAGTGCTTAATCCACTCAGAGCCTAGCTCTAAATCCACCCTGAGCCAAGTGCTCAATCAGCTCCTAGCTCTTAATCCATCCTGATCTATGTGCTCAGTCTACTCAGAGCCAAGCACTAAATCCACCCTTTGCCAAGTGCTCAACCTACTTCAAGCCAACCATTTAATCCACCCTGAGCTATGTACTCGATCTTCTCAGAGCCAAGCACTAAACCTTTTGCCAAATGCTAAATTTCCCTAAGCCAACCATTAAATCCATGCTGAGCTTAGTGCTTAATCCACTCAGAGCCTAGCTCTAAATCTACTCTGAGCCAAATGCCCAATCTGCTCCTGGCACTCCATCCACCCTAAGCTATGAGCTTAATCCACTCAGAGCCTAGCACTCAATCCACCCTCGGTCTAGTGCTAAATCCTTTCAGAACCAAGCACTGAATCCATCCTTTGCCAGGTGCTCAATGTACTCAAAGCCAACCACTAAACCCACCCATAGCTAAATGCTCAATTTACTCAGAGCCAAGCACTAAACCCACCCTGAGGTAAGTGCTCAATCCTTTCAGAGCCAAGCAGTACATTCACCCTGAGCTAAATGTTCAATCTACTCAGAGCCAAGCACTCAATCCACCCTTTGCCTAATGCTCAATCTACTCAGAGCCAAGCACTAAATCCAATTTTTGCCAAATGCTCATTCTACTCTAAGCCAACCATTTTATCTGGTTGCTGGTAGGGAAGTCTTGATGTGAACTTCTGTTGTGGAAATACATGTAATGAGGAGAGTTTGTGTTTACAAGCTTATCCCAAGAGGAACGAGGGGATGGGCTGTGAATTAAAAGACCCTTTGGCCCTCACTGATTTTTTTATTTTTTATTTTATTTTATTTATTTTTTTTTTTTTTGGGGGGGGAAGGTGAGGCTGTGCATGTGAAAATTTTCATGCCACCTGTAATGTGTGTTTTGAGTTTAAATCTTAGAAAGATAAGACAACTGGGCAAGGCGATTGCATGTGTGGTAAAAAGAAGATCAATTGCCGAAAATATTAAGTTAATCATGTCAATATTTCTTTATAATGTATTACTGTAGATTAATGATTTTAGCCCTCCTGAACCCCCTAAAGGGGCACTGCCCCTTGACAATGCGAGGGGCCCTGGGTGGGCCCCTGGACCCCCTACCTGGGTTTTCAGGACTTTTTTGAGCTATCACTTAACATCTCTGCACTCAGAGCCAAGCACTAAATCCACCCTTTCCCAAGTGCTCAACGTACTTGAAGCCAACATTTAATCCATCCTGAGCTAAGTGATTTATCCACACAGAGCCTAGTTCTCCATCCACCCTGAGCCAAGTGCTCAATCTGCTCAGAGTCCAACACTCAATCCACCCTCAACCAAGTCCTCAATATACTCAGAGTCAAACACTAAACCCACCCATATCAGTGCTCAATCTATTCAGAGTCAAGCACTAAATCAACCCAGAGATATGTACTCGATCTACTAAGAGCCAAGCACTAAATCCGCCCTTTGCTAAGTTCTCAACCTACTTGAAACCAACCATTTAATCCACCCTGAGCTAAGTGTTTAATCCACAGAGCCTAGTTCTCATTCCACCCTCAGCCTAATGCTCAATCCTTTCAAAACCAAGCACAGAATCCATCCTTTGCCAGGTGCTCAATCTACTCAAAGCCAACCACTAAACCCACCCATAGCTTAATGCTCAGAGCCAAGCACTGAATCTACCCTGAGGTAAGTACTCAGTCCTTTCAGAGCCAATCAGTACATCCACCCTGAGCTAAATGCTCAAACTACTCAGAGCCAGGCACTCAATCCACCCTTTGCCAAATGCTCAATCTACTCAGAGCCAGTCACTAAATCCACTCTTTGCCAAGTGCTCAACCTACTTGAAACCAACCATTTAATCCACCCTGGACTAAGTGCTTAATCTACACAGAGCCTAGTTCTCAGTCCACCCTCAGTAAAATTCTCAATCTGCTCACAGTCCAACACTCAATCCACCCTCAACCACGTGCTCAATATACCCAGAGTCAAGCACTAAGTCCACCCTTTGCTCAATCTATTTGAAGCCAACCATTTAATACACCCTGAGCTAAGTTCTAGCTCTGAATCTACCCTTAGCCAAGTGCCCAATCTGCTCAGCCAAGCACTAAATCCACCCTTTGCCAAGTGCTCAACCTACTTGAAGCCAACCATTTAATCCACCCTGAGCTATGTACTTGATCTTCTCAGAGCCAAGCACTAAATCCACCTTTTGCCAAATGCTAAATTTTCTCTAAGCCAACCATTTAATCCATGCTGAGCTTAGTGCTTAATCCACTCAGAGCCATAGCTATAAGTGCTCAATCCTTTCAGAGCCAAGCAAACAATCTGCTCCTAGCACTCAATACACCCTAAGCTATTAGCTTAATCCACTCATAGCCTACCACTCAATCCAACCTGAGCAAAGTGCTAAATCTGCTCGGAGCCTAGCACTCATTCCACCCTCAGCCTTGTGCTCAATCCTTTCAGAACCAAGCACAGAATCCATCCTTTGCCAGGTGCTCAATGTACTCAAAGCCAACAACTAAACCCACCCATAGCTAAATGCTCAGAGCCAAGCACTAAATCAACCCTGAGTTAAGTACTCAGTTCTTTCAGAGCCAAGAAGTACATCCACCCTGAGCTAAATACTCAATCTACTCAGAGCCAGGCACTCAATCCACCCTTTGCCAAATGCTCAATCTACTCAGAGCCAATCACTAAATCCACTTTTTGCCAAATGCTAAATCTACTCTAAGCCAACCATTTAATCCACCCTGAGCTTAGTGCTTAATTCACTCAGAGCCTAGCTCTAAATCTTCACAGAGCCAAGTGCTCAGCTCCTAGCTCTCGATCCACCCTGAGCTATGTGCTCAGTCTACTCTGAGACAAGCACTAAATTCACCATTTGCAAAGTGCCCAACCTACTTGAAGCCAACCATTTAATCCACCCTGAGCTAAGTGTTTAATCCACACAGAGCCTAGTTATCAATCGACCCTCAGCCAAGTGCCAAATATACTCAGATTCAAGCAATAAGTCCACCCTTTGCCTAGTGCTCAATCTACCCAAAGCCAACCACTAAACCCACCCATAGCAAAATGCTCAATTTACTCCAAGCCAAGCACTAAACCCATCCTGGGGTAAGTGCTCAGTCCTTTCAGAGCCAAGCAGTACATCCACCCTGAGCTGAATGCTCAATCTACTCAGAGCCAAGCACTCAATCCACCCTTTGCCAAATGCTCAATCTACTCAGAGCCGAGCAGTAAATCCAACTTTTGCCAAATGCTAAATCTACTCTAAGCCAACCATTTAATCCACCCTGAGCTTAGTGCTTAATCCACTCAGAGCCTAGCTCTAAATCTTCCGTGAGCCAAGTGCTCAATCAGCTCCTAGATCTTAATTCACCCTGAGCTATGTGCTCATACTACTCAGAGGCAAGCACTAAATCCACCCTTTGCCATGTGCTCAACCTACTTGAAACCAACCATTTAATCCACCCTGAGCTAAGTGCTTAATCCACACAAAGCCTAGTTCTCTGTCCACCCTGAGCCAAGTGGTCAATCTGCTCAGAGTCCAACACTCAATCCACCCTCAACCAAGTGCTCAATATACTCAGAGTCAAGCACTAAGTCCACCCTTTGCTCAATCTATTTGAAGCCAACCATTTAATACACCCTGAGCTAAGTGCTTAATGTGCTCAGTGCCTAGCTCTGAATCTACCCTTAGCCAAGTGCCCAATCTGCTCCTAGCACTCAATACACCCTAAGCTATGAGCTTAATCCACTCAGAGCCTAGCACTCAATCCACGCTGAGCAAAGTGCTAAATCTGCTTGGGGCCTAGCACTCATTCCACCCTCTGCTTAATGCTCAATCCTTTCAGAACCAAGCACAGAATCCATCCTTTGCCAGGTGCTCAATCTACTCAAAGCCAACAACTAAACCCACCCATAGCTAAATGCTCAGAGCCAAGCACTAAATCAACCCTGAGTTAAGTACTCAGTCCTTTCAGAGCCAAGCAGTACATCCACCCTGAGCTAAATGCTCAATCTACTCAGAGCCAGGCACTCAATCCACCCTTTGCCAAATGCTCAATCTCTCAGAGCCAATCATTAAATCCACCTTTTGCCAAATACTAAATCTACTCTAAGCCAACCATTTAATCCACCCTGAGCTTAGTGCTTAATTCACTCAGAGCCTAGCTCTAAATCTTCCCAGAGCCAAGTGCTCAGCTCCTAGCTCTCGATCCACCCTGAGCTATGTGCTCAGTCTACTCAGAGCCAAGCACAAAATCCACCCTTTGCCAAGTGCTCAACCTGCTTGAAGCCAACCATTTAATCCATCCTGAGCTAAGTGCTTAATCCACACAGAGCCTAGTTATCAATCTACCCTCAGCCAAGTGTCCAATATACTCAGAGCCAATCACTAAATCCACCTTTTGCCAAATGCTAAATCTACTCTAAGCCAACCATTTGATCCACCCTGAGCTTAGTGCTTAATCCACTCAGAGCCTAGCTCTAAGTCTTCCCTGAGCCAAGTGCTCAATCAGCTCCTAGCTCTTAATCCACCCTGAGCTATGTGCTCATACTACTCAGAGCCAAGCACAAAATCCACCCTTTGCCATGTGCTCAACCTGCTTGAAGCCAACCATTTAATCCACCTTGAACTAAGTGCTTAATCCACACAGAGCCTTGTTCTCTATCCACCCTGAGCCAAGTGGTTAATCTGCTCAGAGTCCAACACTCAATCCACCCTCAACCAAGTGTTCGATATACTCAGAGTGAAGCACTAAGTCCACCCTTCGCCTAGTGCTCAGTCTACTCAAAGCCATCCACTAAACCCACCCATAGCTAAGTGCTCAATCTATTCAGAGTAAAGCACTAAATCAACCCAGAGCTATGTACTCAGTCTACTCAGTGCCAAGCACTAAATCCACCTTTTGCCAAATGCTAATTCTACTCTAAGCTAACCATTTAATCCACCCTGAGCTTAGTGCTTAATCCACTCAGAGCCTAGCTCTACTTCTTCCCTGAGCCAAGTGCTCAATCAGCTCCTACCTCTCAATCCACCCTGAGCTATGTGCTCAATCTACTCAGAGCCAAGCACTAAATCCACCCTTTGCCAAGTTCTCAACCTACTTGAAGCCAACCATTTAATCCATCCTGAACTAAGTGCTTAATCCACACAGAGCCTAGTTATCAATCGACCCTCAGCCAAGTACTCAATCTACACAGAGCCAAGCACAAAATCCACTCTGAGCTAAATTCTCACTCTTCTCAGATGATGCGCTCAGTCCAGAGCCTGATCGGTTAGTCACGGACGGACATTTGACAAATTTTAAAAGTTTGAAATCCTGTAGAAAATAAGTTATGAGATGTGTTGAGCTGTTTTATGTTTCATTGTGAAGGGTACCACTGAAGGTGCTAAATGATGATTAAATTTGGTTGCCATGGTTACCTACTAAAAATAGAATCCATTAACTATTCAATGTCACGGATGGACAAGATAGAAATGCAAACTGTCACTGACAAATTTTTTTGACTGCAAATGTTGTCAAGTAAATTGACTTCCCTATCACATACATAGAATTTTGAAGCAAACTGTAACTTTTGCTAGAGGTCCGAAAACTTTTTGTCACAGACGGACATTTGGGCGTCACAGACGGACATTTTGAGCGTCACGGATGAACATTAACTTAAAAACTGCATGTGTTCCTATCTAAAGTCATGCATACGTACTTCTTGCTTTCTACTTTTTGTTTGAAATTGATATTTTTCCACTATTAAGCAAAACTTAGCTTGAAAAACTTAGTTTTTAAGTGGAATCTATGTCAAAAGTGGATGCCTGTATTGCAGTGTATATACAATGTACAAGTGCATGTACTCATGTAGTCTACAACTGTACATGTACAGTATATGCTACAGACCAGAATGAACATGTTGAGAAGAATGTGATGTAACTTTTCAATATATAACCCTTTACATTACAGTCAAGTAGGTAGACCGAAATCAAACATCAATATTTAATATTTTAATTTACTTTACAGCTCAAAATCATATATTTTGTTTCAAACATAGAGGTAATATAGAAATAGGATTATGCATGATTGCTCATTATCATATATAGGAAGTAAAATTTCTCATTTGGTTTACAACATCATATACCAGTACTCTTTATAACATTTCATATTTTTCAATAGTTCTGTTTAAGAGGGTGAATACCAAATCATGAAATGCAGATTATTGTCTAAATCTTCCTCATACCATAGTTTACTTTTTCAGTAATGTCTTTATCACTTTAAGAACAATGTTGGCTTTCTGGACAAAGGCCCTAATGGCAACAGTTGAGTGTATAAAGCCCAAAGAGCCTAATTATGTCCTGTTAGTTGAGGGATTGCCGACACGACTAGTGTAAGTCATATATTATAACTTTCTGACCCCCTTCCCCATGCAACCAATGCAATTATGAGCATTTAAAATTATATAGTGTCTAAAAAGATTTCTTCTTATGTTATGTGATTACATAATTTTTTTTGATTTGTTGGCTGTGTATGATCCTGAACTTCACAGAATCTCTGTCTGTCTCAAACGTTACAACTAATTCAAAGCATTCTTACAAAATAGAGTCCAAACATGGCTCTTGCGGTCTGATACCACATCTGACCTCCAATGTTTATAATTTTCAAGCACAACTTGTAATTTAATTTGAATATTGATCAAGCTTAGGTATTAATGTTGAATCTAAAACTTTTACACGTTGCTGATGACCAAAAATTTCGGCTACAATAATACCAATGATAATATTGATAAATAAATAGTAAGAAAATAAGTATTCATCTTTTGTAAACACCTGTAATGGATGTCTTTTGCAGACTGACATTGCAGGCTGGCTCCCATTAGAGCCATAGCAAAATCATTAGGTTTTTGTGAAATTTATCAGCTTGAAAAAGAAAAAAATTGGGGCGGGGTGGGGGGTAATTTTTGCATTCATATGCGAATCACAATACATACAGTCCAACCTGCTTTAGCGACCACCTGTATAGAAAGACTACCTGTCTATAAAGACCACAATTCTTATTTCCCTTTAAAACTGTTTCTCATTAAATCATGTATTAAAGGAACCTGTACATAAAGACCACTTGCTCGTAAAGACAGCTTTTCTTGTCTGTCTTGAGCGGTCTTATAGACAAGTTTTACTGTACGTGATATTTTGGATGAAATATGTTCCATGAACCAATAAACAATAAAACATTTCATTAAATTTAAAATCTCACAGCATTTACCATATATTGCATTGTCCGTCCGTGACATTTATTCATACATGGTATAGGTCTCTAGCTAGTGAGATAGCTCAGCATGGTTTTTGTTTTCACTTTTGCCCCACCAATGGAAAAAAAAACTTTTACAAATTTTTTTCTGTCACGGACGGACAAATTTGCATCAAGATGTGAATGACCATGTGGCACATCCATTTCTGTACAAAATCAACCCTGATATATATTTTTGGTTTTCAATGGAATGGTGTTTGATCTATAATTATTTGCTAACAAAACTTAAGAAAGTTTAAAGAGTGTTAAACTAGGACCAAATCAATCTTTCTAGAAAATGTCCATCCGTGACATTAGTGTTCATCACCCCTGTTGAAAAATGGGCCAATCCAATGACTTTCCCGACCTTGTCAATTAAACAAACGTGAATTTAAGTAACTTAAGATATTAATGAAAAACCTGAAAGTGATTTCATCATAAAAATTTGAAAATTAAATTTTCACCCCATTGCTCACTCTTAACATCAGGTTCTCCACCGTGAGCTAAGTGCTCAATCTATTCAGAGCCAAGCACTAAATCAACCCTGATCTAAATACTCAATCTGCAAGGAGTCAAGCACTAAATTCACCCTGAGCTAAGAACTCAGTCCACTCTGAGATACATATATGTGCTTTATTAACTTAGAGCAAAGTGCTAATGTAATAGGTACTCAGTTTTCTGGAGTCTTATACTGAATTCTCTCTAACCTAATGTCTCAATTTACTTGTACTAAGACCTAAGTGCTCTAATGTGCTTATCTACCCAGCTAGAGCCCAGTATACTTTGAGTCCAGTGCCCATTGCATTATGAGAAAAATGCTTTATTATTGAGGAATTAGTTGTGCTGTGCTTATTCTATACAGGATTCCAGGTCATGATGCCGCAATGCCGCAAACTTGAAGAAGTCCAGGGCTCGCATCAAGAGGTGTTTGAGGCCCCCTTAGCTGACTGCACTCTTTAGTTTGCTAGCCAGTTGATCTACCAAGAATGTTCCTGAAAGTTTTTTTTTTTTTTTTTTTTGGTACTTGTTGTCTGTTACAGTTTACTAACTTCTTTGCTGTTATAAATTCTCCAAAATTTGTTATCTCTCATTTGAAACTCTCCAGGCCTGAGGATGTTTGATGAGGGAAAGTAATGTCTTATCCAGGAGGATTGGGCTTGAAAAGCATCTTACTGATTTTCTTCACCACTTTGATTGTTCCAAAGATAAGGAGATATGCATGACACAATTTTGTCATTTATTTATTCGGGAAATCTAACCTCCAGTTTTAAGCCCAATATACACTATTTTCAATCATTTCCAACTTCCAAGGCAGATTTGCAGACAATGACCATGAGTATTTCACTGGTAATTGAATACAGTGAATCAAATATTTCCAGTCTATTTCACATGCGGAAGCTCCATGATATCTTTTTTCACAGATCTTGATTCAAGGTGAAAAGTCATGAATGATGAAAAAAAGAGAGAGGATGATCGGTCACATTTGATTAGAAGGGAAGTTCACACGCCATGGTCTGTTGATCAATTATGAATCATCTAGCAGATGTATGGGATATTCCTCTTCTTTATTAGGATGCAACCTGCTTGTCAGCCTACACTGTGATTCATCATTCATTTTGTCTCCTTGCAAGATTAAAGAGGTGGTTCCGACAGAAGGTGACAGAACTGTCACTCTTGCAGATTAGCACATGGTTGTGTGGTAAGAGAATCGTTGGGCATGTTAGCCAAGATTTTTGATGTTCATACATTATTCTAATATTCATTTTTTTATTGTACCAAACTCTTACAAGGGATGATCAGCTGTTGGATCAGTGTTATCCAGGACCATCTTTATAAAGAGTCATAATTGATTTCAATAAATGGCAAGTCCTCCGATGGATCGAGTGAAGTTACAATTGCATATTCCTTATATTAAGAGTTGAGATTGATATTAAACCCAAGTTCAGTTCCAGTCCATTGGATCAATCATTACTCGTTCCAAGACTGGACCGAGAAGTATGGTCCTGGGGAGGCGTCATGTCCATCTATCTTTTATAGATATATGGTGAGGGCTTCTCCCGAATGAAGTCAGGAGAATGGCAGTAATAGACTGTTGCATCTGCTTCGATCTAGAGATCATACACATACATTATACTTTTTTTTATTTGAACCCCCAAACGCCTTGAAATATATGAGTTAATTAGATTTAGCTGCTTTGGAGTTGTACATCTGTTACTTAGTAATTAGTGCAGGTGTGACTGCGACTTTAATTTAGAGAGACTCGTCCTTGTGAATGACACCTATAGAACATGTAAAGGACATCAGTGATACACTTCATACCTCAATACACTTGAATGCACAATTTTGCCAATTGGCAAAAAAAACCCATGATTATTCACTCCGAAAGTAAGGCCATTATACTTTCATGTCTGTTATTATTGGTAAGTGAGGTGTGGGATTCCTCTTAACATCTTTACCTTCAAATGCAGTATCATTGCTCAATATAACAAACCAGTTTGGTGAGCATGACTGATCTGGGGCCCGTTGCACAAAACTTGCGTTTAATCGCAACTCAGAAAAATCAAACGCAACTTTATTTTCAGCCAATCAGAAGTGCGTATTAAGGACTTGCGTTTGATTTTTAGGAGTTGCGATTAAACGCAAGTTTTGTGCAACGGGCCCCTGAACCATGAACTACGTGTACATTTTTTCCTTATTTGGTTATTTTGTACTGTTGTAAAAATTGGCTTAATGTTGGATCCAGCAACTGAGGAAGCCCTTGTGTCATATCGGAGGCGGGCGAAAGGACCCCGAGTAGGGGTTGGAAAGCACGAGAACAAGGCCATCATTTGAGAGGACGGTGATAGGGTCATATCATCTTCTTTTCATAATGCTTTGTCTCTCCTTTTTTTCTCTGTCTCTCTTTTCCTCTTGTTTTTTCTTTTTTACACTTGTTTGATGGGGGGGGGGGGGAATACTTGCCCTTCTTCTAGAATCGATATAATGTGCAAAGGAAACTCTTGTCGCAAGAATATATGGTGAACTCATACTGCCTTTGTAGGCTATAAAGGTGGCGTAGTTGAGTGGTCTAAACACTTGACTGGAGATGTGAAGGTTGTGGGTTTCATTATGTATGTCCTTGAGCAAGTCACTTTATCTACTTTGCTCCTCTCCACCCAGGTGTTAAATGGGTGCGTGATAAGATGTGGAAGTCAATGTGGTTTGTTTTGCATTGTGAGCGTCAGTAAAAAGGCGCATATGTGGGTAAGCCTGAACCCAATGACCAGGGTAATAATATATCTTCAAAGCGCTTAGAGACATTCTAGATGTATTAGTTACTATATGAATCCAGAATATTATTATTTGTAGGCTACATCTAGTAGAAAACTCTTTAACACGAAATATGAAAGTACGCGTACATACAGTTAAGTCCATAGTTCATTAGATCATCTACAACTTGTTATGCATATATGAATCCAGAATATTATTATTTGTAGGCTACATCTAGTAGAAAACTCTTTAACACGAAATATGAAAGTACGCGTACATACAGTTAAGTCCATAGTTCATTAGATCATCTACAACTTGTTATGTAGAGATATGAATCATACAGATGGTGATACCCTATGTATAAAGGACCTACAGTACAATAATTTTAATATGAAGTACAGTCCTTGGTGCAGTCATGACTGAAGCCATGCAGGGTGGGTTGACCTTCATAGCTTTGAATCCAGACAAAAACGGTGGCAAGGCGAGGTTGGGGGTATCTCAGCACTGTTAACTTATCACACCATCAATAACCGTCAAATCTGGCTGGTCTAAACTGGGTCAGCTTCCTCTCTTCACACCCCTCATGTTACCAGTCCAGGGCTGTCCTATCCAGGGGTCCTCTAGGGCTTCCAGAGGCTTCCCAGGGACTTCATCAGCTCTTTATCTGATGTGACATTGGAAAAAAATGAGTATATTCAATTATGATTTTGATTCTGATTGATTCATTTTACCTGACTGCTAAGAAAGTAAGTAGGCCCATATGCTTGAAGATATCTGACCAGTAGACCTAGGGCTTTAGGTCCTATCTGTGGGACTTTGTAAATGAGAATTAATGCCTACATATAATGGCACTTCAGGCCTATATATCTTGTTTCCCCACTTTTTAAACCTGGAGCCTCATGGGTACGAGACTCCTGCTTGATCTACACAAATAAACCCCTGTCTTTGAACACCTCCTCAACTTGTATGTCTTGCAGGACATGAGTATTACTGATAACATTTCATTTCATATCCATAAAGGTTTATATCTGACTCTCATACCTTACCAGTCCTATCCCAAGGTGGAGGAATGGTAAATGAATGCCCCCTACAGGTATAATAGGTCTGTGATCATACCCACTGACTCAGTATATCTTGGTGTAAAGTCACCTTTGTCCCTTATTTCGAGTGCTGACTTCACTTGTTCTCACCGTATGTAGTGTTTGTTCATGATGTCACCAGGTTTGTTAAATGTGTCAGGTAAATTAAAGGTCATTAAGCTATCATGCATCCTCTTCTAAATATTAGAAATTCAAAGCAAGGTATATTTGGGTCAGATTCATTGATTCATAGGATACTGTTTAATGAGAGACAATGCAAATACAAACTAGTGTCACTTTTGATATTGAATCTCCAGGTGATTAAGTCTCTGTGCCTGTGCCCTTGCCTGTACCCACCTGGATAGCACCTGCATATATTTTGATATCAGAGCAGAGAAAAGATTAATGTACTATTTGGTCATTTGTTAAGGTCAAGGTCGGAAATAGTCCTCTCCTCTTAACCTTCCCCCGCAGCAGTTTATATATAACATAAAAGCTACGTTTGCATGGGCCGTTGTGATTTCAAAACTTTAAATTAGGGAAACCTTATGTTCACAAACTATGACCCACTAACAATGACGAGGGTTCACACGGGACTGAAACTACATATAGGACTGCTCAAAGTTATGAAATTACAAGCCAAGCGATGAGTTTTATGCCATATGTAGCTTAACATGATTACAGAGGTCAGTTGTAATAATGAGTTTGGCTTTTAAACTTAAATTTTATTCTGTCTGCACAGCAGATAATTACCCCCCCCCCCCCCCCCCCCCACTGCTTGTGATTTTGGCATGTTAATAAGTTTGCTGGTAATTTCGAAACTTCAAGTTCATTTAAGGGTTTTTTTTCCATAAAAATACTCTTCTGTTTGAAAAGTGGAATAAAAGCAGTGACAGTGCACAAAATTACCATTGAACCAAATGTACGGGTACCATGAGTACCATTGTTTGTAAGGACTTTGAATGACTGGCATTAGCATCTAACTGTAGCTGTTTAAAAGTCAGGTTTTCATGGAGGTGAAAAGTTCAACGGCAGTGGCAGAGCTCAAGTCATCTTATGGTTGATGAGAATTGATATACTGTTCAATAAACATTCATCAGGGAATCCAGTCCTTAGAAATCACTCTACATACATCCTTGGTTATACTGAGATAAAAAGGCTGCATTATGCTAAATGGTGAAGATTAAAAAGGGAGGCAAAATGATATAATATTGGATTTAGGTATGATTCATGGAAAGAAAGCCACAAACCTGTGCTGAATACCTCCAGAGGGTTGGTATGGTCAGGCAAGGTTCAGATACAGTATTACTCACTTTCTTCCCTCTATGGGATCAACTGGAAAAAACAGGTCATCTACATGTATTCACCTACAATGTCTTTCATTTAGTTTTATGCACAAAACACCTTTCATATGTGGAACTTGTTCACACTTTCTTCAATGGGTTCTAAGGGAATGGTGAACAATCAATCAATCTTAATGTAAAGAAAACACAAAAATGCAAGTTTCCATGATCATTTCAGCCTAATGCATTTTTCTTCTTCTCCAGTTTTCTTGGAAATACCTCACTCATAATATTCCAGAGACTTCACAGAATTTCACTGATAGCAAGAACATTTAATGAACTTGGATCATCAAGGAACAAGATGTTAGGCCTTTTCCCACTCAAGTGTTGCAGTTTAAACCTCATGTTTTGTATACCTGTTCATAAGTGGGACACGAAATATCAATTTTCTAAACTAAGTTCCATAAACCTTTGTGCAGATACAAAGCACACTGCAAAAAGTGTGATTATTTAAAACCAGTGTTATTAATAACATTTTAAATTACGATCATAATGTTTTTAATTAGTGAGATTTTTTTCTTCATACGTAATTTTAAAAAATCTGATTATGAAATAAAAAACATTTTAAATGTCAGTTATATTCCTCTGTGTGTGTGTGTGTGAGTGTGTGTGAACAGCCCTATTGTCTGCTTGAATGTAAGTGTGAATAAAGGGAAGTGAACATGTATGATGCATGGTGGTTGTGGTAACAGTAGATGCCACCCCTTCCTTTAAATGTGGTTTTGGGTCATCCTTTCCCATCACCCTACATTAAACACACAACATATTACTTTCATGGAATCAACATTGAGGTATTGGATTGATTTAACCCACATATGAATATTTGAGGTATACCTGAACTACAGTATCATTGACTTTTAAATTTTTCATCTATGAGTATAAAACATGATAACAAAAGTCAGGTTCGCACATAGGGAGCTAAACTTAACGTTTTGCTTGTAGTTTCAAAACTTTAACTTATCTTGTACATTTAGTTTCAGACCGTATAAACGGACTCGTAGTTTCAGAACTTTAAGTTTACTTGTGGTTACCGCCATAACCACGAGTAGCGGGGGTCCTCCCTCGTCGTTATGGACCATGTGGACAGAATAAACTTTAAATTTAACAAACTTGTTGTTAATTTGTGAACATTACAGTGACATATTATGTAATCTGAACTAGATTTCTATGGGATGTATTTACAACAGACTATTAAAATTGCCCTTCACTTGATTTCTCTAAAGTCATTGCGATGATGTTAGAAAAATTAATAGGCGAACATAATGTACATGTTATAGGGCATATCTTTGAAGTGGGTAAGTGTTTGCTATTAACAAGATTAATTTTGAAAGGCCTAATATTCCAAGAAGCTATAAAACTAGTCTTTATATTTTGAAATTAAGGTTAGGAAACAGCTTTTAATTTACTGATTTGCAGACATTTATTGATTTCTGACAAATAATTTTGAGTGAGGGGTATCGCGACCGCTCTTATGATGTCTCTGATGCAAGGGTGTATCATCCATAGATCTATATTCCATTTATCTTCTGTTTCACTAAGTTTACAAACAAATATAATTATAATAAACTTTTAATAGATTGTTCTTTGATTCCTAAATTCACAAATTTCTAAATATGAATCTGTTTACACTTAAGAAGAAAGACAAGCTTTTGTCCAAAGATATTAGATACAGTGAAAAAATTATGGTGGTATAAACCATTGAAATTGCTCATAATATGATATGAATGATAGTAGTAAATTCCATTCAAATACCACCTCTTGGAGTACAATCTGATGCAGTCTTTTCATTTCCAGTTCAATATTTACAGAGAAACCAAAACGGTTACGAAAAAGACCATTGTGGGTAAAATTGACTTGGTGAGAACATACAAAATTTGCCCTCCAGCTGACATGCCTCACAGCTACATGCTTACAAAGACAAACAAAGACAAACGGAGAAGAGAGAATTACAGTAACATTACTTTCATTGTTGGCCGAGTCATTCACTTTTCACATCAAGAAAAGTAAACATGAGAAGTATTCATGAGAAAAGAAGGGAACATCCCTGCATGATGACATTGTAAAATGCAGGCTGCATGGCTTTAGGTCTGTGCTTTGAATGTCATAATAGATGCAGATCAACTAAATAGTAGGATGTGAGTCTAAGAAAAGAAGAGGTGGTGGGTGGCATTTCTACATGATTTCTAAATCTGCTGCTATGATTACATGACTTAATGCCAGTGTTGTATCCGAGGCTGGCTCAGCCGAGACCAAGACCGAGACATGGCTGTTCGAGACCGAGACCGAGACCGAGACATGGCTGCTTGAGACCGAGACCGAGACCGAGACATGGCTGCTTGAGACCGAGACCGAGACCGAGACATGGCTGCTTGAGACCGAGACCGAGACCGAGACATGGCTGCTTGAGACCGAGACCGAGACCGAGACATGGCTGCTTGAGACCGAGACCGAGACATGACCATCCGAGACCGAGACCGAAACCACTAAACACGTACATTTTTTTTTTTTTTTTTTTGTTGAATTTCTATGACCTTTTTGTGTCTTTTTTAAGACCTTTTAATTGTTCAGTTACTATTTGGGCATGCTTTTTTCTGTATTCTCCCCCTGAATTTTTTAGAAATATATGTGTTGAAAAATGGAATTAGGAATTATTAAGGCAAGCAAATTAACATTAATACGATCAAGAGTCAAGACATTTACAGACTTTTCAATGCACCTTTATTTCTCCTTCAGCATCGTGATAAATACAATAGAAATAAAAAAAAAACTAACAATGTATTGGCTATTGACTGACAGATGTTTTGAGGCAAGAATATAAATCCTAAAGTCAACTTTAGATGGAAGGGTAACATGAAAAGTAACATTTCCAAGTTAAAAACTCTCAATATTTTCATATCAACAGGAAAATTAAGTGATCAAGATCATAACTCCCCTATTACACAGTATCTACTACAATGTAGCTCCAAAAACATGAAAACTTTCTTTATATAATAATGTATTTCTGGCAGTAGCATGCAGTGCTGTGCTTTGCAATGCGATGGCGAAATTGCAATATCAGTGAATATTTCCACTACTTACGGGCTGAGTGTTCACTCTCATATTAGCTGATTAAAAAGTCATTTTCAACACTGAAAATGACCGCGTTTGTCGCTGCCTCAATCCAGCCTCGAGCCGAGACATCAAGACATTAGCTCCCGAGGCCGAGGACACAATATTCGGCCTCGAGACAGGCCTCGAGGCATACAACACTGCTTAATGCGGTAGATAAATTGATTTATTATTCTGTGTGATGAAAAAAATATATAACTTTTTTGTATTTTTTTTTGTAGAAAAAACTTAGCTACAGATACCATAATCCCATAACTCAGTGCATGGGCAAGATTTTTAAAAAATCTGAATACATCTAAAAAGAAAAAATGATGAATAATTGTTTAGTTGAAATGAAGGAAAGAATTTCCTTCTGTAAAGAAAGTTGTCAGTACCATTGTGTAGCCTTATCCTGCATTTGAGAAACAGATTTGTGTATTAAACGTCAGTAAGAAATTAAAGCTTTCTACTGGGCGTTTAAAAAAAAAAGGAAACCCAACTTTGAAAAATTCCTGTAAATGAACTATACATATATGTCTACCGACAATGAAATTCATATCATACAAAAGAGTACTAGTAGCTCATATTCTTTCTAATGATATCTTGTTTAGGTTTCCACAGTCATGCATCACTGAACACCATTGTCTTCAAAGTTTTGTGCCAAAATCTAGTTCACTTTCTTGTAAAACACAATAGGCATGATGCCTTTTGTGAAATTGCCTGAGAGCTCCAATTCTCATAGATTATGATTTTCTTCTTCATATTTACTTTTTGAAAACCTTTTTAGATAGAAGACATTTTTGCAGGTGAATTTTAACAAGGTTGCATGCTAAAGAACCAGTGTGAACCAGAAGGATTGTAAGATCACAAAGCAATGCAAATCAGAGACAAAGACCATAAAGAAGGAAAATCAAAAACTCATGCATGTGTTTGAAGATTTGACTTTGGTGATTAAAAAAAAATGTCAGACTATTTGTTGAAAATGGGCGAAAGATACCTGCAGCAGTCAGGACGAAAGAACATGTTCTCTGTGCTCTCCGTAGATTTCACTTCTGCTTGGTCAAAGTTTATGACTAACAACTCGTTCCACACATTGTGAAGTTCATAAGACTCTTTGTAAAGGCGCAAAATCTATCATTATGAGATTTGCTTACTAATGAATGGACATGAAGAGCAACCAAGCTAGGTAACGAGACCCAAACCATGCCTATTGTGTTGTAAAAGAAAGTGAACCAATTAGAATTTTGCATTTAATTTTGAAGACAATGGTGTTTGCTGATGTGTGACCCTGGAAACCGAAACAAGTTACCATTGGAAAGAAAATTAATTACTCTTTCATATGATATGAAATTCAACTCTGGTAAATATATAGTCCCATTTACAGGAAATTTTCAAAGTTGGGGTTCCTTTTTAAAAAAAAATGCCTAGTACATGTATAGTGCCTATACAAATGCCTGCTCTGTAAGAAAGGGCTTGATACTAAATTTGCTATTTGTCCCACAAAATGAATTTTCTTTCTCAAGAAACAACAATAATTCCATCAAATCTAAAGATTAGGACACTGGCCTAGCAAGAAAAAGATGTGCATTTTCCCCCCTTCTTTTTTGTGTGCTAATACAAGCATTTTAATCATAGACAACATCATTAGAAAGCTATAGAAACGGTTGAAAGGAAGATGAAGAATGAATGTGGACAGAGCCTTTTTTGTACAATCCTAATACCTCATGATGAATTGATCAATTTGTATTCACTTTCTTCTTTTCTCCCCCCCCCCCCCATGTCTTCTTTATCCTAAATTTGACTGAAATCCTTGTTGACCACCCATGCAGTTTTTGCCCTTTTCTGATTTCTTGTATTCTCTAGTTTCTCCTTCTCTTTCTCTCTCTCTCTCCTCTCCCAACTTCCCCCTTTTCCCTTCTTTCCACTGCCTCCCCCTCTCTCTCTTTGTCTTTTTTTCCCCTCAATCTCTCCCCTTTATCGATCCCCCTCCCCCTCTCTCTCCCCTCTCTTTCTCTCTATCAATAATTATTTTCTTGGTGTGTAATTGTACAGAGAATATAGGTATTGAAGAAATATTTTATAAACTTTAATATCAGTTATTACTCCCCCTGCTTGATATATATATAACTTACTGTAAATGCTTGCAAGGTAGATATTGCATGTCAATCTACCTCACAAATATGGAGCAAGGTTTAGCATTCAGTTGGTCATGAGGGATGGAAAGTGAAACTTAAAAAAACAACAACAGCAACAACTAATTTGCCCCATCTGTATCTGAGGCATTTTGTATTGGTTTTCATGACTTAACAGAAATACGTCCAAAAAAAAAAAAAAAAAAAAAAAAAAAAAAAGTCTGCATGTTTACACATTATTTTGGCAAAATAATGTGAACACTAAAACTTGAAATCCATAATTATTTTTTGTAGCCACACTTAAAGGGAAGCTTGAGTTCTGGGAAAGATAAAAAATAATTTGTGAGCTTTCTCATTCTTTTTATGTCACTGTGGAAGATTCTCATAGTAGAAATGTCCCCTGAAAAGGATTGCTCTTCAAATGCCCTCACTTTCAAAATATGACAAGAAACAGCTGAAATGTTTGGGCCGAACATTTGTGTGTAGTTCTATATACACATTTCTGTGTGCAGTGCATGTGACTCTCAGCAGGAATGAGTCAATTTCTTATCATTTTGGTGATTACAAGACCTTACAGCATACACCAATTCTTATTTGATATAAACAACCTTTCCAAATTGCTTTGAGAGAGTTTCTTTCACAATTCAATCTCATGACCAGAACTCAACTTTATCTTTAAAGGGTAAATGAATGCCTCAATTTTTTGCATTTCTCTTTTTCTCTGCCTCTCTTTCTGTCTCTCCGTCCTCCTCTTACTACCCCTTCTCTCCCTTTCACTCCTCTTATGTCTCTCTGCTTGTCTTTCACTAATGTGTGCATGCATTCTCTTTATTTTATTATGTCTCTTTGTCTCCCTCATTCATTCCTTAAGGACTAGTTATAGGGATTTCTGAAAGGTTTCCTCAATCACTCTCTTTATTAGTCTTTTGATTCCATGGAAAGTGCCGGAACTATAGGATTAGGACTCTTTATATTTGGAACAGAATCAAGATATTACTCAAAACATCGTACTTTTTGGAAGGTTTTTTTTTTCTTTTGCTTTATTGGTAAGTATGCGGCTTTGTTCCTATAAAAACATGATTTGTACAATCAACGTAAGAAAGATTGAAAAACATTGTCATCAGCATTTTTACTGAAAGCTCATGATAAAATTGAAAACAGAGGTTTTTTATTTCTGAATTTTTCCAGTTGATGATTTTTTCCCCCTTTTGTTTGTGTGTGTGTGTGTGTGGGGGGGGGGGGGGAGTAGGGAAGTGGATTTCATTAATATTTAATAACTTGATGTGCACTTTTTGTAACCCCCCCCCAAAAAAAAAAAAAAAAAAAAAATTGTTTCCTTTTATTCTGTCTTTTAATTATGCAATTGATTTTGTGGATTTTGTAGAAAGTGCTTTTGGAGCTTATCTGAGTCCAAAAGATGACTTTGATCACTTTGTACTTTGTCTACTGAGAGCCAGAAGGGCGTTAACTTGTAAACTTTTATATATATATATATATATATATATATATATACCACTAATTCGCCCTAAAAGGGGAAATGGTAAAAAAGCATAGCAAAGGAGAAAATTTATGTAAACCTGTTTATACATAATAAAGGATATGATAAAGGACATTTCCTCAAACAGCACATATTTTACCCATGGCACAATATGAACCCTGAAATTTGAGATGCATGCATAAGGCTACCCTACATTAAAAAAAAAATGGAAGGGTCCTCATATTGGTGGACGCACATTATAGCATTGTGACAGCGAAGTTACAGGTTGTGATATGGCAGGCAAGGTCAGAAAGTCTAGTTCAAAACGTAAAGGAGAAATGCATATTTCTACTTATAGTCGATTTCCCCCTTTCGCTGCATTTTTACCACATATTTTCGCCTTAAGTAGGTATCTAATGATATATATATATATATATATATATAAAGAGAGAGAGAGGGAGAGAAAGAAAGAGAGAGAGAGAGAGTGAGATTTAACATCTGGCTCACAACAGAATATTTCTTTATTATTGTGCACCTTCCCATTAATTTTTACTTCTTTTTTTTTTTAATGAATAAACTTTTATCAATCAATAAAGAGAGTACAATAAGCCCAGATTTCCTGTTCTTATCGAACAAGGTACAGGGCGACATAAAATGGATACAAATTCGATGAACAAATAAAATATTAGTGACAAAGAAAAAATGTCAAATCAAGAATATGGAAAGAGATTTAAAACAAACTGCATTGTGACTTAAGTTATTCTTATTTTGTTATTATCTCATTTCAGGTTTTGTTTAGTATATATACCAATAAATATTTAAAAGCAAAACTACATTACCCATTGAAAAACATAACCTTGCCCTTTTAACTATGCTTTCTTGAATATTTAAGCATGAACAGTATATAACAATGTATGTCATTTCAGTTGTATCCACGTGTAGTAAAATAAGTAATTGTACCAATTTATTTGATTAAAGCTGATTGCTCATCACATTGTCTGTTGAAATCCAGAAAGATATTAATTCTGTGTAGTAGTGCCATTATTTGATGTGTTTCTGGCTCTCCACAGAGCACATACATGTGGAATCGATGCATTTTACCTTTCATTCTCTATTTTAGAGGGCAGTTCAGTAGTGAATTTAAAAGATATACACCCTCAACTTATTTGGACATATTCTACTTTGGTGCTAACTCCTGTGGAAACTCAAATGATGTGAAGCCGAAAGAGATAATTTTACCACCGTCCAGTATTGCTTGGACATTTCCTGCTTTAGCAGTAACTCCTGTGAAAACTCAGTTAACACCATCATGTTTAATTAGTCCAAACCATCTCTTAGAAGACATTCTATTCCTGGAACTTGACAATTCCCTGATGGACATGACATGTTTGTTTTTTTCCATCTCCAGTAATGCTATGTAGGTTATAATTTCCTGCTGTCATGTGCTAAGATGTAGGTGTGTTTTCATTGCACAGCTTTTGATTGTGAGAATTATTTTTGAGATGTCTTTACACTTGCCTCAAATATGAGAAATTACAACAAAAACATTGTAGTAAATGAGGAAAAATATATTCTTTTAAATTTTGCTCATGAATGTAGATATTTTCACTACACTGAATATCAAATATCATTACAAGGAGTGGTCAAAGATGAGGAGATTTCAGAACAATTTGAAAACTTAATTATTACTCTTTTGCCATGGGGTAACATTCATTATTATTGATAGGACTTAAAACTATAAACAATGATTTAATCAACAGTCATTATTCAGTCGATCAATCAATCTGTCAATCCTATGTCACATGAACATGCTTTGTTAAACATTGTTCTCCTTCTTTGCTATATTCAAAGAACAGTTCTCATTATATCTTTATTAAAGTTTACTTCATTTTTTGTACCTCTGTGAAATCAGATGTCAATTGTTTTACATTTTCTGAAATACAGGTACCCTAAATACTTCAAACCTAAGGCACTTTCACATATGGCATGGTAAACTGCCTAAAAATACAGTCACATTTCTTTGTGTATTAAATAAATGGCTAGGGGGGATGTAGCTTGACGCAACAAAGGTCCTTCACATACTCACTTACCTGTGTGTGATAAGACACTGGCGGGTCTATCGGGGGGGGGGGGGGGGGGCATTGCCGGCCCGTGCCCCAACTTTTAGAATGGAAAAACCTTTTTTTCTTTTGCTTGTCAGAGAATTATGGAGGGAAACTGGACCCAATAACCCCCCCCCCACTGAGCAACTTTTGGAGGGCTGGCAAATTTTTTTTTGTCAACCCCCCCCACTGAACAACTTTTGGAGGGCTGGCAAAACCAAAATAAATATAAATTATACAAAATCCTGGATCCACCCCTGTGATAAGATACAGAAGTATGAAGCGCACGAAGCGCAGTACGCTTTAAAAAAACCCACCTTATTTTGCAGGTGGTTTACTACTTCATATTTGAATTAGCCTTTATAGGGCTAATGGAAACAAAGCTAGTAGCGTAATGTGCAATGACTGATGTGAAATGTTGCAAGAGAAATACAATCCTTAGGAAGCTTGAGCCACAGGCTACCTACGACTGGAAATCAGTTTCTTCCTCATATACCTTGTGATTGTATGCTACACAGACATATGTTTAGATTAATCTGTTCCTTCCCTAATCATTGACTAATTCCCTCAGCCAAATTTGAATCTCTGTTCTTTGTGTTGTGCTGGGAGTGTACTATGAATAGCTGTTGAAAAAAAAAATATTAGAAGCTAGTGAATTGTCAAACATTTTAGATGGAATGAAACAATACCAGTTGAAATATGAACAAAAAATACAATCAAATTTGTCATCCAAAATAAAATTTAGTACATTATGGAAATGTTAATCCTTTTTTTTTTCTTGCTCTGAATTTTCTACAATTAATGAATGGTTATAAATGCATAATTCAATTTGTGTGAAATATGTTCTTTTTGGGTTGTTTTATGGTTCAGAGATTGTTAATATTTCTCAGAAATGCTCTTGAATTGAACTGCACTTTCAGGGGTTTTCTTTCATCAAATATTCGCATTTCCATGCCAACAAACCTTCAAAATTTCTCTTCATCCGTCATCACAGAACATTTTATTTGATATTTATATTGCAGCTTAGCTTCCATAAAGCTGAACTGACACTGTATATAAAAAGTAGGTCAGGCCATAACCTTTCTTCCTAAAATGCATATACAGCCCTGTGTTTATGGCACATTTTCCTGAGTAAAAGAAAACCAGAGGAAAGAGAGAAATTGTTGCAGGATTGTCATACAGAGAAAGAAAAAATATGTTATTGTTCAGTTCATCAGGGATACAAATACATTTGTAGTATCATGCTTGTCAAGAATACAGACATTTTTACAAAAGAAGTGCAGATGAGAGGAAAAAGTCCCTTAAAACTTTTACCCCAAAGTGAGTCTGGAGTAGGAAAAGTATTTTGTCTGGGGAGTAATCTGTCTGTTCAAACACTCAATACTCCAGAATCAACACAGATCCATGTCATATCTATCACCATATTCATTCATTCTTGTTATAACTGAGTGTCAGTCCCACACCCCCACACTGGGGTGGTAAACATGGCTAGTCAGTAATATCTGGAAGCTATGTATGCAATGCAGTGGCTTGCCAGTCATAATATTGCCTTTGAACTACTTTCAAGAGTTTTCAGGGAACCATACCTTGATGACCATGAGAAAACATCATAAGGATGTTAATATTTTCTTTTTTAAAATTCTTTTAAGGATGCTTAGGTGAAAGGAGAATATGTCATTTTATAATTTTAATTGGTTAGCATACCCACCTATATGAATGTTTTAACTATTTAAAACAAATGAGAGAGAGAGAGAGAGAGAGAGAGAGCGCAATCCCACAAGGGAGAATACCTAATAAAAAAAATTGAATGTTCAAGCTTCAGAAACCACACATTTTTTGATTAACACATACCACCTTCACAACTTTACAAGGAACATAAAACCTTGAAAATCTTTCACCTTCTCCTTTTTTTTTCTAAGTTGAAGGAAAAAATGTTCCACATTGTCTCTAGAAATGTTATTCTGAATCTTCACATGCTATACTAGGTAGCCTTTATTTTATTTTATTTTTTAAAAATTGTTCATGTTTTATTGAATCAATAGAAAACAATCACATAATAATAAGAGATTAAAATGATGGGAAATAGAAAGAAGAATGATAAAGAAAAAGTACAATTGACAGACGGATAAAAGAAAGTATATATACAATATTATTTATTTTCATACATGAAGTCCAATCCTAACTTTACAAATAATTGATGACGTAATTACCAGATGCTAAATCATATCCAGTAAATTTGTGGCAAATAAAAGGAGCTCTACAGTCCACATGTATATCTGTTATCGCTCCTCCAAATGGCAAATGCCAAATAATAGAAATGATTAGTTTTGTCTGATAAGTGCCAAAAGGGCATTAACTTGTATACTTCAATACAGAGTGAATGCCCTTTTGGCTCACAACAGAAAATGTGGTGGTGTTTCGCAGGATTATGAAATGGAAATACCAGGACAACATTTAGAAAATGACGTGTTGAAAACCAGACACATGGAAATGAGTTATTCTGACTTTGTAATTAAATAACTATTTCTTTTCTTTGTTCCCTCCCACCTCCGTGGATGGATCAAGAGATGGTTTTAACAGATCTGAGTTTAAAAAACTTAACTTCCTGTAAGAAAAACCACATAATTTTGAACATACTGTGAACATTGTCATAACATCATGTCTGTGCTCATGCCACCTTTTTGTTGGTACTTTGCCAAACCATTTCTGTAAAGAAAATAGAAAATAAATAATGTGATAAACTCACATATGGATTGAAGACAGCAAGTTCACATCCAAGCTTTCCCTTATTGTTATTGCTCAGGAAATTTATATTCATGACAAACTCTTTGTGTGAATTCTCATTGGAATTTGATGCAAAGTAAAAATCCAGTTTTGAAACCATCTTAATGATTATTTTGTGAGCTACTCTCCATTTCTTATGAATGTAAAATTCTCAAAGAATGTCCCATATAGTGTTTCGTTTTGTTTTATATCTTAGAAAATGACCTATAAGAACATATTTGCTTCCAGTGATACCTTAAGGAAAGAGATTTGAGAAAACATTTTCTTTGGAGAAATTTGTAAAATATCTTGTACGAAATAAATGAAAGGGTATCTCTCAAAGTAAATTAAAGTTGCCAGTTTGTGTCAGGGTTACCATCTTGATTTTTTTTAATCGCCAATTTTAATAAAAAACTAAGAAAAACATAAGAAATTTTATTAATTGTCTGGTTTTTAACAATTTTTGACTAAAAAATCATCAAAGTGAGAGTGTTTGTATTCCAAATCGTGTCAGCTATTATATCTACCAAGATATCTACCAAGATAATCTAATAAGCAACGGCTCACTAACAACGATGAGGGTTCACACGGGCCTGAAACAGCGACGCTTGTTGTTCTGAGACTTCAAGTCGAGCGTTAGTCATTTAACATGCGCAGAGAGGTCATCGCTAACAACAAGAATGCTAAAACTTAAAGTTTATTGTGTCCACACGGTCCATAACTATGAGGACGAACTCCCCTGCTCTTGGTTTGGGCATTAACCACAAGCTCGCTTGTGGTTCTGGAACTACAAGTAAATTAAAGTTTTGAAATTATGAGTCCGTTCATGCGGTCTGAAACTACAAGATAACTTAAAATTTTGAAACTAAGGGCGAAACTAAAAGTTAAGCTCCCTTCCTGGTGAACCTGACTTTAGTAGTATATTGTGAACATGGAAAGCTCCCTATTGTCATTAGATAACAGTGAGGCCACACTCAAAGTTATGTAGTGTGCAGATGCACTAACTTTTAAGTTTCTCTCATGGGGAGTTGCTCAGCGACTATGCAATTTCTTCTCTTGTGCAGTGACACCACGATGTTAGTGAAATCATGTTATTTAGACATTAAAAGGGCCTATCATGTAAATTCATTTTCTGCAAACTGTAGCAATTTTGTGCAGGAGATTGCCACTATCATGCAGGTACATGTGGTATGACATTGCAGACCTTTGATCTAGTCTTAGTTCAATGTGTTATCACTACAGCAAATAAGGATTACTAAAATCGTTTCCGATTAAACAGACCGGTCCACATATCAGTCTTAATCTGATTTTCTGACAAATGATTTAAGTAGACCTTAAAGGTACTACCTTTCAGGAACTCTTTCTGTTACATTCTAAAGACAGATTCATAAACATCTTCAAATCTGCTCCTCTCAAATTGCTTGAGTGTACATGACTTTGCAGGGAAATAGCAGGTTAGTAGGACAGGGAAGTAGACAGGAATTTGATGCAATTGGATGTTTTTCTTCAAATAAACATTTTGCCTACCAGTGCTATATTTTCATACTGATTATAGGAAGAGGAAAAGCAACTAATTTGTGATTATCACCTGATAACAACTCTGCATGTACTTGCTCTAAAGACTAGACAGTTTGTGAGCCTGGGCATTTTTAAACAACACACAAAGGCTTGTTAGTGTGCAAGTGTCACAAGAATATGAAAGATCCTCTTCATTTTACAGATATACACATCTTCTAAAAAACTGAACTGATTCCTTGACATGCACTTTCTGATATTTTACAAGGATGTTTTTGTGGATTTTCATTCTACCATGTACCATAAAACACACCTCCAGGCTTCAGTGATCCTTATTTCTAAGAAATGGGAGTTATAAAGTACAGGTAGCACTCTCCTTCTTACAAAATTCATACTCATTTCCAACCTGTCCTTTTCCTGATTCTCACTTCAATGAATTATTTAAATACCATGAAAATGTACAAGTATGATCGGGGATGGCTGAGTCCAAATACTCAAAATATGCTTGGGCTTGTTACAATTTTGCTGCCATAGCTACTGATAAAGCATATTTCTTAGGAAATCATTGTTATTGTTGATATGAAAAGACCCCCCCACAGAAAAATTGTATGTTGAGAGTTGGTAGGTTCATGTGACACCCCCCCCCCCCCACCCATTCTATGAATACTGGGCCCTGTCTTGTAAAGACTTGCGATTGATCTGAGTCAGTCGCAAGTCTTCCAATTAATCACAAATTTTCAATCTCCTATCTCTTCAGTACAGACTTGCGATTGATATCAATTGCAAATTATTTGCAATCAATCGCGACTCTTTATAAGACAGGTCCCACGTCTTCTCCCACCCCTTTCTCTTGAAAACTGGGCTAGGTGGTTCCCCTTCCTCTACCCCCTTCATGATAGTCTGCAAGTGTATATATAGGTTTGGTGATAGGTTGGTCAAGTCCTTGGTCTTTTGCAGGTGGGTTCCCCTCCAAGCAATTCCAACTCACTCCCTTCCATTTCTGGTAGCAGGTGCAGCTCCACCCTATGAGCACTCTCCATCATGACCCGTCTGGTAGTGGGTGGGTCATTAAACTATGTAAGGTCAAGAAACTATTAAAGAAAGGATGCATTTTCTTAGGCACAAACCCAACCTACTACTTCTCATTCAAAAAAAAAAAAAATGATGAGCAAGGATGAAGAATTAAGAAAAGAAACCTTTGAGGAATGATTGAAGTTTTTATATCAATTCAAGCATTCGGTGATGTGAACCCTCCAAATCGAAAGTTGTATGGGAGAGTAGAACAAACATATGCACTGTCTCCCTCCATAGATAGAATAGGTTCTTGTGAGACCACTCTATGGCCTCTTATTCTGATGATGGGAAAAGAGTCAAGCAACAAGAGAATGGAGAATAGAGGAAGAATGAAGGCTCAATAACACATTGATAAGATATAAAATGACCTTTAAGTCTGATCTGTAGAAATTCCATGCAATTAGAATCTCTTTATTGTTTGTAAAAGGTTATCATTTCAACTTTTCTTTTGCTTTGCTGTTCTTATACACATTGGGTCCCCCTTTAAACATGTAAATTATCTTGCATCAATATGTAATTTCTTTGTATTGTTCTCTTTGTTTGATGTGTCACTTTCGTTCATAGGCTTCTGTCTGTTCACTGTGTAGCAGTTATTATGTTTGATCTGGAAAATTTTAATTTTATTTGTAAACCACATTCATATATTTATAAAGCTTGTGCAGAACTATTGCATTATTATTATTATTATTATTTTCCAGGAACTTATAGTTGACTTAACAAATAACGCTTTTCTTTTCTACCGGTACCTCTTCTTGACACTACCTATATCTTCTCTTACTTTACTTGTTTAGTGCTTCTTATTGGTGGTGAGACATTGATAAAAAGTCTTAAAGAGAGACTGTATTCCAGTTATTGTAGTCCATGTATATATGTTTGTTAAGCTCTCTAACACATTTATTCAGATTTCTTTTATATGAGTGAATAAATGGTGAGATACCCACAGTTCTAAGCTGCTTTGGTTTGATTTTCATGCAAGTGATTTGCAAAATAAGTGAGAGGTGAAATATGATTTAGATCCTATTTCCGGGGATGTAAATTCAGAAGCAACTTCACTTTGGGTAACACGAACAGAAGGTGGAGTGTGCATGATAAATCCCTGTGAGTCTGCAATGCAGTAAGCTTTGGCAGAAACAGATTTGATCAATAGAGTTGATTAGGCTTTCCACTGGGATATTTACAGAAAAAATCATCAAAAATCATTTCAATATGTGATGCATGTATCTCTTGATACAAATAGAACAATATGACTTCATAATTCCAGTCCAATTTCTTTTATTACAATTGTTTTTTTAATGTCCTCTCCTTCCAATGAAATATTTAAGATGGGTAAAAAGTGGTGGATGCTTTACAATGCCTTTTTTGGCTAGTTGATCAGAAGTCAGAATTTTGTGGTAGGTCCACAATTTAGAATGAAAGGCTATTCCACCCATTATGTGTTCATTGAATACTGAACAACAGGAGGAGACAATGCATTGAATAGATGTTTGAGATAGCTTTTCATCCTTTCTTTGATGTACCAGAAGAGGGTAGTTTGTTACACCTTCCTTTTTTGTGGGTAGAAGAAAGGAGCTTTAGAGAGTACCTCCAAATCACATATCACAGTCTACTTTGCAAATAATGGATGAAACAACTTGGGATGGAAATCGTATTGACCCATTGAAGTCATCAGAGTTTGCAAATAGAAGAGACAAGATCCCCCAGATTTGAGGACAATCGTTGCCTTTGTTGTGCAACAATGGAGGTGAAGAGAAAAGAGGCTTTTGAGTTTCATGAGTATAAACCTAACAGAAATCACACTTTGAATGGATACTTAAAGGTTGCACTGTGTAATTTACTTGAAAGCAATGATTAGTAAGGTTTCCCTGGCTTTGTGTTTGTATTGTGTGAGTAGATGAATGAGATACAATCTTCATTTGGCAAGCTATTTGTCCTTTCTCTTCAAACCTGTAAAGCAAGGATAATGAGGAAGTGGCAAAGATTTGAATTGATTGCAGAACACACAGTCCAATGTAATTTCTGTAAGTAAACTTAATGGATTCCACTTGGGTACTCTTTGGCACTCTTTAATCAACTCCTTGATTAACACCCTGTTCAGCACCTTGATCAATCCCCTGTTCAATTCCTTGATCAATCCCCTGTTCAACTCTTGATCATCTAAATAGGTCCCTTGATCAACTTGATTGACTCCTTAATCCTCTTTTTGATGACTCTTTGATCGGCTTTTTGATGACTCTTTGATTGACTTTTTGATGACTCTTTGATCGACTCCTTGATTGAATCTGTGATTGACTCCTCAGTTGACTCCTTGAGCGACTCCTTGATTGACTTCTTAATCAACTCCTTGTTCAACTATCTGATCAAGTCCTTGATTGACCAATTAATTAGTTTCTTGATCAAATTCCTGATCAACTTGATTTACTCCTCCATTGACTACTTGACTACTTCCTTCATTGACTCTTATATCAACTCCTTGATCTATCCTCGGATCAACTTCTTGATCGACTCATGATTAACTTCTTTACCAAAAAAACCCCTCTCTAATGTGTTTAAATATATGATATTTGGGATTACTCCAATAGAATTTTAGTAAATTATCATTATTTTAGTTGGAAAAGTATAGCACATTCATTTTTCAATTTGATAATTTTAATTTTTACTTTTTAAACCAGCGACCATATTGCTACTAAACAATGGGGTCTTGTGCAAACTTGTTTGTATTATCATGATGTGAATTCCCTGTGTTACTCTGGTTTTTTTCAGTTGTTTTTTTAAAAGTATGTTGCTATTGAAATGTACTTTTGGTGCCTAAATGGATGCAGTGTAAATTATCTGTTCATTAATGGAAATTATGACATAATAATAGCCTTGCTTCATTAGATGTTTTGTAATATCAAAAAAATTGACAAAGTGATATGGGGCCTTGCAAGTCTGAACAAGGAGTTGCCTCTACCTGATTCTATGTAAAATTACAGGTGTATTCTTTTGCTACAAGTACTTTTCTTCAAGATTCTTCTGTTCATCTTTCTTTCCTCATAATTTCTGTTCTTAGTACCACCTACAATGTACATTGTCTTTGACAACCTCCTATCAGAGTGTTTCATTGCCTCCAGTCAATATGTCATCATACTCGTGATGAAATATGAAACACAGCTTGTAAACAAATGTAGCATTTTTTTTTAACAACAGATAAACTTTGGATGGCCTATGGAGATATTTCTTAAAGCCATCTTTAGTCTTTCTGAAAGTCAAGCTTTTTGCACATTTTTCACTTATCTGCAAAGCAGCAATGTTTTTTGCTTCATATCTCCTCTCATCTTACTGTAGTTCTCTGTCAAGATCCATACCGTTTGCTTACATAATAAAACATATTTCCTAGTAATGCTGTTGTAGTGGATAAGACTTATTAATTTTTGCCATACATTTTCATATCCTGTTGTGCTTTATTGCATTTGAATGTCATGGTAGATTTCTGCCAATTGGTATTCAAAACAAATGATAAGGCTGATGTAAAAGAAAGAGAAAATAAGAAAACATTTTAGAGCTTGTATCAGTGCAAAAAAGTGGGTACAATATCAAGTATCTTTAATGTTAGTTTTGTCCCATGCAGGGTTAAATTAATTAGTCAATATCAAACTACCTTTTATGTCGGGGGCCATTAAGTCGAAATCAACATTGGCCATACTATGTATTAATACAGTGGAACCTCATTATAAAGAGCACTGTTATAACAAACTCTCATTATAACTTATAACAAGGGAAGTTTTACTTGTCCCACTTCTTTGTATTCTATTGTTTTTTAGCCCTGATATAACAAGTTTGCAATATAAAGAGGTAATTTTCTCCCAAGGAGTTTGTTATAACGAGGTTTCACTGTATTTGAAGAGTTCATTCCAAAAGGAGCTAAATCCACATTTAGTATTTTTGAGTAAATTGAGGTTTTTTAATTTACCACTTTCCCTTGTCCACTGTTCCTTTATTTTGATATATATGGTAAGGCTATTATCTTAGATTACTTCCATCATGTTTTCAAAAATCTAGCAATGAATTTCAATTTTTATGAATTTTTTATATTTTCAATTTCCATGGATTTAGCTCCTTTTGGAATGAAACCTTAGTTGATTGTCCTTTTCTGCACATTTAAGCACCTTTAACAATAAGAATTAATTACGAAACACATTAATATTGCTAGCAGATTACATTTTACATCTTTTAAGATGTTTATTTTTCGATAAATATGTTTTTGATTTTTTTAAATGAATTTCTCATTTTTCCCTAGAGACAGGGAATCGTTCGATGTTTCATTCCAAAAGGAGGTAAATCCAAAAATGTTCATAAAAATAGGTAAATCTTATCAAAATTTTGCACTGATGATCTAAGACTGGGAGCTGCATGGATATGCATAAAGATCTTAATACATATCTTTAGGGAATGTGGTTAAATGAACAAATCCTAAATGGCCATACTGGATTTAGCTCCTTTTGGAATGAAACGGTTTTGGATTTAGCTCCTTTTGGAATGAGACCTAAACTTCTAATCAATTTTTTTTCAACTTTCAAAAATATTTATTTAATGCGATATAGTGCATTTGATTCCCATGCCCGAGATGCATATATTTATCTTTAAAAATCAATTTCGGTCAAATATGGATTTAACTCCTTTTGGAATTAAGCTCTTCATTTGTTAAAGAGAAGGTTGAGTTCCAGGACAGGTGAAAAATAATTTGTGAGCTTTGTCATTCCTTTTATGTCGGTTTGGAAGAACATCATAATAGAAATGTCCCCTGAAAGAGATTGCTCTTCAAGTGCCCTCATATTCAAAATATGATGATATGTGAAGTGCATTTGCTTTTCAGCGAGATTGTGGGTCAATTTCTTATCATTTTGAAGATTTCAAAACCTGACAGTATGCACCAATTCTTATGTAGACATGATCATCCTTTCCGAATTGCTTTGAGACAGTTTCTTTCACAATATCATATAATCGCATGGCCAGAACTCAACTTTATCTTTAAAATCAGGGGTCCCTATGGTGCCACCAAATTTATGAATATTTATCACACAAATAAGATTTTGATTATGGTTTCTTTTTGTTGTTCATCTTGATGCAGACAGTGTGCTATTATATCAGATATTACAAATTATGAACCTCCTTTTAATTTCAAGAAGAGAGATAAGTTTTCTTAGTTCAAATATATAAGATTAAATATCCATATATGGGTGGTTACTGCAGCCAAAAGAGTTAAAGGTCCCCTGCAACCCAAATGCAAGTTGATTCCTGTTGATGTGCAGGGATGCATACAACTTATATTTTGTCATTCAAACATCTAAATATGTTTCAAAATTTTTAAAATATTTTAAAAATCATTTTCTCAAACATGCCAAGCTCCACCCTAAAAAAATACCCCAGATCTCATTCCTGCAGTGACATCATCTGTCAATCATTAGTGAGCTAAGGAGAGACAGTGGTATGTAGCTTTGCCATAGATGACTATCTGTTCTAATAGACCATACAATGCCTACATAGGAGTTGCTATGTCAGACGTGCTGTAACATCACCAGGGGCCCGTTGCACAAAACTTGCGTTTAATCGCAACTCCTAAAAATCAAACGCAGGCCCTTAATGCGCCCTTCTGATTGGCTGAAAATAAAGTTGCGTTTGATTTTCCTGATTTGCGTTTAAACGCAAGTTTTGTGCAACGGGCCCCAGGAAAAGAATGGTAATGAGGAGGTATTATTTGAAACCATGCAATTCTCTTGTGAGCATGTGCTGAGCTGGGGGAAGTTACATTCCACTGTCTATTGTAGAATGTTAGTGCAGCTGACTGATGATTGACAGATGATGTCATTGCAGGAATGAGATCTGGAGCTATTTTTTAGGGTGGGGCTTAGGAGGTTGGGAAAAATATTTCAAAAAACATTTTAAAAATCTATGAGGCATATCTAGATGTTTGAATAACAGAATATTAGTTGTATGCATCCCTGCACATCAACAGCAATAAACTTGCATTTGGGTTGTGTTTGGGTTGCAGGGGCCTTTTAAATGGTAATTTGC
This sequence comes from Heliocidaris tuberculata, assembly GCA_025618425.1. Lineage (NCBI taxonomy): Eukaryota > Metazoa > Echinodermata > Echinoidea > Camarodonta > Echinometridae > Heliocidaris > Heliocidaris tuberculata. The sequence goes on along the minus strand of CM046838.1, from coordinate 4,679,545 downwards.
TCAGACTTCTTTCTATATACTGTAGAGCTCTGCCATTTAGTTTTGAAATTTAACTTTGCATCAAATGGAAGAAGTTTTATGCTTTGTATTGTATTGAGGTCACAAATTCTAATAGTAGAACTCTGATAGTTCAAAATATCATTTGATAGGTTTTTTGCAGTACCAATACTACTTGTATAGCTTGAAATGCATCTAGAAAAGAATGATGTCCTCACTGATCTGAGCAGAACACGTACTTCTCTAGAAGGTCATGTTAAAAATGTGTAATTGGCATTGCTTCCAGATATTTGTGCGTTGTCTCAGTTTTGTTTTTGAAATGTATTCTTTCCAGACAGAGTGGTAATATCTTCCTTTTATCAGAAGGAAAAGATAGAAAAAAGGAGTGTGAATCTGTATTTCTGTGTAGAATTAAATCACAGTGATATGGGGGGGGGGGGGGGGGGGGGGTAAGATCGGTTGCTAAGGAGAAGAAAAATTTGGGATACTGTATGCGTAAAGTGATTTTCATAATCTTATTTTCTCAAATAGGCATTAACTTTTGTGATTTGATATTTTCATGTCTTTAGTTTGGCAACATTGTTTCATTCATCACCTATTTTATTTACTCTTCACTTTTTTTCTGTTAATGTATAATCTGGAATGCCTAATTATCAAAGCAAACTGTTCAATTGACGTGTCAAAGCATGTGTATATTGTACGAATATACCCTCAGTTTTGTCAGAGTGTACTGTGAGTGATAATCATTTCAATAAAGCTGTTAATTGGTAAAAAAAGGGTCAGTTAAAATCCTGCAATGCATGGCTACTATGGGGTCACCATGGACAATTTCTTTTTAAAGTTCTTATTATGTTTCTCATCACGCAGGTAGTCTGAATTGTGCTGCTTTCACAGCTGGTATCATAGAGGCTATACTCAATGGATGTAACTTTGTAAGTATGAAAGAAATACTAGTAGGCAAAACATACAGGGGTGCAGAGTGCAATGAACTCCAAGAATGCTTGAGTTCATTTATTCATTTAATTAATTCATTTATTGGTGTCTAAAGGACTGACCAGCAGCACAGGCTGAAATTAAATTGCATCCAGGTTGTCCGGTATACATGTATCAATACAATTTGGGCTAGAATGAACAAGTATATAGAAACATATGGATCAATTTGAGAATATAATATTTTAAATTGTTAACTCATCACTGCTATCACTACCACCAACACCTAAACATTAACAAAACTAAAACCGGCAACAACAGTTAAACCATGATCAACTGTACCAGGCAATTGTACAATTTGTTTTCCGAAATATTGTCCGAAAATGTCACATCCAGTTGAATCTGGCATTAGATGACCTAGAATTGATTTGGATTTGCTTAAAACGTACCTTGTCTACAAATTCTATATAGCATCAGTCTATTTGCATTTGTTGCCTGAAAAACATTCACATGATTATTATTATTATTTTTATTTATTACAAGAGAAAAAGTTGACCTGGGAGGTTTGAAATTGGTGTAGGAACTATTCTGATCATTTCTTGTCATTTTCTAGATGGGAGAAGGCAAATATGAATACTGCTATAGATGTGAATAACAAATACTCACAAGCCACATATATTACAGATTTTTTTGTGTGAACAGTGCACTTAATTATGCCAATGTCTATAGTAATTTGCTATTTTCCTACGTTCCTAATCTAACCCCAGAATAAGCACATATCACATTGGAATACATTACATTATTCCATGGTACTTATTCATGCATTGCATGTACATGTAGAGCATGTAGGTTTATCCACGGTGACTGTCTTTTGTATTCCTATATAATATGAACAAGGGCTTAAGTCATCAATTCTCACCTAGAGTGATTATCTTTTTTTAAACTTTGATTTATCATCTACCCAACACCCACAAAGCCATATAATAGTGCAAAGTGCAATTCTTTCCGATATAAATATACTTTTCTATAACCTGTTACACGATTTTACCAAAAAATTTCTTCTAACTGAATGTCTGTAGTGGGGAGATCGTAAAGTGTGCTCACCTTTGCCAAAGAAAAACAGTTGTAAGGATATTTTTGAGTTTGTTAATAAATAAATGAATAGGATAGGATAATAAAAACTGATTTCTGACTGGAGTCTTATAGACATGAAATGTGATTTCTCAGGGGGCCAAATATTTCTCTTCTACTTCATTTACTACACGCTCCTAGCACTATCAAGGGAGTTGTAATGCTGGAATTTTTTTTTTTTTCAAACAAAGACACACTTTGATAGAGAAAGTGATCTGAAACATTAGTGAATCATGTTGTTTTGACATTTATGATTTCATTTGAAGAGGTAAATATGAAGACATAAATTAGCACCTGTGGAAGTGGGTCATTATTTCACTCTTGATCTTTCTATCCTTCTACCTTCAGGTTGAAATTGTTTTTATCTGGCTCAATGTTTTTCATGTCTTTATTTTTTCTCCTTTCATATCCAGTTCTTTATTTTTCATTTTCTTTTGTCCTCTTTTATTCCTTATCATTGAAAGTTTGACAGTTTGTAGGTAAGAATGAATTAAATTTTCATTGCTGAATGGAAGAATTAAAGATTGTTGGGTTAAAAGTGCAGTAAAAAACTTTTGTCAAAGAATGTGTACATGTCACATTTTAAGTACTTTGTGTAAAAAAATTACTAATTGCCCAGGGGAACCTGGTGGACACTGTACTTGTGTTAAACCTAGGGGAATATGAGAATTCAGGGGAGCGTTTAATCAAGCATTTTGTCAGTGGTTTTTACCGACAACTGTTATAAGCTACTGAAATCATTGCATCTGATTGGCTGAGAGCAAATTTGTCAGTAAAAATCACTGACAAAACGCTTGATTAAACGCTCCCCAGTACTCATCAGTCAATTCTTTTGAAGTTGAAGTAAAGATGGTTTGTGGGATATGCTTGAGAAAATTGAACAAACATGACAAGATCCCCAAAGAGCCCTAGACTTTGTCTGGCTGCAAGATGGCGCTATTCAGGTACTGTCTTTTCCAAACTTTTAGCAAGTATAATAGGCTTAGTGATGAGAAATACAACTTTTACATTAAGTCCTGCTTGGTTAATGAAATAATCAACTCTGATAATTATTATTGTCTGCTGCAAAAAGAAATGCAGTTTTCCTGCATTTCTTCTTGTAGCAGACGCTGTATCATATTGTGATATGTGCTGATACAGAATAATGTTATTTCATATAGGAAACAAAGTGGGTACATGTACGTGCTAGTACACTTTAAAACAAAAATAAAATCCACATCAGTTCAATTTATTGCTAGAGATGGTATAATTTTGCATACTGCATAATAAGATCTCCACTCCAAGTGGGAGGTCAGATCATACAGACGTGCTGTAAGACAATATGTGTTACAAACTAAAAAAGATAAATCATAATAACTTTGTCTGATTCTGATTGAAAGAGCATACCTGAATTACATTCTCAAACACAAGGTCAAAATGTTAACATGACTTGCAGGCAAAAAGTATCATACTTCAAAGTCATGTTTTCTTAAAACATTTTTGCGTCAGATTATGACATTCATGTTTTTCGGTTGAGCTCACTAATCATAACACTTTGGAATATTGAAACCCTTGCCCCAGGCACATCCAAGAGTTTACATGAAGATCATTCCTGAGTGGAATCATTGTATTTTAGCTCACATAATGTACGTTGGACATTCTGCCAATGTCTGAATAAGGCTAGACTACAAATGTCTTTGATTTTTATCAGCAACTTTGTAAGCAATGAATAAAAAATAAATAGTTGTAGAATTATTCAATCTTAAACATTTACCCAATGTACAAACCATGTTAACCTGTTGAATAACAAGCCTGAAGTAATGTGTGCTAGAGTCTATGGAAACCCTCTGTTATATCAATATCAAATAGTTGCCTATGGGTAAAAACATAATGAATTACGTTCAAACAAATGTAGGTTTAGCTCTAGAATTCTTATTGATTAGAGAGTCTAGATGAAAAGAGTATGAGATGTTGCAGTAGAATACCCTAAAACCAGAAAGTTTGTAACAGGAATTCTGAAATGTAGATGACAATCATTTTCACTGCATGAAACTTTTAGGAAATACATGTATGCAAAAATTGGGTCTTGTGACAGCTCTGATTCAATCATTTAATGGTATATAAACCTTAATCTAAACCATTCATGAAATTTGGGAATGTTTTTGGATTTATGTATATGAATGTGCCATTTTTGTAATACATTCAAATTTGATGCATACTCCTGTGAAATGAAGTATAACATTCACATGTTACAAATGTATTTCAGTCGTCAAAATGCAGATTATGTATTATTTCATACTATAACATCAGGTGTTATTAAATCAGGCAACCTAAAGTTAATGCAAATCTGTCCATCTTTATCCCTCTCTTTTTCTCCCCTCATACAGCCTGCCAAGGTTACAGCTCATTGGCATAAAGGAACCACATATATGATCAAGTTTGAAGACTCTGTCATAGCCAGAGACAAGTCACTTGAACAACGCTAGACTATCCAGGGATGAAATCTACAAGTAATGATTATAAACAATTCCAGGAGCATGAAGGGTATCTAGTCAACATCCATGGGCTACTCTTTTACTACATGTAGCTGGTGGCAGTTCCTATTTCAGTCAACATTCTTGTATTTTGCACTTACGACAAATGTCTTTTGATTAAAAGAAAGCAGTAATGATGCTTTAGAAATTCAGGAGATTATAATATATACACAGAGAAAAGAACCTTCCTTCTATGCTATTTAGTGTAGCATGGATCAGAAAATGGACCAAGTCAGTATATTGTTTGCAGCCTTCATCTGTTCCCAAGTTTGGAAGGGTTTATGCAAGACATGTTTGCGATGGGACTGCACATCGCATCATTCCAGCTGAATTGTTTATGTTTATTTTACCTGAATGCTAGAAAAGCTAGTATTATGCTTGTAGATAAGCAACTAGTGGACTTATAATTTTTAAGTCCTATCTGAAGGACTTGCTTTACCGAAGGACACCAGCACATTGCTCTACCACTGAGCCGTCACACCTCCTGAAATCATCATCATCATCTATCCAACAGAGAAATTAATATAGGTTTATTACAGTTTTTATATCCATGATTTCTGGAAGCAGTGTTTTATTCATTATGTTGATGACATGTTATTGAAGGAGGTGACCTTGTGAGGGTACCAGACCTAGCCTGTGACATAGGTTTGCAAGAATATATATTAGTGAAGATGTTGCTAATCTTGTTGTGAAAAGTGCATTGTTTTTATCAATTCATTCCTATAGTTTCAAACATTGGGAAAGGTTTTCCATTTGGATTAGAGAAGGCTAGAATAGAATGTAATCTTCATAGTAGACAAAAATTAAGTCCTTCCAATTTTGTCTGCCCCTCAGAATAGTTGACCCATTGACTATTGAATTCCCATAGGTTTAACGCAGGAAGTACACACTTTGAAAATATCCTCCAAAATGATAATTTCACAATATGGATATGATCTTTTCTAATAAGATTATAGGTAAGGATCTGTTTAATCGGATGCCACTATGAGTATTGACAATATTTTATGCTTGAGTGAGCACTGGCTACTTTTAGGAAACTTGCGAAAATGCCTCAGTCTTGAATTTGATCAAAGTGCATCTAAGGCAATAACTGCATATGCTCTGCTAACTATCAGTAACTGATTTGAACAATCACTTAATACTTAACCCTATACCTAGGCACACACCCTACCCCCCCCCCCCCTCCCCCACAACACACACAGACACACACTCATTAACTCGCCTAACACACACAACACTGCAGATTATGTCTGTTGTGCAGTCAATTCCAATTTTTGTCTGGAGCATGTCAAAAGGATGCAGTAGAGTAGAGGAAGATGTACCTAAATGTTCAGTTCTCCAGAAGACAGAAAGAAAATCTGTCTTTGAACATTCCACTTGGTTCCTATATTTGCCCCTCTCTCTTCCAACCAGTTGCAGGATGCATTACTGTCTGGAGCATGGAAAGGATGCACTCTATGCATGTTGATATCTTTCACATGTACAGGTTTAACTGAAGAAATGTTAAATCATTACCTTTATCAATGCTTCCTTGTATAAATGCTTACTCATCCTACAAGACATTGTTTCTGAGGTCTTGTACATTTAATATGAATTAAAAATATGAATTAAAATTTGAAGAAGAAAACATGTAAATGTTAGGGATGTCCTCCAGATACTGCATTCAATCTTTCCAACATCTTCAGGAAAAAAATGGGTATTAATGCAGATGATTTGTGCAGGAAAGAAACCATTTGCAATGGTGGTGGTGGTGGTGGGGGGGGGGGGGGGCTGGCATATCTAGCATTGGCACTTGGCTGAAGCTGTTGGATCTCTTCCTTGAGGGCCCATGAAAAAAATATCAGTACAAATTGCTGTGCTTGTACAAAAATGGAGCTGTCCAGATAGGATCCAGATGCCCAGATGTGTTGAGAGGATCCAGTCCCCTCCCCTTGATCAATTTCTGGATATGCCACTATGTACCACTAAACATACATGTAGGGTGAAGGAATAAATGATTGTTCAAATCAGTCATTGATAATTAACAGAGCACATGTAGTTAATGCCTGATATGCAGTTAATGCTTGATATGCACTTTGATGACATTCAAGACTGAGGCATTTTTGTGCAAACAAAATTTTGCGAGTTTCCCAAAAGGAGCCAGTACTCACTCAAGCATAAAATATTGTCAATTCTCATACTGTCATCTGGATAAAAAGACCCTCATCCATAATTTTATGAGACAAAATCATATTGATATTGTGAAATTATCAATTTGGAGGATTTTTCAAAGTATTTACTTTTTTTTGATACCGTATATATGTAATGTCCAGGTTACACTGGTAGAAGAGAAAGGAAAGCTGTAATAGAGCACGAGCTGAAACAGGAATAATTTTGACAGGGGAAGTATTACGTGTATTCATTGCATATTCACTGAAACAGTCCATCAGATAAGTAAAGACTTCAACTTTACATCATGGAGAATTAACCCTCACCCATTCCGTAGGTTTTTTTTCCTCCTTGCCTCTAAGAATTGCTAAGCTGCTTTATTAAAGTGTACCAATCACCTAAAAAACTAATTTGTGTACAGCTAGAATGTATAAAATTAATCTCAAGACAAATTATCTGACCTTCTCCGGGTTGACGGTCCAGGAGTATGAAGAAACTCCAACTTCGGTTCCGCCAGGGCAATATTATGTGTGAGCACGTACAGGTGTGTCGACTGGTCTACTCACAATTTGCTGTGATGTTTGTTAAGAGAGTATTTACATTTGCAATATCTCTTTATAGAATTTGAAGCTCACACTTTGAATATCGTATAGCAACATTGAACCCTGAACATACAGAGCAAAATAATTTTTGGTGATTGGTACCCTTTAAGTATCACTGTTATCATCATGACAATTATGACCTACATGTAGTAATCTTACAAATTGTGCAATAAGAAGCCCCTGCGTGATTGTACATGTGTACGTGTCCATTTTATCATGCTTGTGTAAACGGACTGGTTAGGTGTTTTCAGAATCTCATGGAACAGGCAAAATATGCTGTTGTAATCAAATTCCATATTAAGCAACTTGTAAGCAAATACAAAAATCATGTTACAATACATAATCTTAGGTATATAAAAGTTGTATTGGTTTTAGGACATGTGTTTTGATGGGGCGGGGGGGGGGGGGAGTTCATAATTCCTTTGCGAATCCTGATTTATTTCAGTGGGGGTTATAATAACTCTTTTTCCAGCGTTAGGGAAAATCCTTTTATCTCAGCCTATTGTTATCATTCCCCTTAACGCACAGTTTTTTTACCATAACGTCGAATTTCTATTGTGACGGAATAAACCGCATTGTTATGATTCCCCCTAACGTAGGAAATAATGTAATATTGACATTTTTAGCTTTTGGCCACTAATGAATGACAGTTGGTCAAGTCTCAGTCAGTCTCGAATTTCTATGACTAGATTGATGTATTATGATTTAAAGTGGATTTTTTTTTTTGTTTTATGAAAACTACAGTGTCTTGTATTTCTCATTGTGAAGTCAAACATAAAACTCTAAATATTAAGAAAATAATTATACCACACAGAATATTATTGGAGTGTAGTATATTGCCACCTGCCAATAACAATATGATGATGATGATGATGATGATGATGATGATGATGATGATGATGATGATGATGGTGATGATGATGATGATGATGATGATGGTGATGATGATGATGATGATGATGGTGATGATGATGATGATGATGATGATGGTGATGATGATGGTGATGACGATGGTGATGATGATGGCGATGATGATGGTGATGATGGTGATGATGATGGTGATGATAATGATGATGGTGATGGTGATGATGGTGATGGTGATGATGGTATTCATGATGGTTGTGGTGAAGACGATAGTGACGATGATGGTGGTGATTTTGAAATCTTCAAAAAGGTACAGCTGGTGAACCTGAGTAGTGTCTGTTCTGTTTGATATACTTGATTGTGGGGAAGGGGGGGGGGGGGTACTCGTTTTTCCGAAGGCTCATTTTTTTTCCCCGAAGGTTCGTAATTCCGAAGGTTCATAATCTCGAAAATAACATTCCCATACCGTGGGGTTCATAATTCCGAACATTTGTTGCATAACTCCGAAGGTTCATAATTCTTTTTTTCGTAATTCCTTTTTCGTAATTCCGAAAAAGAAAAATGGTTCATAATTCCGGAAATGAAATAGGGTTCATTATTTCGAAGGTTGGTAATTCCGAAAAATGATGTAGAATTCTGTTACATTTTCGGAGTTACGAACCTTCGGAATTATGAACCTTTGGAGTAACGAACCTTCGAAGTGAACGAACCTTTGGAATTAATATATACCTTATGTAGCAGTGTGATTGACAGGCCGTGTTCCTCAAGTGTTTTCTTACAATATGACTGGTATCACAACGTATAGGCAAGTGGTTCTTCAAAGTATCGAATTCATACCCTTTACTGTAGGACCTTAATGCTGTAGGAAGAGTTTTCTTGATCTCAACGCTGATTAGTTTGTAATGTTCAGTATACTCTTCAGTAAAGCACAATTATATTCATTGTCACTAGATATTTACTGTTTACTCTAGTGAATAGCTTGTTAATACCGCAATACTAAAGCGAAAGGCAAGACGGATAAGAATTAGAAAATTTTCTTTCATTATCTATTTTATTGTTTCAATGAAATGCCACAGGTGAACATTGAAAGAACGTTTACTGAGATCCTGTAATTGTTTTAAGCCTCTCATTTTATCATACATTTTGTACTTGTTTCTCTTGAAAATGAAATATATTTCATGAGTTGAAATGGAAATAATACGTTCTTCAAATTTCGATTAGCATTTCAAAAAAGTTAGCATGTCACCAAAAACGAATTTAAAAGAAAGATTGATATTTTGTGTGGATTTATAATGATGTCACCTCGTCATCTTTTTTTTTCAAAATGTTTTTTTTTTGTTGAAAGTCTAAAATTACATACACAGGTATCATCTGAACAGGATCATGGCTTCTAGAAGCTTCTTTCAATTCTTCCTGGTTGGACTACTAGCACGGTCGGTACGAACACATACCAGTAAGTATTAATTGTCATTTACATGGTACTCGTTCATGAATGGAATGTGTGTAGTTTGCACATTAATCAGACATACTTGATTATTGTTTATGTAAGTTTAACCATTAATCCATGTGGCCAAAATTATATGGATTATGCTCCTTGTATTTTTGCATATGAGTTCCACATCATATACGATTTCATGTAACGTTTGCATTTTGAAAGTTAAAATAAAACACCCCAATAACTTCAGTATTTGAAGTTTCTTTCAATGACATTGCATGATCTAAAGCGGTGAACACATTATGATCATTTATATGCGTAAAATCTAGTAATACCTTAAAATGTTTGTTTATTTAATTTACTTGTTTATTTATATAATTTACATTTTCTTAGTTATTATTATCTGAGGGGTCCACAATGTACAAGCTCTGCTTTTTAGTGGACCTCTCCATTTGCACAGAATATAGATCAAGTTTCATATGTAATTATTCCACTTTTCTTTTCAAAGGTATGAATTATTGTATTGATCTAGCTTAGTTTCAAATGTAATGTTTTGTATAAATTTTGTATTGTATTTTTTATTATTATGAAAATTATATTTTGTATTTGTATTTTGTTGGGAAAAAAAATATGAAAATATGAATGTGCTTTGAATTGGAATACTCCCGATTTTTTTTGTCTCGTCTCTTGGTTCTATGCCATTCCTCTTTTTATTCAATATCCATTAAATCACCAAATCTTTATCCCGTAATTATTTCAGTGCAGAAGGTTTATACCATCCAAATTTTGTTATTTCATGTCAAGATGAGCGGGTAAAATATAAAAAATTTTGAATTGTTAAAAGTTCCAATGGTACAGTGATGTAGCTTGGGATTCCAATAATTGAGAGGAAGGGGGCACCAGACTTACTAGATGGGTGAAATGGGAGTAAACATCCTCTTTTCGTCTTCGCGCCTCCCCCCTCTCTCTATCTCTCTCGCTTAGTATTTCACATTCACTTGGGGGGGGGGGGGGGGGGGGGGGGTTCGTGCCCCTGTGTTCCCGTATCTACGCCATTGTAATGGTATAGTGTTTGTATCAAGATGACAAATAAGAAGGACCCATGATGTTCTCATTAAAATTCCGCTGGCTAAGGATGATGAAATCAATAATAATGATAATTTTATAAAAATGAATATTATGTAATGGAAAAGAAATAGGTGCAAAAAGAGAAATTCGGTAGTAATTTGGAAGTCGTTGTACATTTCTACAAATCATAATATAAATTTCATTACAAGATCTTAGAATATCGGATAGTTATCAACTTCGACTCGTTATGGTATGATGCTTTTCTGCTCAATGACCTTTCCCTTAAAAAATCATGTATATTTCGGACTAATTGTTTTTCTTTCTCCTCCTAATTCTTCCTTTGCCGTCATTCTTTCTTTCTTTCTTGCTGTATCCTATTTTTTTCCCATCTTTTCTTTTCCCCCTCTTTTGTTGTTCTTCTTCGTGGTATCTCCACCACTCCAGTTAGCTGTGGTCATGGTGAGGTGTACAGTGGGTGTACCTCGCCGTGTGGTGAGATGACTTGTGATGGAATTAGCGAAGAACAATGTCAGCCGGGATGTCAGCCTGGTTGTGCCTGCGATAGGACCCGCGGATTCTTCCGTGATGCTGTCAATAGACGATGTGTTCTTGAAAGTGACTGCCCATGTAAGTCATAGCCTAAAAACTGTTACAGGAGTGGCGTATCCAGACAGGCGAAGCTATAGTCAGTGATTTAGCACGAGTCCAGTCATGGGGGGGGGGGGGCAGTCTTTCAAATTGCAATAAATGCGATTGGAAGAGTATGTGGGAGGGGCTCGTATCTTCTTGCTTACGTTCCTTACTCCCTCTCCCTTTCTTTCAATTTCTCTCTCTTATTTCGCCATCTGTTTATTTATTTTGGATGGGGTCCCTACGCCATTTAATAGGCCTCGTTGTTTAATCTACCGCTAACATAAGTGAAAAATTATTGATACACTGTAAAAAAATTGCCGTTTTTTTCACGGGAATTTCCTGGCAGTCAGGATGCCGGGAATGCCCGTTTTTCCTCATATATACTGATTTCCGGTAAACCAACAAACTTGCTGTTGTTTTACAGGAAAAGACTGTAAACTTGAAATAACGGCAATGACTTGTAATTTCAAGGGCTAAAAAACCTGTAGTTTTACAGTTATTTTTTACAGTGTATAGATAAATTTCCAAAATAATTACGTTATAATGTGCAGTAGGTGTTCCACTTTTCATGTATTTCCGTAGACCACTTTGCCCATTGCAAATTAGTTTCATCTGTGAAATATGCTGTATGTCTCAAGTTCAACTTCCGTACACCCCCCCCCCCCCCGGCTTAGTGCAATTTATGAATTATGATATTACCTGAGATCTACTCTTTGTTTCCGCCAACTATCAAGTCTTAACCATTTTATCAGGAAGCTGTTTGGATAAAACCTTCTATTTATTTGTTTATTCACTTACTTTTATTTATTATTATTATTATTTATTTTACAGTTATGCATGCCTTATTATGTTTCCATGACAATTTTATCTACATTTTCAAGTTAGTCTAGGGATTTTTAACAGTTCCATCAGTATGGAATTGACTTTTAAAAACTAATCTAAGCATTTATTTTCTTAAGATATAGTTAAAATAGTGAATTTAATTGAACTAAAGAAAAATGAAGCAAGTCCCTTTACATGAATCGCTGTTTCTCTTCCCACAGTGGCACGAGATTGTGTTCAGGGGGAGTATTTCTCTGCCTGTCACGAACCATGTCCTGATCAGATGTGCCCCGGACATCCAAACATACAGTCATGTGAATACAGACCATGTACAGCAGGCTGCATCTGTAACACTGGCTTGATGCGTTCATATCGCACCCAATGTGTCAACCCCACTGATTGCGGACCTTACACGGAGCCCCAGGAGCCTCAGCTGCCCGATTTTTTGCCCTCCGCTTGATCTGTTCCTTTGTTTAAGTTAGCATCAATTCAGTAAATTTGGGAAATAAATAACCATACACTTAGTAAATAAAGGCCCGAATTCACGAAAGAGGTTTATTTCAAACCATGGTCTAAACCAAATAAACGTATAAGCGCATTATTGTCCGCCCATTGGATAAGAGGACATGCGCGTATTGGAGGTTTAAAACATTATGTAAAATAACTTCGGGCCAAAGATTGTATTTTGAATATCGACTAGAATTTCATAAACATGATAAAAGTTTGGGCAAATCCTCTTATTACTCAATTACGTTTGTATTGATTATATATGATAACAGATGCTTCAATTGACTCTGCCAAGCAGATAAATATCTCTTCATGGATTCCATTATTATATAATTCTTGCTTTCTCTCTCTCTCTCTCTCTCTCTCTCTCTCTCTCTCTCTCTCTCATTTTTCATGTTTTGACTCTATACTTTTCTTTTGCTAAGAATTCGAAAGCCAAAATTTGTTTTCTTCAGTGATGCTTATACTTAATAATTCTAATGCTTACACATTAATGCCTGTAAAATTGATAAAGTTCAAGCTTCAATTGGTACCTCAGAATATAAACTAACGAAGGGGTTTGGGGTTTCGAGGGCAAGTGGGCGGTATGAATGGACATCGATATCGTGATATCGAGACACGTTTGTCACGTATTTAAACAGATATCCACAATTTGCATGGAATTATATCATGGAAACATTATAAACTCATTTATCTGTAAAGAATGTGATACCTGGTTGTATAAAGAAGGAAGGGGTGTGAAGACACTTTAGAAAGTAGAAATCGAGATGAAGATAAGAGAAACAGTCAATTTTTGAGGTAAGAACGAGGGAGAGTATGGGAATGTGAGAGAGAGAGAGAGAGAGAAAGAGAGAGAGAGAGAGTGGAAGAGAGAGAGAGAGAGAAAATATAGGGAGAGAGGGAGAGGGGGGGGGGTAGAGGGGGGGGGGGAGTATGAGACTTCGAGCACGAAAGAGAAAGACTCGGTGGAGAGAAACATGTATGAGAAAGAGTGAAAAAGAAAATATCGAGAGGAAGTGAGCGAGAGAGAGAATAATAACATCACTGCCGTAGCGTCCCTGTGCTCTTTAACACTTCCAAAAAGACCTTCCCGCCAAACATTATCGAATACTTTTTTCAGATCTACAAAACACAGATAAATGTGTCCACTTTCTTCTTTCTCTTTTTGTTTTACATACCCATCAATTATGGTCAATTATGATCAGTTGTTCTATTACCCTCTTTAAAACCGATTTGGTTACAAATATTAAAGTTGTTTTCATTGAGATATTTTACTAGTCCCATATTCAGAACACTGATACACTGTAAAAAAAAAAAAAAAAAAAAAAAAAAAAAAAAAAAAAGCCGTTTTTTCAAGGGAAATTTCCTGGCGGTCAGGATGCCGTAATGCCCGTTTTTCCACGGTACATGTAAAATAACAGATTTCCGTTTTTTTTGGTTAAATAGTAGAAACTTTAATTTCTAACAGGAAAATCTATGTAAATTAAAAAGGAAACATGGAAACTATTTGTAATTTAACAGGGTAACTTGTTAAAATATGAAAAAAAAATGTGTTTTTTTTATCAGTGTTTTATGTCGGGCGATTGTAAATATATGCTGATTTCCGGTAAACCAACAAACTTGCTGTTGTTTTACAGGAAAAAGACTGTAAAATTGAAATAACGGCAATAACTTTTAATTTCAAGGGCCAGAAAACCTGTAGTTTTACAGTTATTTTTTACAGTGTAGGCACAAATAGCATGCACATGAACATGATGAAAGGCTGTGCGTGCACCCCATCTATTTTTCAACCACCTCCCTTAAGCGGACACGTGCGACCCTTCCATTTCAAACCTCTGGACCCGCCACTGATTTAGAATTTTGATGTAGATAATCCACAGTAGACCTGTCATTCCCGTATCAATTGAAATAATGCATTATTTCACCTGTCAAATCACAAAAATCCCATGTTGTAAATCTGGGTTTTGTGTACTCTTATCCCAGATTTCACAATTTCGCTAGTGCTCATTCTCCCATCACTTCTGGCAGACAAAACATGAAAATAACAGACCTTGTTACGTTATCAGATCAATACCATTATTTGTTTAAACTTGTTATTTAGGAAGTGTAAGGTCTAGAATATTATTGTCATCAGTATTGGGCCAGGGTTTGGAAATATGGATGCGCAAGGACGACCTGCACAAACAGGATAAATGATGTAAACAGTGGCGGCCACATATGTTTTGATCAAGGTTGGCGCCGTCGAATCATTTTTCCTGTAAGTCGGCGCCAATGTCTTACCTACATTATTTACCTATATTCAGACATAACATTAGGGGAGCTACATGGATAAGATGAGGGGGTGTCTTTGCACCCTATTCACCCCTCTAGCTTCTCAAAGATTCTCGCCTCTGTCAGTGTTTGTTGAGTTCCGTAAGGCGGGGGTTTCATTGATAGTTGAGATTCATGTGAGGTTAGGAAGGAACCTGTTCATACCAACAAGCAAGATTTAGGTAAGAGAAAAGTATGATTCTCTTGTATTCTAAGCCCATCATGTCATGATGAGAAAGTTATTGTCATATTTTTTGCCTTTTTCTTTTTAAGACCATTGCGAAACAGACATCGGTACATTGTGTTTAATATATTGAATATGTAACAAATCATGGAAATTGAATACGCTAAGTTTCAGTGGATAGTTAGCAGATGACGTTTTGAACTACAGCGGCATTCACAAATAGAGCAATAATTAGTGAGATTTAAATATTGGTATTGGAATCGAAATCAGATTCTTACAAATTTCATGCCTGTGAATCCAATAATCTCACTAAATTGTTGATTTTATTTTAAATCATTAACTAGGATGACAGCTGTCCATGTGGGCGGGGATGGGGGGTTCGCGAGGGTCATTTTCCTCTGTTGATACTGAATAAAAAAATTATCTGACTTATTTATTCTGAATATACGCATCTTTTTGAAGGTAAATAATTATACTCTTTTCTATGATTTAAGTAACATGGGAGTAACTTAGATTTATCTATTTTTAAGCGTTGTCTATATACTTAGAAGCAAAAAGTCAAGGATAGTAAAACAAATTATGGCATTCGTTATACAGTGCGTCCCAGAAAAAAAGTTAACAGTTGTAAAAAAATCCCCCAAATAGATATTTCATAATATTTATAGGAAAGTTTAATACCTGTGGGTAGCTAGGGGTAACTTCTATCAAATGATACGACAAAAATCTGACGATATTTTAAGCCCGAGTGAGCAAAAACGACTTTTGCGAAATGGTGCAAAATCAAGAGTTGACAAGAATTGGCATTTGTTCTGGCATGTTTTAACAAATTTGAGAACCGTTAAAAGTTGACAGTTGGAAAAAGGCTCCCCACATGAACATTTAAAAATATGTTCATGAAATTGCATATCTTTGGATAGCTTAGGGTCTCTCCTAACAAATGACACCAAAACATCTAACGATATTTTACTCTTGAGTGAGCAAAAACCACTGCTGTTAAATTGTGCAAAATCAATCGTTGACAAAACAAATTGTATTGGTTCTGGCTGTGTCAGCGAAGTTGAGAGCCTTGAAAAGGCTTAGAAATTTTTATATATTTGATCAAATAAAAGACAGTTTATAAAGAATAGGCTTTGTTTTCTGTATGTCCTGACATATCCCATCAAAACTGTGTGGTTGACTAAGAAAGCCAGCTTGAATTAAGAACTTGCCAAAATTAATATTTCAGAACACCCACTAAAGTAGTTAATTGCTCACTGAAGCATAAAATGTTGATGAGATACGTATGTACATATAGAAAAAAAAAACATGAAAATTTCTACGCTACTTAGACTCTGAACTTTGCTGCTACCAGCAAGAACCAATTCTTGTCAAGTCTGGATTTTTCACCTTTTCACAAAATTGGCCTTTGCTCACTCGAGTGTAAACTATCGCCAAATCTTAAGCTCTCATTTCATAATAGAGACCCTAAATTATTCATAGGTATGATATTGTGCTGCAAATATTTTGGAATATTTATTTGGGGAGACTTTTTATGACTGTTAACTTTTTTTCTGGGACGCACTGTATAGACGAAGTGAGACGGTCGATTTTTTTTTCCAGATTCATTTCAATATGAGGGTCATTTTACAGGGAATTTAGCAGGTTTTGAAAGGTTAGGCCTACAAAGTGCGATCATGGTAGTGTTGTAACAAGCCAGACATTTCAAATGAAACTAGAAAATGGTTCATTGTTCATGGGAAAACCCCTTAGCTAATAGCAATGTTTGTTGCAAAATATAATTTTGGACTCGTCCCCAACTTTCATTTTCATTACAATAAAAGGAATTATTGCAAAGACAAATTTACAGCGTGTGAAATAATAACAGAATTTATAGGGCCTATTCAAAATCAAAAAAAAAAAAAAAATTGTAGGAAACGACCCGGCTCATTTGAGAAAAGAATCTTACATTGTGTATAGGAACATGACTTTTAAAACAATATGAGAAGACTCTTTTCATCTGTCTATTTCATTAATGAGGGTAAGGATGATAACCTCATAAAAAAAATAAAGGATTATCAGTGTTTTGTAGATTTGGGGGGGGGGGGCAGAGAAAGGTCATGTTTTGTATTGAAATGGCACCTGCAATCGAAATGATAAGCAATTTTCCCCCCATTTTTAGAACTGCAATTTCTTTTAAGAACAAAGCGGGCAGAAAGGTGATATTTTTCAAAAAGGTAAAAGTAAGTGGCACTTTACATTGTCATCAGATAGAAATAAAAGGTAGAAATGGCACATAAGGCAGGAAAAATATCAAGACTACGGCAATTTGCACCCTCAGGAGGGATATTTATTGATTTTGGAAATTTTGAGGGTGTACGCCCCTGCCACCACTGGAAAATGGTACTGACCTGTAAATTTTATGAATTTATGATTGAAATGTATCATATCTTTCAAAGCTAGTATTTCCGTGGGTCATGTTCGCATGTGATCCTAAGGTTTTTACGGTTTTACCCAAATCTGGCACAACTGAGTTTTTACATGTCATTTTCAAAATGCTGCTGCTCGGTAAAACATAAACGGATGGATGCCATCAAAGTATCATTTAAAGGTATTGGATAGTTTTGGGAAGCCCTCAAAAACTTTTCGTGAGATTTCTTTGATTTTACTTAATAAATAGCAGGGTACTAACATAACTAAGATGCTGTGAAATTTTGTCCTCCTCAAGTGAAATATTTATCGAATTAGAGGTGAAAAGAATAAAAATCCCTGGCCCCAAAAAGAGGGGATGTAAATTCGAACAACGGCCACACACATTACTCACATGAGGATTGTTGTGTGTTATCGAATACGCTACACATAGTGCGAAGCGCTGGGTTTATTGTGTGGGGAACCTTCGGGTGGATATGGTCTCAGTGTGAGGCAGTGAAAAGCCGTTACCAAGCAGATATTTACACTAAAATTTGTTCGAAATCGTGAATGGAATGTTAAATAATCTCGTACATGTGTCTTATGATAAAAGGAGAATAGTATGTGGCTATGTTAGATAAGTTTCTTGCCAGTATGATTTTTGCTACCGAGACTGTCTATGAGCTTTAAAAGCGTAGTACTTCTAGTTTATGGAAAATAGATAATTGTTGTCATAGAGCACAAATTGTGGTCACAACAATCCTTTGTTTTAGGGTTTCGTTTTTTCTGGGACGCACTGTATAATCTCTTCATGGATTCCATTATTATGTAATTCTTTCTCTCCCTCTCTCTCTCCTTTTCTTAAGTTTCGACTCTGTACTTTTCTTTTGCTAATAATTCGAATGCCAAAATTTGTTTTCTTCAATGATGCATATACTTAACAATTCTAATTAATGCAAAATGCTTATACATTAATGCCTGTAAAATTGATAATGTTCAAGCTTCTATTTGTACCTCAGAATATAAACTAACGAAGGGGCTTGGGGTTTCGAGGATCGTATCCGGACACCTACCCCCTAGACAACCACCCCCAGGTAACCACCCCTAGGATAACCACCCTCTAGGACAACTACCCCCTGGGACAACTACCCCCTAGGGCAACCACCCCCTACGACAACTACCCCCCGGGACAATTACCCTCTAGGATGATTACCCCCGACTAACTACCCACTAGGGCGACCACCCTCTAGGACAAATACCCCCCGGACAACTACCCCCAGACAACTACCCCCTAGGACAACCACCCTAGGACAACTACCCCCTAGGACAACCACCCTAGGACAACTACCCCCAAGGAC
This sequence comes from Heliocidaris tuberculata, assembly GCA_025618425.1. Classification (NCBI taxonomy): domain Eukaryota; kingdom Metazoa; phylum Echinodermata; class Echinoidea; order Camarodonta; family Echinometridae; genus Heliocidaris; species Heliocidaris tuberculata. The sequence goes on along the minus strand of CM046838.1, from coordinate 4,660,658 downwards.
AACCACCCTCTAGGACAACTACCCCCCGGACAACTACCCCCTGGACAACTACCCTCTAGGACAACTACCCTCTAGTACAACTACCCCTCGGAAAACTACCCCCTGGACAACTACCCCCTAGGACAACCACCCTCTAGGACAAGTACCCTCGGACAACTACCCCCTAGGGCAATCACCCTCTAGGACAACTAACTACCCCCTGACAACTACCCCCAGGACAACCACCCTCTAGGAAAAGTACCCCAAATTGGACTAAACATCACATTGAACAAGATTGTGCTCGTTCACTACGCTTGCTCGCCAAATTAGAATTAATATGGCCTATAGCAAAATTTCTGCCCCGACCTGCAACGAAAAATCCCAGATAATATACCAAATTTTATTAAAGGGAAATCCAACCTTAATAGCAAGTTGCTTTGAAAGAAAGAGGAAAAATCAAAGAAGCAGATTGGTGAAAGTTTGAACAAAATCGGACAAGCAATAAGAAAGTTATGAATTTTTGAAAGTTGTAATCACTATGCATATGGGAATTTCAAATTGGCCGAATAGGTAATGTCACTGTGATGTAGCTGTGGACAACTCCCCCATTCGCTCTAACACACAAAATGACTAAAATGTCACCTTTTTTCCTTTTTTTGCATTACTCAATAGGATCTTTTCACTCATGAGGACCTATAACAATATGCTATCTCCACTATACTTTGAGTACTGCCCCGAGGGTAAAAGCGTCTCGAAGAAAACCACAAATTAATGATATTTTTGTGTACGACAAATGGGAGAGTTGTCCACAAAAATGTCACAATTGACTCACCAAATTGCCAATTTGAGATTCACACAGATGTAGTGATCTCATTTTTCAAACATCCATAACTTTCTTAATCCTTGTCCGATTTCTTTCAAACTTTCACCATCTTGTTTTTCTTATTTTTCTGCTTTCACACAAATCATCTTATTACCAAGGTCGGATTGCCCTTTGAAAGAGAAGTGTTTGTTTTCGCTCATGCTTGCTCGCTTAATTGTTCCTACTCCAACTTCCAACAATAAAACCTTGTTTATCACATTAAAAAAAAAAAAAAAAAAAAAAAAACTAGTTTATGTATACTAACAAAAAACAACAACAACAACAACAACAACATTTTTTTGTTTTGTTTTGTTTTTGTTTCGGGGGGGGGGGGGGGGATGGTGCTCGCTCGCTACGCTCACTGGCCGAAATGGAAGTACCACTAAAAGCACATTGAATACGACTGAATACTCGTACTCTTAATTGTAAAATATTGCCTTAGATTTCTTCAATGCATGAAGGCAGGTATTCCCATGTGCAATATTAACTCTCTGTTGGACGTTTTGCATGGTCAACAATTAAGGGGGGGGGGGAACGGGAAGAAAAACAAATATTCCATCCGTTTGTCACCCCCCCCCCTCTCCCTCACGCACTCTCTATAATTATGCAACTCGTTACAAAGCTACCACCCAATCGAGTATTAAAGGAAACTAGCATTGTGGTTTAAAAGTATAGTATGTGGTATACAATCATGTTAAGATGGATGAGAAAGCAACCTAGATCACAATGTTCGGAAATTTATGCCTTCTCACCATCAAGAAGTTTTTGAATACTAGCATAATGACTTTTGAAACATTTATTCCATCAAAAACGCTATCATAATCACGGAGAGAATAATCAGATATTCACACTTTTGAGACTCTTAAGATTATTATGAAACAACACAATTTTGACACACTCGTTTCATTGGCTTTTGGGGCAGGGGGCACTGTGCCCCCTATTTTTGGAAGAAAAAAAATTGGGGCAAAGTTCTGGCAAATTTCGGCAAAAATTTCAAATAAATTTGGGCAAAATTCGACAAAATCCTGTATTAAAATACCTGACACTAAGAAAAAATTGGGAAAATTAATTGAAAAAGAAAGAAAATCATGTTTACACGCAACATGATTTCCCGGAATTAATGCCTTTTTGTATGTTTCACTTTCTGTGTATTATTTCAGTAACTATTATTAAGAGGAATCAAAAGACATATTTCTTTGGTATTGTAATGATAATCTTAGATAGCTCTAAAGCGCATACAGCAGTTTTAATTGATTATGCGCTATACAAGTGACAGTTATAATTATCATTTGGGGCCATAGATTCTGTCTGAATTTTACTCGCAAACCGTTGTAGATTGTTATTTTAAGTTCGCCTTTTTAGTAGGAAACATTGGATTTATTATTCGTGAAAATACATAGGCCTACTTATACTCACTCAAACCCTTGGTTGTAACCCCCAAATTTCCAGAAGATCTTACTGTGGGAGAGCAACCTTTTATACCCTTCCCAGTTGGTATTTAATATTGAATGTATCATAGAAATTCTCAGAACGTTACCTTTGAAAAAAAAAGTCACACAATTTTTCCGCCCAAATTTGATGGGAAAAATTCAACAGTATAATGCACCATCAAACACCGAGTTTAAACACCGAACTTTTAAAACAAAAATGTAACACCAAGGGAAATCTCCCCCCCCCCCCCCCCCCGTGCTCATGGGTATAGACACATTTAACTCACGTGGTGAGGTGAATTTTAACATTACAATGCACCAAAATTCTTCTATTTATAAACAGATTTCCAAAAAGTTCTTACTGTGGGAGGTAGATACCCCTCCTCTGGATACTCATTATATCCTTATTGATTGTTGGTCACCCCCCCCCCTCCACGTCCTCCCTTGGCCACAATCAGTTTAAATGCCATCGAGTACCTGGGAGTTGTAACTGTTTGGGGGGGGGGGGGGATAGCTGACCTACATGCCATGGGTGAGAGTATGTTGGTTATTGACCGATTAATAATTACCTTAAGTCGTTAATGTCGGGGGGGGGGGGGGGGTAGTTATTTGGGTAGTATAAACCTTAGCTGGTATTTGTCATGTCAAGAAGATGTCCTAAAGAGTGGTTGCCCTAATGGTTAGTTGTCTGGGGGTAGTTGTCCTAGAGGGTGGTTGTTCTAGGGGATACTTGTCTGGGGGGTACTTGTCCTCGAGGGTGGTTGTCCTAGGGGGTAGTTGTCCGGGGGGTAGTTGTCCTAGAGGGTAGTTGTCCGGGGGGGGGGGGTAGTGGTCCGGGGGTAGCTGTCCGGGGGTAGTTGTCCGGGGGGGGGTAGTTGTCCGGGGGTAGTTGTCCTAGAGGGTGGTTGTCCTAGGGGGTAGTTGTCGGGGGGGGGGTAGTTGTCCGGGGGGTAGATGTCCTAGAGGGTGGTTGTCCTAGGGGGTAGTTGTCTGGGGGGTAGTTGTCCGGGGGGTAGTTGTCCTAGAGGGTGGTTGTCCTAGGGGGTAGTTAGTCGGGGGTAATCATCCTAGAGGGTAATTGTCCCGGGGGTAGTCGTCCTATAGAGGGCGGTTGCCCTAGGGGGTAGTTGTCCTAGGGGGTAGTGATCCTAGAGGATGGTTATCCTAGGGGTGGTTATCCGGGGGGTGGTTGTCCAGGGGGTAGGTGTCCTAGAACCTTCGAGGACAAGTGATAGGTATGAATGAACATCGATTTCGTGATAGGGACACGTTTGTCACGTATTAAAACAAATATCCACAATTTGCATGGAATTAAATCATGGAAACTGATTATAAACTCATTTATTTGTAAAGAATGTGATACCTGGGGCTCGTTGCACAAAACTTACGTTTAATCACAACTCCTAAAAATCAAACGCAAGTCCTAAATGCGCACTTCTGATTGGCTGAAAATAAAGTTGCGTTTGATTTTCCTGAGTTGCGTTCAAACGCAATTTTTCTGCAACAGGCCCCTGGTTGCATAAAGAAGAAGGGGTGTGAAGACACTTTAGAAAGTAGAAATCGAGATGAAGATAAGAGAAACAGTCAGTTTTGAGGTAAGAACGAGGGAGAGTATGAGAATAAGAGAGAGAGAGAAAGAGAGAGAGGGGAGAGAGAATATAGGGAGAAAGAGAGAGAGAGAGAGAGAGAGAGAGTGAGAGAGAGAGAATAATAACATCACTGTTGTAGCGTCTCTATGCTCTTTACACTGAAAAGAGTCCTTGTAAAATTTTGATACAAAAAGTGTTACACTTTATAAAAGTTCCGGGTGGTCGGTAGCCAACACAAATCTGGTAATTTTTACCCAGTTGCCTGGTTATTTCAAGGGCATCTTCTCTAATCAAATTACCAAATTTATTTTGAACTAATGTGATTATACACGGAAAATAATTCACACAGATTTTTTTTTAACCAGGCGTTTTCTGCTTATAGGAAAGGAAAAATAGAAGGATAGACCGATGCTACTAACAGCCAAACATAGTTTACTTGATTAAAAACAACAACAAACAAACAAAAACAAACAAACAAACAAAAAAAAAAAAAAAAAAAAAAAAAAAAAAACGTTTTAGGACGATTTTAAACTTAGATATTGTGGATAAATCTTATAAATAAGATGGGATAGTTTTCAAAAGTGAAGGGGCAGCGTGAGCAAATGATTTCTCTCCAGAAAACTTAGTCTGAATAACAGGACAATGCAAAAGATCTTTCTGAGCCGATCTGAGATTGCGGGAGGGTACATACTTTACCAAAGATTCCATATAAAAGAGAGGGAAAGAGAGAGAGAGAGAGAGAGAGAGAGAGAGAGGGCGTGGGGGGGGGGAGGGAGAGTCAGAGATATAAATTATTCAACAGAAAGAGAAAGATAATATAAATCATTTTAATGCATTAGTGCATAATTATATGAGGCTAATTGTGGACAGTAATAATTAGGTGCTCCGACGGGGGGTGCCGCTCCCTCTTAATCAGTTTCTGAATACGCCTCTATACTGTTTTCTACAGTGTAAAGCAATAAAAAGGAAACACATATCCAAGCCCCAATATCTTAAATCCAAGGGAAATCGCTGAAATGTATTATAATGGTATCATAGCTGATAACGTCTTCTTTAATTTTAAAGGCTGCTCACCAAAATGCGATCGTGGATGACGAAGCACTGGCCATTTAAAAAAAAAAAAAAAAAAAGGGTTTTCAAAATCGTCTTTGCCCAAGTTATGGTATGGGGGGGGGGGGGGGAGTGTTTCATAAAGCTGTTCGTAAAGTTACGCGTGACTTTACGAACGACTTGAACATGAAGTGCAAAATAGGATACCCAAAGTTTTTCCTGATGTTTTAAGGAAGTGTGACTTTCTTTCCAATATAAACCTCAATTGAATCATGGCAAAAAATATACTTTGCATTACAAATGTTTGTTATAATAAGAATGTAAATCTACATCTGCATAGTTCAACTTCAGTTGATGCAGTTAAAAATGACTGAATATCCTATTTGGCTTGTCATATTTAAGTCATTCGTAAAGTCATGCCTAACTTTACGAACAGCTTTATGAAACACCCCCAAGAATTACTTTCATTACTTGTGAGTGCAATCAACTAGAATGAAGACCAATCAACCATGGACCCACTAGAGTAGGTCCATGATTCAACCAACCTTGGGTTGACCATGGGCCTACGAAACTTGGGCAGGGGCAAATTTGACATGAATCAGGAAATAGGTTCTGCTGTCCATGGTCGGATTTTATTTATCAAGGTATCACATTAAAGAAAAACATGATGGCTACAAATTGATTACCTTTTATTAAATCTATATGTAGTGTGTTGATTGTAACAATATTTATTGTTGAATCTGGGTTTCCTTTTTATTGACTCACACTGTATATAGTTTTATTGAACATTTGAATATTGGCGCAAGATACTTACAAAACTTCGAACTTACAAAAATATCATATAGGAACTACTCTACTAGTATAACGACGTAATGTCACAGTGATTTGGAATGACTGGTCTTTCAGTTCACGTTTTCTCCAAGAATCGACACGATTAGGTATTGACATTTCTTTCTGACCTTGATCTATCAAAAAATCACCAATCTCTCCTTCCTCACAGTAGGTGCATATTCTAAGATGTATTGGCGTTTTCTCAGGCCTTCTGTGCCTTCCTGTTTCTACTGCTAAATTATGACAGCTTATTCTGAAGCAGCATGTATATTTCTTCGGAGTCGAAACTTTCAATAGCATGAGGATACTGTTCCTGTATAATATCTGACTTAGATTTCCTATATGTTCTTAATTTGTTCCCCTCCCCACTATTCCCTACATCACTATGCAGATCTGTAATGAATTGGTTTTGAAAAATATCCTCATAACGGAATTTACTTCACTCTACAAGATAAATACATTCATTATTTTCATCAAGGTATAGTTTACATGCTTTCAATAACGTACGTACATTCTTTAACCAGCATGCAGTGTTTTTTCTTGTCATTACTCTATTCATTTCATATGCATGGTATAATAGGGAATTACAATCAATATCTTTCATCCGTGACGAATACTTAGCTACACAAGAACATATATCAATTAATAATGGGTATTCTCCCAACTCAGCCAAAATTGCTATATTATTACTTTTCTTATTCACACCAAGAACATAGCTACTGTAAGTGAACCGGTTTCAAATCATTTCTGAAGAATAGTTTTGAGTGACCTACATCATTTCTCAGAAGTTTTCCAAAGTCTATGACAAACGCTCCCCAAATCTCTGTCGCATACAGAAGGGTGGGTTTAATAAGTGACTGGAACAGACGCAAAGCTAGTTTTATTTTTGGAGGATGAATACCCAATGATTTGTAAAGTTTGAACATTGCTCTTTTAGATTTTTCTACTAGATTTTTGTTTGCGTTGTTGAAAGTGCCATCAGCAATCATAGTAATACCTAAATGTAGTCGACTTGTTTTACAACTTCTATCACTTCGCCATCTATATCAAAGTTGTGGTTCTTCAACATTTTATTAACTCGTATATACAGCAACCATTTGCTTGCAACCTGCTGAGCATATTTCCATACCTTCTTGACTTTTTGATATCAGAATTATATCATCAGCAAACATCAGGGTTTACCAGTTTCCCATTGAGAGATACTAGGTCTGTTCCAATTACTCCTATATCATTAGGGAGGTCATTCAAGTACAAACTAAGTAACGTTGGACAGCCTTGTTTGACCCCAGTATTTGTTTTAAAACAAGGTGTAATTCCAATTGTCAATTTGATACTTATTCGTAACTTTTTATACATATCAGTAACGATATCATAAAATTTCCCCCTATTCTATTATTCAGTAGCTTATAAAAAAGACCTTCCCACCAAACAATATCTAATACTTTTTTTTCAGATCTACAAAACACAGATAAATGTGTCTACTTTCTTCTTTCTCTTTTTGCTTTACATACCTATCAGTTATATTCTTTAGCACAAAGATGTGATCAGTTGTTCTATTACCCTCTTTAAAACTCTTTAAAAGCGATTTGGTTACAAATATTAAAGTTGTTTTCATTGAAATATTTTACTAGTCCCATATTCAGAACACTGATACACTGTAAAAAAAAAAAAAAAAAAAAAAAAAAAAAACACGTTTTTTCAAGGGAAATTTCCTGGCAGTCAGGATGCTGGGAATGCCCGTTTTCCCCACAGTACATGTAAAATAACAGATTTCCGTTTTTTGTTAAATAGTAGAAACTTTAATTTCTAACAGGAAAATATATTTAAATTAAAACGGAACCATGGAAACGATTTGTAATTTAACGGGGTAACTTGTTAAAATATGAGAAAATGTTTTTTTAAACAGTGTTTTATGTCGGGCGATTGTACATATATGCTGATTTCCGGTAAACCAACAAACTTGCTGTTGTTTTACAGGAAAAAGACTGTTAATTTGAAATAACGGCAATAACTTGTAATTTCAAGGGCCAGTTTTACAGTTATTTTTTTTTACAGTGTAGGCACAAATAGCATGCACATGAACATGATGAAAGGTTGTGCGTGCACCCCATCTATTTTTCAACCACCTCCCTTAAGCAGACACGGCGCGCGACCCTTCCATTTCAAACCTCTGGACCCGCCACTGATTTAGAATTTTGATGTAGATAATCCACAGTAGACCTGTCATTCCAGTATCACTTGAAATAATTCAATATTTCACCTGTCAAATCACAAAAATCCCATGTGGTAAATCTGGGTTTAGTTTACTCTAATCCCAGATTTCACAATTTTGCAAGTGCTCATTCTCCCATCATTTCTGGCAGACAAAACATTGAAAATAACAGACCTTGGTACGTTATCAGATCAATATCATTATTTGTTTAAACGTGTTATTTGGGAAGTGCAAGTACTAGAATTATCGTCATTAGTGGGCTTTTGGAAATATGGATGCGCAAGGTCGACCTGCACAAACAGGATAAATGATGTAAACAGTGGAGGCCACATAATCTGTAATTGCACAGGGGTGAAGAGCGATGCTTTTCAGCCCCCCCCCCCCCACCGTGCACTGGCCAACATTAATTTCTATCTCCCAATCATGTCGATAGTTTGTTCTACATGTCAGTCGGCGATGATTTCATTTCCCTGCACTAATTAGTGGCGCCAATGATTCTCATATTCATGAGTCGACGCCGACGCATTTCAAACATGGAACTGCCGTAAATTCCGACTCAAGTTTACTTTCGAAACGTGATCTATTTTTTCTTTTTTTATGATGCTAAATGAGATCTATATTCTCTCCTACTTTCGATTTCGTTGATTATATTATGTCGCAAAAGATTTACACACAACTCCCTCACTTTTAAGCTAGTTTTCGACAATCTTGCAAAGCTACCAATTCCCTAAAAGACGGTTTTGATCAAGGTTGGCGCGGTCGAATCATTTTACCTGTAAGTCGGCGCAAATGTCTTACCTACATTACCTATATTCAGACATAACATTAGCGGAGCTACATGGATAAGATGATGGGGTGTCTTTGCACCCTATTCACACCTCTAGCTTCTCAAAGATTCTCGCCTCTGTCAGTGTTTGTTGAGTTCCGTAAGGCGGGGTTTTCATTGATAGTTGAGATTCATGTTAAGTTAGGAAGGATATCGGTTCATACCAACAAGCAAGATTTAGGTAAGAGAAAAATAAGATATCCTTGTATTCTAAGCCCATCATGTCATGATGAGAAAATTGTTTTCATATTTTTTGCCTTTTTCTTTTTAAGACCACTGCGAAAGAGATATCAGTTCATTGTGTTTAATATATTGAATATGTAACTAATCATTGAAATTGAATGCGCTAAGTTTCAGTGAATAGTTAGCAGATGATGTTTTGAACTATGGGGGCATTCACAAGAAGAGCAGTTAGTGAGATTTGAATATCGATATTTGAATCGAGATTAGAATCTCAGTAATTTCATGCGTGTGAATCCAATAATCTCACTAAATTGTTGATTTTATTTTAAATTATTAATTAGGATGACAGCTATCCATGTGAGCGGGGATGGGGGGTTCGCGATGGTCATTTTCCTCTGTTGATACTGAATAAAAACAAAATTATCTGACTTATTCATTCTGAATAATTTTTTATACAGATCTTTTTGAAGGTAAATAATTATACTCTTTTCTATGATATGATTTGAGTTAACATTGGAGTAGCTTAGAGTAATCTATTTTTAAGTGTTGTCTACTTAGAAGCACAAAGTCAAGGATAGTAAAACAAATTATGGCATTCGTTATACAGTGCGTCCCGTGCAGAAAAAAAGTTAACAGTTGGAAAAAGTCTCCCCAAATAAATATTTCATAATATTTGTAGGAAAGTTTAATACCTGTGGGTAGCTAAGGGTAACTTCTATTAAATGATACAAAAAATCTGACGATATTTTACGCCCGAGTGAGCAAAGGCGACTTTCGCCAAAAGGTACAAAATCAAGAGTTGACAAGAAATGGTATTTGTTCTGGCATGTATTAACAAATTTGAGAACCGTTAAAAGTTGACAGTTGGAAAAAGGTTCCCCTCATGAACATTTAAAAATATGTTCATGAAATTGCATATCTTTGGATAGCTTAGGGTCTCTCCTAACAAATGACACCAAAACATGAAATCCTGAAACATGAAATGGTGCAAAATCTATCATTGACCAAAAAATTGTATTGGTTCTGGCTGTATCAGCAAAGTTGAAAAGGCTTCGAAATTTTTATATTTTTGATCAAATAAAAGACACTTTATAAAAGAATAGGCTTTGTTTTCTTTATGTCCTGACGTATCCCATCAAAACTTTGTGGTTGACTAAGAAAGCCAGCTTGAATTAATATTATTTCAAAACACCCAAAATAGTTAATTGCTTACCGAAGCATAAAATGTTGATTTCTACACCACTGAGACTCTGAATTTTGCTGATACCAGCAAGAACAAATACCAATTCTTGTCAACTCTGGATTTTGCACCTTTCCACAAAATTGGCCTTTGTTCACTCAAGCGTAAACTTTCGCCAAATCTTAAGCTCTCATTTCATAATAGAGACCCTAAGTTATCCATAGGTATGACATTGTGCTGCAAATATTTTGAAATATTTATTTGGGGAGACTTTTTATGACTGACTGTTAACTTTTTCTGGGACGCACTGTTTAGACGAAGTAAGACGTTCGATTTTTTTTTCCAGATTCATTTCAATATGAAGGTCATTTTACAGGGAATTTAGCAGGTTGTGAAAGGTTACAAAGTGCGATCATGGTAGTGTTGTATCAAGCCAGACATTTCAAATGAAACTAGAAAAGGGCTCATTGTTCATGGGAAAACCTCTTATAGCAGTGTTTGTTGCAAAATATAATTTTGGACTCGTCCCCAACTTTCATTTTCACTACAGTAAAAGGAATTATTGCAAAGACAAATTAACAGCATGTGAAATAATAACAGAATTTATAGGGCCTATTAAAAAAAAGAAAAAAAAAGAAGAAAAAAAAAAAGAAAAACAAAAAAGGGAACAACCTGCCTCATTTGAGAAAAGAATCATACATTGTGTATAGGAACATTATTATTATGAAGAAAATCGAAGTAATATTGATTTGGGTATCTTGTAAACAACGTACTTAGAATTTATTTGGAAGAGAAACATTTGTATAAATCATGCATAAATATAATATAATGGCAAGGGTTTTAAATATGAGGGTAAATTAATGTTATCACTCCTGTTTGGCGCTCAAAATATCAAACCTTAATACAGTTAAATTGAACATTTAAATGTTAAGCTATAAGGACACGATAACAGCTTGTAATTATGACCACTTCGTTTAAAAAACAAACTCTAGATGAGAAATTCGAGTATCATTACCACCCCAACCACTCTATCCTTAGATTATAGGCATAAATAAGACAGTGTTAAATGGTTATTGTAAATGATTTTATATATTTCCAATTAATTCACAGAGTGTATTAACCGTTTGACGAGACGACAAGATGGTTGCCAGAATCTTGTTAGAATTCATCTTGGTTGGGCTACTAGCCCTGTCAACAGAAGCAATTCGTAAGTTATATTTCAATTTCAATTCACATTTATTAGGCAAAATAAAATCACATTTTGTTTAAAAAAACAAATACAATGATAAAAGATATGCCAGGATTGCTAAAAAAGTTAAAAACTTGTAAAAAAGCAACCCCTTATTACAGTACAAAAATTACAAAACAATAGAATAATAGAAATAATAAATACACATAAAAATATACATAAATACACATAGAACAAATAATATAACCAAAAATTCAAACAAATAAAACAATTGATGTGGTGACAAAATGCGTATAAAATATATAAAATTGCAATGAGTCAGGTATGATAAGTGGCAAGTATAGATCTTTTTACATCTCTTTTAAAAATATTGAACCTTCTTTCACCCTTTAAATTATGTTGTAATGAATTCCATTTGAGTGGCCCTTGATATCTGATAGATTTATTAATCAAAAAAGCGTTCGTGAATTTTGGTACATGGTAGTCATCTTTTCGCCTGGTATTGAGTGAATGTATATCTGAGTTGAAACGGAAACTGTCAAAGAATGTGATTGGTAACATATTATTTTTAAGTTATATATTCCATATGTACATCTTTTGGCATGCTCAGTAAATTAAAATTTATCCTTGAGCCTGTAAGAGACTGAGATAGCCCCCTTAATGAGGATAACTATGGTCAAATGAATTATTAAATGTAGTCATAATAATATGGCAACTGCTGTGAATAAATCACGTGTGCTGTACTCGCACCCCCGCCTGCCAATTTCTGATAAAAATAGACCTTTCAATTACTTGAGATAGTAGATACATTATCAGTGGCGCTTCTGCAGAATGGAGAAATTGATAAGAAGGAGCCGGAATCATTCCCAAACTGGAGGTGGGGTGAGGAATATGTGAGCTGCCCCACATGATGTATACACATTGCCAATTGTATTGATTTTTTTCGTTGGCCGTCACGGATATATCACACGTATTATGCTAATGATCGTTATCACTGTTGTCGACATATTTCTCTTTCTTCTGTCATTTATTCATTGCCAATGTCAGTCTCACTCTGGTATTATATTTAAGAAATATAGCTGGCAGCTGGTGCATTTCTTTTTAAAAGTGTTATTTACATTTTCCCTGATTATACTGTTTAATTCATAGCTGTTTAAGGGGAGGGGGGGGGGGGGGGGTTTGTAAATAATTAATCAACAGATGTAGGAATGAGTATTCAGACATGCACCTCTCGTTGGGGGAACGAACGTGTAGGGGAATTTTATGGAGGAAAAAAATCATGGAGGCAAACTGGACCCCATAAAATCTGATAACCCCCCCCCCCCCCCCCCCCCCACTGAGCGACTTTTGGAGGGCTGGCGAAAAAAAAAAATTCTCGCCACCCCCCTCTAACTGAGCGACTTTTGGAGGGCTGACGAGAAGAATAAATACGGATTTGCCCCCCCCCCCCAATAATATTATCGGGGGGGGGGGCACATTCGAGAAGCTTTTCCGAGGGGTTAAGGGTCTTTGAGGTAGGGCACACCTCCATAAGAAGATCTTGCATTTCGCACTATAAAAATCGCATTGGTAAATGTTATTTTTCATTTTTCAAGGAAGAGACTGAGCGAGAAAATTTTGAATTGTGTTAGTTTTGAACTTTGAATTTCAATGCACTTTTAAAATCACACATTGGGTTGATCATCAGAAAACGGTTTGGTCAGGATGCATTAACTCAACCAACCATAACTTTTGATTATCACAAAACTGGCTGTTTAATAGTACTTTCACGTAACTGACATCAACCATCAGCTTCAATTTTTTTCTTGATGTGGAAATCAACAAATGCATCACGAAAGCTGTGTCCACTTTCGCTAGATTCACAACTGGTTTTAGGAAGAATTCCAAACTCTCAGCCAAGACAAAGACAGTCGTGTATAATGTCAGCACTGTCAGTATTCTTCTTTATGCAAGAGAGACCTGGACGACATATGCCAAACTGGAGAAGAAGCTGAACAGCTTCCACATGTGCTACCTTCGTCGCATTCTTGGGATCATGCAGAGGATAAGGTTTCCTATCTCCATCCTACAAGAAGGTCCTCCTCTGCACTGCCACTGGTCTCACACCTATTTAAACACTGCTTAGACAACGCAGAATGCGCTGGCGTGACCACCTACATGATGGAGGATTGCCATATTCAGAATGACATCCTCTTCTGCGAAATCGCCCGTGGGAAGAGAATTGTTGGCCAAGTCCAACCCAAATTGCGCTTCAAAGACACATGCAAGCAAGACATTAAAACGCGCTGCATCTCTACCCTGGATGTTGGGAGAAGGTAGCAGACGACCGGGGTAACTGGGGGGAGATCTTTCATCGTCGATCACCTCAGGAAGGGCGAAGAAAAGTCGAAGGAAAGCCAGTAATTCTATAGACACACAGTATGTGACCAGTGCCCATTCTCACATTGGACTCATCAGCCACAGGAAGAGCTGCTATAGCCGCAGTAGCACATCATCTGTCCATGGTCTACTCTGACTGGTGAAGGACTACTATAGCTGATCTTACATGCCAGTCAAAGTTTGATCTTCATATCAATTCCTTATTTCCTTTTCCTAATAAAATTAATCACCTTGTAGACCATTTTTGCGATCTTTTTTGTGAAGGGCGGGGAGAACAACCTTGAACATTTTCCATGGAGAGGCGCCCCTCCGCTCCCCTTGTATCGCCGACCCTGCATTTCGTAGTACAGGCTATAATTTGAAATTTTCATTATGTTTGGACCTATTAAACGAGGGAGTGTAGCGACCGGACGAAGAATTTTTGCCAAAAGTGAATAACAAAATCCTCCATTCTAGAGCATTTTAGAGGCTGCAACAGTCATTGCGTTGAAGTTTTTACTCATTATTTGCTTTGCATATTTTCACCTCTAAATTCGGGTATGGGATATGTCCTCGAACCCCGGGATTGTCATCCCTACTGCTGCTGCACCTAATCCACAACTTCCTCCTCCTCTTCCTCCTCCTGCTACCACCAAGAATGTTCGTTGTTCATCGCTCCTCTATCAGTACGACTTTGCAAATTTGATATTTTTTCCGAAAGACCATCCAATTTCATTAAAGGCCTAATATTATATTTGTTTATTGATGTGTACTTCCATTCTTTGAAAAGTATTAAGTCAATGCACTTCAGATATCGTGGACTTTTTATCAGTCATATTAGTCTAAGTGACGGCGGACTTTGTTTTTTCAGGATGTGTATATCGATGATCATGACAGGTGGGCAAGGGCGGGGGCGGGGGCATGGTGTTCGGGTGTGTGTGCGTGTGCGCGTGTGTATGTGTGTGCCATAGATTAATTTAAACACACACACACACACATACGCGCACATGTATGTATATAATAGATATAATGTATGAAGGCATATTAAACGTTTTCTTTCTTCTTTTTCTTCTATTTCTTGCTTCTAAATTTCCCATCTTTATCCTCTCAATTCCCATTGTTTCCCCCAACCATTTGATTACTTTGTCTAACCAGCTGATTGTGGCGGCGCGAATGAGATCTATGACTCATGTGGTACGGCTTGTGAGAGGACATGTGCAAACAGAAATGAACTCATTGCCTGCATTGAGATTTGTGTACAAGGATGTTTCTGTGATGAAGGATTCATCCGTGATGAGAACAATCGATGTATTCTAGAAAGTGAATGCCCACGTATGTATTTCGTAATTGCGATATCTTCCTAGAAATTTACTCATTGTGTAAACTACCAACTTTTTGATATCTTTGATTTGTTTGATGTACGGAGCAGCCATTTATTGACCCAAGTTGACAAATATTTCCTAGAAAGTTTCTAGTTTTAGTAAATATTGGACCTAGAGGTGCCTTTGTAGTTTGTTGTAGCCCCCGGGGGGGGGGGCACTCACGTATATTGGTGGTACGGGGACGTGCCGCTTTGATGACCCCCTTTTTCAGACCCCGATTTCCGTTCTCTAGATACTCAGTTCCGCTCAGGAGCCGCTCTGCCCCGCTCTGAAGACTCCCGTTATGAAACATATCCGTTCGCATGCGGCCGGGAGCGTGGCGGAGGCAGTGGTCGCTCGACCTGGTCTCGCGCCCTAGGCCCTTTCGTCGCGCGAGCCTTGAAAACTGCTCCAGCTAGCTAGCTACTACTAGCGCTATACACGGCGCGGGCGCGGCCCCCGCCGCGGCCCGTCCCGAGATCCTGCGATAGCGAAGGTGTACCGCCGATAAAGCGAGGTTAGTTTTGTAGTTCCCTAGACCCTGTTTTTCACTCTGCCCAATAGATCATAGTTCCCAAGACCCCGTATTTTACACCTTGAAGTCAGTTCCTTAGACCCCCTTTTCGGGGATTCGTGAGGCACACCCCCGTCAAAATATAATTCGAGTGCCCCCCCCCCCCGGGTTGTAGCCCTCTTCATTTAAGTTAATGTTAACGGCAATAAAATACTGTACTTATAACGTACATCATGAAGTTATAATCCGGCATAGAACGTCTTATCAACAATTTTAAACAAACCGAGTGTTCATGTTATTTATTTATTCACATTCATCTTCTTCATCTGTCTCATTCTGTTCTTTCCTTTTGTTCCTTCGGCAATCTTAGAAACTTGTGGTGAGAATGAGATTTATACTGCCTGTGGGTCAGGTTGCGGTGAGCCTACATGTAATGGAGGAGGAGGAGGTATAATCTGCCCTGCTGTTTGTACAACTGGATGCCTCTGTGTGGGAGGTTTCGTCCGTGATGAGAACAATCGATGTATTCTAGAAAGCGAATGCCCACGTAAGTATCATTCAAAGATGCAGTCATATCTCTAATTTAATTCTAAGTATAATGTTTAATTTGTTGTGTAGTATTGATTGTCTAGAATTATACAAATGACAAGACATTCAGAAAGTCCGATGCCATTCAGTAAAACACGACGCAATTCATTTGTGCTACACTTGTCTTTTTTCATCCATCAATATGAAAACGATTTTGGTAATTATGATTTTTATTGTTGCTATTGGGAGAGAATAATTATAATACATTTTAAAAACAAAAATTCAAGCACGAATGTTTTTTTACCAGGGATTGTGGATTTTTGCGTTTTCAAATATGTTGCATCCTGCCTTTCTGACAGTCCTAATCCCTCTTAGTATACACAGAACCACCATGCAGCTACACTTTCAAACATCAACCCGTTTTCTCACAGACAGCCAACTGTTATTTTTTTCAAAGATTGCAAAGTGTTGGTGAAGACAGTGCTACCCGTTTTATTACACATTTCTTTATTTATATTGCCTTGGCGTGACCACTCAGTCCTACGCCATCCCGGGTTTACATTTTGTGTTTTAATTAAAACATTAAGACGTAAGGTATTTAGTTAATATTCTCAATGGTCCACCGTCCCACACCAGTTACAGCACGTTAGCGCAACTGGAAGGAAGAACGACTGGCACGTTGGACCAGTAGAATGTAGGGATCTAGAACCTATAAAAAGGGAATAACTAATCCGCGTCGCGCCTATTATGAGAACCGTGTAGACAATCTGCCATAATCATCTATGAATGTTTACTTTCACAGAGGCACAGAACTGCCAGAGAGGTGAGACCTTTTCTGCCTGTCATTCCCCATGTCCAGAGCTTCCATGTCCTGGGTATCCATTGCCTGGTTGTGTCCCAGGTGCACCATGCATCGCTGGTTGCTTCTGTAATGCAGGGTTGGTACGTCACAATGGCCAATGTATTTCACCGGATGACTGTGTTCCTTTCTGTAAAGAGGGAATTGTCCAGTGCTTAGTGGATCCATGTGAGGTTGCGACGTGCCCTAACTTTCCCAATGCGAGATGCGTGTAAGTAAAGTTTCAAATCTTTATAATTTTTCTTTATTTATTGACAGCTTCTTAATTCACTAAAATGTGATATACCGCATTCCATCGTGCGACTTGTGTGCTTTGTGTCCAGGTATTACAATGTGGAGATAACACTGACGGTAGGCTCAAGTGGTGGTTTTAAACTATACTATAAGTTCAGCTGAAAAGTGTGTAACGGTAAACTTTGATAAGGTGTAAAAATGTACTGAATTTCATCTTGACTGATCTGTAAATCGAAATAAGAATTTTAGAAAATGCGTGGAATGTGATTTTTACATTTTTTGACCAAATAATGAAAACAAATTTCTTCGTCTTGAAAAGATATCCAGTTTTATATCTCACTAAAATATGAATATATCATAATTCATGTTTGCTTAGCCCTATACCACTCGTATAATCATATTCATATTCGTATGTACAGGCCTATTTTAAACGTCCCCCTCTCTCTTTTTAAAATTTTTATCCCAGTTCCAACTACTGTGGTGGATGCAATGCTGATTTCTATGACGAGAATGACAATCCAGTCGAATGTAGTGAGTAAAGATCGTAATAGAATTTTAGTTGGCAGTTAGCAAACTGGTAAGCCGTACAGTGCGTGACATTTCACCGCTAAAGTTAAAAAAAAAAAGAAGATCTGCAACATTTTTCATTTTATTGAAGAAAAAAAAATCACGAATAAATTATTGAGATAAAAGTAACATTAATTTGAGCTATCAATGAAATTATACAAAGAAAAGGAATAACAGATACTTACAAAGAGACATGGCCCCAAAGTACAGTTTGTCCTTACTGCGCTTGAGTAAAACATTAATGACAAGAGTTGGTGATTATGCATAATAAGGCACAGGGACATTGAAATCACTAATATTCGGACAATCCTTACTTCGTGTTCGGGCAACGAGGTGGTCTATTTGTAATTTTCATGTTGCTATTAAGTTTATTATTGTTACTACTACTACTACTACTACTACTACTACTACTATTATTATTATTATTATTATTATTATTATTATTATTATTATTATTATCATTATTATTATTATTATTATTATTATTATTTTATCATAATTATTATTACTACTACTACTACTACTATTATCATCATCATCATTATATCTGGCAAATCAAAATACATACAAATACTAAGAAAAAAACAACAACAAAGAATACAATACAGGAAAATGTTGTTCAATTATACCTAAGCTAATTCTTATGAAAATGACATTGTCATTGTAATAGAAAGACAAAATGTTGCTTTCTAATTTCGTTCGTTTGAAAAATTTATAAAGTGAAAAGCTGATATTCGGGCCCGTATCCGGACACCTACCCCCTGGACAACCACCCCCCGGGTAACCACCCCTAGGATAACCACACTCTAGGACAACTACCCCCCTAGGACAACTACCCCCTAGGGCAACCACCCCCTAGGACGACTACCCCCCGGGACAATTACCCTCTAGGATGATTACCCCCCCGACTAACTGCCCCCTAGGGCAACCACCCTCTAGGATAACTACCCCCGGACAACTATCCCCTTGACAACTACCCCCTAGGACAACTACCCCCTAGGACAACTACCCCCGGACAACTACCCCCAGACAACTACCCTCTAGGACAACCACCCTCTAGGGCAACTACCCCGGACAACTACCCCCCAGACAACCCCCTAGGACAACCACCCTCTAGGACAACTACCCCCCGGACAACTACACCCTGGACATCGACCCTCTAGGACAACTACCCCCTGGACAACTACTCCCCGGACAACTACCCCCCGGAAAACTACCCCCCGGACAACTACCCCCTAGGACAACCACCCCCCTTGGACAACTACCCCCCGGACAACTACCCCCAGACAACTACCCCCCAGGACAACCACCCTCTAGGAAAAGTACCCCAAATTGGACTTAACATTACATTGAACAAGATTTTGCTCCTTCGCTACGCTTGCTCGCCAAAATAGAATTAATATGGCCTTTAGCAAAATTTCTGCCCCGACCTGCAACAATAAAACCCAGATGATATACCAAATTTTATTTAAAAAAAGAAGTGTTTGTTTTCGCTCAAGCTTGCTTGCTTAATTGTTCCTACTCCAACTTCCAGCAATAAAACCTAGTTTATCACATTAAAAAAAAAAAAATTAGTTTATGTATACTAACTACCATTTTTTAAAAAGACAACATTTTTTTATTTTGTTTTGTTTTTGTTTTTGTTTTTGTTTTGTTTCTGTTTTTTTGTTTTTGTTTTTGTTTTTGTTTTTGTTTTTGTTTTTTTTTAGGGGGGGGGGGGGGGTTGCTCGCTCGCCACGCTCGCTGGCCGAAATGGAAGTACCACTAAAAGCACATTGAATACGACTGAATACTCGTACTCTTAATTGTAAAATACTGTCTTAGATTTCTTTAATGCATGAAGGCAGGTATTCCCATGTGCAATATCAACTCTCTATTGGACGTTTTGCATGGTCAACAATTAAGGGGGGGGGGGACGGGAAGGAAAACAAATATTCCAGCCGTTTGTCACCTCCCCCTCTCCCTCACGCACTCTACAATTATGCAACTCGTTACAAAGCTACCACCCAATCAAGTATTAAAGGAAATTAGCATTGTGGTTTTAAAAAATAGTATGGGGTATACAATTATGTTCAGATGGATGAGAAAGCAACCTAGATCACAATGTTAGGAAATTTATGCCTTTTCAACATCACGATATTTTTGAATACTAGCATATTGATTTTTGAAACATTTATTCCATCAAAAACGCTATCATAATCACGGAGAGAATAATCAGATCTTCACACTTTTGAGACACTTAAGATTATCATGAAACAACACAATTTTGACACGCTCATTTCATTGGCATTTAGGGCAGGGGGCCCTGTGCCCCCTATTTTTGGAAGAAAAAAACATTGTGCAAAGTTCTGGCAAATTTCGGCAAAAATTTCAATAAATTTGGGCAAAATTCGACAAAATCCTCTATTAAAATACCTGACACTAAGAAAAAATTGGGAAAATTAATTGAAAAAGAAAGAAAATCATGTTTCTACACAACATGATTTCCCGGAATTAATGCTTTTTTGTATGTTTCACTTTCTGTGTATTATTTCAGTAACTATTATTATCAAGAGGAATCAAAAGACATATTTGCTGGTATTGTAATAATCTTGGATAGCTCTAAAGCGCATACAGAAGTTTTAATTGATTATGCGCTATACAAGTGACAGTTATAATTATCATTTGGGGCCATAGATTCTGTCTGAATTTTACTCGCAGACCGTTGTAGATTGTTATTTTAAGTTCGCCTTTTTAGTAGGAAACACGGCAAGATATTGGATTTATTATTCGTGAAAATACATAGGTCTACTTATACTCACTCAAACCCTTGGTTGTAACCCCCAAATTTCCAGAAGATCTTACTGTGGGAGAGCAACCTTTTAAACCTTCCCAGTTGGTATTTAATATTCATTATATCATAGAAATTCTCAGAACGTTACCTTTGAAAAAAAAAAATAACAGAATTTTCCGCCCACATTTGACGGAAAAATTCAACAGTACAATGTACCATAAAACACCGAGTTTAAACACCCAACTTAAAAAAAAAAAATGTAATACCAGGGGAAATCTCCCCCCCACCCCGTGCTCATGGGTATAGACACATTTAACTCACGTGGTGAGGTGAATTTTAACATTACAATGCACCAAAATCCTTCTGTTTATAACCTGATTTCCAAAAAGTTCTTACCGTGGGAGGTAGATACCCCCTCCTCTGGATACTCATTATATCCTTACTGATTGTTGGTCACCCCCCTCCACGTCCTCCCTTAGCTGAAATCAGTTTAAATGCCTTCGAGTACCTGGGAGTTGTAACTGTTTGGGAGGGGGGGGGGGGGGGGATAGTTGACCTACATGCCATGGGTGAGAGTATGTTGGTTGTTGTCCGATTAATAATTACCCTCAGTCGTCAATGTCTGGGGGTAGTTATTCGGGTGGTAGTTACCTTAGGTGGTATTTGTCAAGAAGATGTCCCAAAGAGTGGTTGCCCTAAGGGGTAGTTGTCCAGGGGTAGTTGTCCGGGGGGGGGGTAGTTGTCCGGGGGTAGTTGTCCGGGGGTAGTTGTCCGGGGGGTAGTTGTCCTAGAGGGTGGTTGTCCTGAGGGTTAGTTGTCTGGGGGGGGGGGTAGTTGTCCGGGGGGTAGTTGTCCTAGGGGGTGGTTGTCCTAGGGGGTAGTTGTCTGGGGGTTAGTCGTCCGGGGTGTAGTTGTCCTAGGGGGTGGTTGTTCTAGGGGGTAGTTGTCTGGGGGGGGGTAGTTGTCCGGGGGGTAGTTGTCCTAGAGGGTGGTTGTCCTAGGGGGTAGTTAGTCCGGGGGTAATCATCCTAGAGGGTAATTGTCCCGGGGGGTAGTCGTCCTAGGGGGTGGTTGCCCTAGGGGGTAGTTGTCCTAGGGGGTAGTTGTCCTAGAGGGTGGTTATCCTAGGGTGGTTACCCGGGGGGGGGGGTGGTTGTCCAGGGGGTAGGTGTCCTAGAACCATTCGGGCCACAGCAAACTGACCCCAAGGTGAAATTTTGCCCGTACTCATAATAAAAAGTTTTGAGGTTTTGTTTATAATTATTTGGTACATGCACTCCTGTGGCCATGAATGTTATTTTTCATTGAGAAATCATTACAAACACCATTTCCTTACTCAAAATCACTGATTGTTTTGATAATCGTGAAAATGTGAGCGTTGTGTGTGTGTTCCTGGCCTGTCAGTTGTGTGTGTTCATGTACTTGCGAATAGAGACACGCCCCAATTCGTGTTCGCGCCAAGGTATCCTCTTGGATGACGTGGCAAGTCGTTCTTTTATTGTTATGAGTGGTTTTGTAGTAGTGGTATTCATAATATATATATATATATATATATATGTAGCAAGGTGGTAGATTACTCATCCTGTCCTCTTTTCCTTTGCTTGTATTCATTCTTTTCTCTCTCTTCATTTCTTTCTTGGTAAGTCTGGACTTATAACATATGCTGGTAATATTGTGTAGGTTCATTCCCACCGTTGCCCAAACTTTATTGTCTTTTATCTTATTCATATCTCTAATCCTCCTTTCATGCCACCATACACTAAGCCTTTATAGCCACCGCTCCATTCTTGTCCTAAATCCACTATTATATGATAGTATACTATGTTTGCTGTTCTCACACTTCCTGTAACAAAGGATGAATAGTAATGTTTGTTAAGTTTTTATATTAAATAGGCCTGATTACTGGAGGTTCGGAGAACCTGTACGTTATTAGGTAGACGCTTTAATTGGCAGTGATTTGTAACTCCTGACCAGAGAGAAGTATAGCTTATGATCAAGGACCACCCCCTAGAGAATAATTGACCAATGAAGTAATAGTAAAATGAATGTTTAATTAAGTATAAAAGAAGGTCCACTGCATGTTTTCTTCACTTGGTTTTCCCCGACTTGGTCATCCCCGTTCGGTCCCCCTTCGTAGATCTTCCCCACCCCTCCCTTACTAATTATTAACATCTGGAAGTGCAACTCTGAGTCTTCAACCTGAAAGTACCTGAAGTTTGAGCACCGCTGTTTCAGAGACCAAGTCATCAAATCGCTAAGTCTGAATCAGCAGAACAGTGCTAAATTCATCAAGCTCGTCGAAGGATATTTCTTTAAAAGTATCAAGAACTGAAACATCCATTTTTCTTCAAGTGTTCAGTCGTTTGCATTCGGGTACCATCAACCCTTATTGCAATTCGCTGCTCTGGAGTTCTTCACGTTAGTTTATCCTGTGTTCTCGAGCTTGTTCCTGTGTTCCCGACCCCTTTCCTGCCCGTGAAGTCTTCATCGTTCCTGTATTTTCATCGTCATCCCGTCGTCCGCCTCATCTACGCGTCGAACCAGTTAATTCGCGGTCGCCTAGCGAAACGATCAAGTAAAAGGTTTGAACTACCGCGTTGCATGTAAGTGGCCACAATACTAACCATCCCTTCCCTAACTAACCTTTCCCTATCTTAATTTCCCATCCCCTTAAGTCCCATAATTAACATATTAAGTTAGGTTATTTAAAGTACTGCTTTGTCCGAAATAAGGTCTTTTGATAGAAGGATATAGACTGAGAGTATATTTGATTGATGTTATTTTGTGCAACTGTTCTATTATAACTTTGTCAGTTATACAGGTCAGTGATCTGTAAATAAAGAAACATATGACACCTTATTATACATTGTGTCCCAGCGCTTTTGTTTATTAATTTTCCTTATCTTTTATTTGGAATTTGTTTATTTTATTGGTCTTGTGACTAACCCCCACCCGAGTTGGAACCTTCGCTAGCAGACCAAAATCTGGTTCCTTCTCGGTTCCCGAATTCACTGCTTTTGCAGTGAAGGACAGGAGTAGGGAGGTTAGATATATATACATGTTTATAAGACAAAATCTGACCCCCCCCCAAAAAAAAAAGAAGAAGAAAAAAAAAAAAGAAGGAAAAAAAAAGGAAGCCATTAGTAAAGCTGTTTCGTCTTTTTCCTTTTCTTTCTTTTCCGTTTCTAATTGTTCTATCACTCTACGATTCTCCTCCTACCGTTCTCTTCACCTAACCAGCAAGTTGTGGCGCAAATGAGATCTACGATCAATGTGGTACGGCTTGTGAAAGGACCTGTGCAAACAGAAACGAAGACATTGCCTGCCACAAGGCTTGTGTACAAGGATGTTTCTGTAACCAACGATTCATCCGTGATGAGAACAATCGATGTATTCTAGAACGAGAATGCCCAGAACGTGCGTATGTCATATTGTACTAAAATAATTACATTGTTTGTGTCACTCTACGTATTCATTTTGAAATATTATTCATGCATATCTTTGTAAAAATCTAGATTTATGCTATTTTAAAATCTTGAATGTTATGGATTCAGAAAATGATTTTTTTTTACCCCTAATCTGTTAAATTTTGACGCAGAATCATGTCAGAATAATGATAAATGAATTTCACCGATTGACACTTTTCTTCTGTTTTTCTTGGTCTTGTTGTTTCTTCTCCTCCTCCTTCTCCCTCCCCCTTACCCTTCTTCTTCTCCCTCATCCTCCTTCTGCTCTCTCCTTAGTGTCTTCTTCCTTCCTACTCCTCTTTCTTTTTTTTCTACATCATCATAATTTATTTTTCCTAAAATTTTCCCTTTTTTCTTAAATCACACTTCAATTCTCCCTTCTCCCATTCCTTTGTGCAACCAGCTAGTTGCGGTGCAAATGAGATCTACGATCAGTGTGGTACGGCTTGTGAGAGAACATGTGAAAATAGAAATGAAGACTTCGCCTGCATCACGGTTTGTGTTGCCGGATGTTTCTGTGACGAAGGATTCATCCGTGATGAGAAAAGTCGATGTATTCCAGAAGGAGAATGCCCAGCACGTGCGTATTTTCTAATGTTCTCCAAATGATTGGCCTATGTAAGAGCCCCTTGTAAATATCTACGATAAATTTCTGTTATTTCAAGATCCTTTATGTTAGGGATTAAGTCAATGAATAATTTGTTCACCTCTGGTATTCTTATTTTTTTTCTTCACAGGATCATTTATAAAAAATAGGCTTTGTAATATTCCAACCTGGTTGGTTTAAACCCATCACCTCTCCTTGTAAAGAACCAGCCAAGGCTATTGACAAAATGCATTCAGTTATTATGGTTATGATGTTTTGAAGTTCACATGGCGTATAATATGTCTTCTAAATTGTGGTATCTTCAGCCTTGACGAATTCATCTGTAACTTTACTCGTAGTAGTGTGTCGAGGGTTGTACGACACATACTTCGGCAACAATTGCTCCGAGGTCAGTATCCTTTACTGACCGAATTCTTAACTTCATGCTTGAACCAAACACTTTACCGATTCCGCTACCCCTAAACTTAAAACCTTGCGAATTCCTAACCCCTATTTAGTGATTCAAGTTAGGTTATACCACTTTAATTATATCATCCACGATAAGAATTTATTGGTAAAACTATTTTTATGAAACTACAAATACCTCTTTCTTTCTACATTGTAGTTTCTGGCGAATGTAGCAATGAGGGAGAAGTCTACACGGAATGCGCTTCTCGTTGTGGGGAACCAACATGCGATGGCGTTCCACAGGTGCGTTGTGCTAAAATATGTACAAACACCGGATGTCTCTGTGACAACGATAATGGTTACGTCAGAGGGCCACTTGGAGACTGTATTCTGTCAAGCAACTGTCCACGTAATTCACATTTTCTTTGCAATTTGGTTTACCATGTTCAATTTTTGTTAGATCTGTGAATGTGAATTAATGTGCATACTTAATCCAGCTTTATAGGCCAACAACTACAACATTATGTAAAGCATAGAGGTGCCGTGGTCTAGTGGATACGTCACCGGACTGTGGATGACATGATTCGCGGTTAGAGTCCCGTCGCGGCACTGATGTCCTTTTGGCAAGACATTGATACACCCTGGGCCCTCTTGCATAAAAAGTTGCAATTAAAGTACACATTCAAAGAAAATCACAAATATGATAAATAATTTATCACTAGAAACTAGCAAGTTAACAGATAGCAATCGTATCAGTTTAAAGTCAACTACATATCAGGTAATTAAACAATAATACAAATAAAACTACCTCCCAGCATCTGCGATATACGAGCGCTTCGCCCCCAAAATAACAATGTTTCAATGACGTCAATAAAGGGAACAAACCTGTCCAAGCAGACGACGTCCGATAAAGAATGAACATAAGTGCAGTGCAGTTTAATATTTCTCAAATTATAAAGAATTTAGTATATCCAAACGTGCCCATATTTCACACCATTCTAAAATGGGAATGAAACAGATTCTGATTACTGAAATCTTTTGTTTGTAAATATATAGGATGAGGGTTAATGAACAATCAAAGAAACCACACTTTAAAATTGAAAAGCCCGCTGAATGATTGCAAGGATGGTATTTATCCCTCATTCAACGCCGAACGTCCAGCGGTGTATGCAGCTGTTAATGCAATGGCGTCTATTTTGTTTACAGGCAACTGATTCCTTTATTCTTGTAACGCTTCATTTTCCATCCAAATAAACCCATGCACGGGGTTCGAGTGAGGCAATATATGGATTAAACATAATAGACTAATGCTAATGAAGTGAAATAACTGAAGAGAAGATGACAAAACAGGCACTGAAAATATGTGAGATGTTATGGGACATCGTCTGCTTGTGCAATTAACGTCCTCACTTTGACGTCACACATTTCAGCGGTTTTTTGGAGAGCTGTTCAGGTGCTATGTCGGGGCTGTATTTTAGCAATTTGTAATTGATAATAATCATTACTTCGAATGTTTGGAAGCGTCGAATTTTGACAACCTTGTCCGGTCTAAGCTTCACCTACGCAATAATGAAAATTAAGTCAGTTTTAAAAATCAATGAATATCTACTTTAAACGCAACTCAAAAATTTTAAGGCAAGTTCCAAATAAGCGATCCTGATTGGTTGAAAATCAAGTTGAGTTTAATTTTTTGAGTTACGTTTAACTGCAACTTTTTATGCAAGAGGGCCCAGGTGTAGTAAATGGTTACCTGATAGGAATTTATTCCTTAAAGTAGTCACCCGAAGAAGATTCACGACAACTGAAAATTAGTGACAAATTATATAGGGATGGAAAGATTACAACTTGAAAAACACAAATGATGTGCTGAAAAGTCATAATTATAAATATCCTGGAAAGGCTTAAAATGTAATTTGTAAAAACCCTTTTCAGACCCCCAAACCAAGCCCAACAACGGTCGTAGCGAGGTCTGAATTGTGACGTCACAGCCTTGACAGTTATACAGCAAGGTGCGCCTATCATGCAGCCAGTTTACTCTCGTTTGTTTACCACACGTTTATTTTCCTCTGCTATTTATTGTCGCTCTTTCACGTTAATTATTCGATATCATTCGACATATCACTCAGGAGTGTGTCATCTTGAAACGTTATAGAATATATCTGCGTGATTATTTCAACTTTAATGAAGCAATAATCGGCTATAAACCAATTTCGCGAGTTTGACAACTTCAGCTTAGTATAGGCTATCGCGGCTTGTGCAGTTGAGTTCAGGGCCTGCATGACCGGGGATCCGGCGCTCGTGTTGCACTTTTCGTTGCCTACTAGTTCTAGCACACACTCTTGTGATTGATTTCTTTGCTTTCGTATTTTTTTGAGAAGGCTATATCGTGATTGAGGAAACCACTCATTCGTTAGCCAGCAAAAAGAAAGTCTATGGACGGGGAAAGAGGAAACCAATGCATGTAACGCAATGAAGCGCTTCTGTATGTAGTGAATGGTGGTTTCCTCAACTACGATAATGCCAGAGTATTTCTGTACCAAATCCAAATGTTACTTTTCTAGCGTTTTTAGAGGGATTTATTGGATATCTTATTTCTGTCAGACTTCACCAGCTTCATCAGTTCATCCTTCACGATATCCGGCTCACCCAGGCAACATTTTATTCCCCCTGCCTGTGGCCGTGGCTACCATCGCCCAGTTCTTCTCCTTCTCCTTCTCCTTCTTCTCCTTCAATATCTCATACCTCTCCATCATCATCATCATCATCATCATCATCATCACTGTTGCTATAAACTGCATCACTTTCTTCACCAATTTCTATGTCCATATTGAGCTCAATTTCCTCGTCTACAACCGACATTTTGATCTCTAAGTCTCGAAAATCAATGAGAAAACTGCGTCACTTGCGTGTGTTTTCAATGCATGCGGCGCTTCTAGCCAGCAGCTCTCATTATGTTGCCAAGCTTGTGAAGTCACGCATCGCGACACTCTACGGAGGGCTGCTGAAGGCAGAAAATCTGGATCTCACAAATACCATTTTTGAAAGATGATTACTGCGGGCCCCAAACACGTCTTGACCAGGGCAGTTGTTATACCTATTCAGTAAAGCTTCCCCTCCGCAGTGATATGAATTTTGCAGCAATTCAAACACTTTTGACTCTTCGGGTGACTACTTTAAGGGCAATTCCACAATTAGAGAGACATGACAAACAATTTTGAAATCAGTCTTTCTTCCATGTTTTATGCCCAAGATGTTTGAAATTCGGAATTTATGTCTAGATTAATTTGCGGAATCATTTTTTACCATTAATTTTATCCTTACATGTCTCTTTCAGGGAGAATCTGAAACTATACATGCATTGACATATGTGGGACAACACAAAAATATTTTATAAAATCTTGGTTTTAGCATACTTTCTTATTGTAATTTTGATGGAAATGCACTAAATCAATGAATTACATTGTAAACTATATGTGCAGATGTTTAAAGAACAGAAATTATCAGTAAAAGAGGGGTTAAGGCCTCATTATTCCGTGATTTTCCTAAGTGTAGCGTTAATAACTGTAACGTAACTAACCATCGTTTTTTAATTTCACTTAAAAATGAAATTGGCATATAACTTTCATAACGAGACAAAGATTAAAACCTGCAGAGAAACTGAAGAAATATAATTTCATTTTGCTTTGCTCATTAGGTGTGTAATGTCCGACCAAAGATGACCCCTAATTTTTCATTTCCCTTTTTTGTAAAGTTACCAACCAAAATTTGAGCCGCCGCTGTAGCTCCGAGCAAAGCTCAAATTATTCTGTTTTCGCACAAGTTAAAGGTCTACACAAGAATTACCCTTTTGTAATTACAGAGACAAATTTTCTTTTTACGAGGCCCGAAATGTAAAATTTCCCTTAAAATGTACCGTTAATAATGGAATTGCCCTTAAATGCTTTCATCGCCTTCATGGCCTTGGGCAGCTGGGAAGGTGATAACAGTAATTTGTAGGCGCCCTGAGCACCCCTTGGCTGCATTTTTGCATAATATAAGTGTAGCTATATGTTTTCCTGGCCAATTTCTTCAAAATAGCGGGCATATATTCGTTATTTATGTCATTGAAGTTCGAGTGATTTTTGTAAACCTGCTGTTCTCACGGTTCAATTTTAAACTCCAGAACATTCATCTTCGTCAAATGGTAGTCACTTTTGAACATGTTGAACAACGTATTCAAATTGGTCAAAATGTCAATACATTTGGCAATACACATCTGTCATTCAAATTCGTGCCAGTTTGTTTGACCTCAGATTGAATGCTCTTCATCTGATTTTCTAAGTTAAGTGGTGTTCAATTTGGTTTGACAAAAGATGGCGACTGCACGATGAAAACATCTAATTGAACGAAATTATTTGTTAATTGAATGATGATCGTGATCGTCATTCAAATTCGTTCTAAATTGCGTGCCATTATCGACCATTTGGATGCTATTTTGATGAAATTGGACGGGAAATCCTATGTTATTTTCATTGTTATCATTACATCGCATACCGTAAATTCATTTCTATTTCATGTTGTTAATGTTTTCCTTTTTTCATGCCATGCCATTTTAATCTTGGTGATGGATGATTTTTGTTTTTTCCAGAGGCAAAGAACTGTCAGATAGGTGAGACTTATTTCATCTGTCATCCTCCATGTTCTGAGTCTACATGTCCTGCTTACCAACTGCCTTCAAGTGCCTCTGGCACACCATGTGTCGCTGGTTGCTTCTGTAGTGACGGGTTGGTACGTCACAATGGTCAGTGCATTTTGCCCAATGACTGCCCAGCTTGTGATATCGTCAATTGCCGTGTGGATCCATGTCGGTTTGCAACGTGCAATGCCTTTCCTGATGCCACTTGCGTGTAAGTAACATCGTATACCTGTAAGTTTGGGGGTAAATGTTGGTGGTGGTGGTGGGAAGGGGTGGGGAAGTCCCGGTGTGTCTCCCTCACTCCATAATACATATTACATACATTGCGAGGATAAAAATAAAGAGGGGGGGGGGGGTGCAAAATTGCCGATAAGTGTATACGTAGAACCTCATTTCATGTTTTTTGCTGACAGGGTCGCTTTTTATTCAAGAAGTAAAAATTAAGTACACACAAGAAACTCCGGATATTTGGTGGTACAGTTCTATTTGCTAGGAATCCTTCATGGTGGAAGCACTGTGGTATATTGGTGAAGGCAGTGGCGGATCTGCATAGGGGGAAAGCCGGCCCGTGCCCCCTCTTTTGAAACCCAACTGGCACACCTTAAGTACACAAAAAATAAAAAATGATAAAAATGGCCCCTTGTGTACTTTCCCGGCTCTGTGCCCCCTCTTTTACAAAATGCTGGATCCGCCCCTGGGTGAAGGCACTTGACTCTCATACGAGAGGTCCTGGGTCTGATCCTTGCTCAGTGCTCAGTGGCGGATCTACGGGGGGGGGGGGGTTTAGAGGATTTAAACCCCCCACCCCACTTGGGCTGCCAAGTAAACATTTAATGTGCATAGGAATAACACTATTACATAATACCATCAATATTTCACATGATGACTAGTTAGTTTCAAAGTTGGTAACGGAAGGCTATAATAAATAAACAAGAAAGAATTAAAACCAATAAAACATTTGTGAACATCGCATCTAGTCAGGCGTCTGCTAACGATTTTTAACGATATGTGATTTGGCCATAATGTAAGTTTCAAATTGGTAACGTATGTTGCATTAACGTTGTTTGAATACAATTTTTGCCTTAAAAATGATTGCTAAGCTCACCCAGAACCTCATATATATGGTGTAAATTTAAGTTTACTACCTATATGGATAGTTGTTACGTATATCTTACACACATTTTTTACGTATGATAACGTACGTTTACGGTTACATCACGAAAGTTACATCGTGACCTTCAATTGGCTGAATAAGCAACATTTAGTTGAACTTAATTTTAATTTCTACTTCACTGGCATGGCCAGTGTAATCACTTACATCATAGAGGTTACCTATATTTAAGATTTGTGGTACTATACAAGTCAACATAATGTTACACTGTCATAAATCTACCTTTTTATCACGAATCTTTCTTATATTCCCAGTTACTTTTCTTTAGTATCTTGACTTTTAAACATGTGGTTAGAATTAGACCAAAAAGAAATAACACACACTGGAGAGGAAAATTTCAAGTGCAAATATTGTGAGAAGATACAATATTATTCAACTCATCTGGTAACTTATTAAGTTGATAACCAAACACACGATAACTCTGGATATAACTGTGTATTAAACTGTTACTTGATCTAAAAAGACGTTATTATGGACTGCTTTTTATGGTCTCCATTGCGTTAGTAGATGCCAGGAAAACACCACTTACAGGGGTTCAAATAGCAAAAAACAAACAAACAAACAAACAAACAAACAAAAATTAAAATCGGCGCGACGCTACGCGGCTCACAGACATCGCCGTTTCGCGCCTTGTGGACGATGCTCTGCATCGCCGTTGGGACAAACCCAGGGACCGCGGAGCTAGAGCCGGGGGGGGGGGGGGGTGGGGATGGGGCTGTAGTCCCCCCCAATTATTTGGGGAAAAAAAGAGAAAAAATAGAGCATGCAAGTATGCTTAAAATCGCAAGCTGGTAACCCTAAAAATGAAAAATCTCCCCTCTCCCACACCCTCCCCCCTTGGAAAAAAGCTAGATACGCCCCTGGTGCTTACATTATTGGACAAGGTGTTCGTCCCTCACGACCCAGGTGTAAATGGGTACCTGGCAATGCTGGGGTACTAATTGCAGGGCCCGTAGGAAGAGCAGTATTAATACTGATGTGGCCATACCCTGGGTAAATAAGACCCAATTATATTTATAATTATGATTATTTTCCCCTTTAGTAGGTCAAAACACCATCATTTTGCAGTTGTTAACTCTAAGAAGGGGGATTAGTCACTTAACCAGGGATAGAGCTTAATTTAGGATGCGGGTTAGGGTATGTATGGCGTGGAATGCCATAGTTCGTTAAGAAAAAAAAAATCCGACAGAAATTTGAATTCATCCTCTGGCCCTTTCTTACAGGAACTCATCTTCTCTCTTTGTTTGCTTATCTCGAAGACATCCTTTCTTCATTTTCCTCCTCATTTTCCCTCATATCTGTCTATATAAGATAAATTTCCTCTTTTCATTTCTTAACCTAGCCTTTAATCACGGCGACTTTGCTACTCTGTCGATCCTATGTTGGATCCTCGAAACGAGAATAGTCCTCTGATTGCGGCAAGTCGACAGACAACGTGCAGCATGATGCGTGTCGACTTCCCGCAATCAGAGGACTCTTACGCTCGATCGACAGAGCAGCTAAGTCGCCGTGATTAAAGGCTACTCTTTACCCAACCCCTCTTTTTCTGTCTATGTATGTATCAGCGTTTTACACGTGCATGGCCTCTTCTAAAAATAACACCTAATGTCTATGGGGACTATACTTTCAGTACAACATAAAGAATGAATACATGTACATATATATCAAATCAATATATCTGTTTTACGTATCCACTCCCCTTCTTTCATTCCTCTCATTAAAAATGTCTGTGAATGTTAGCTCAGGGATTTTATTTTCCCTCCATACAGATCCAACTACTGCGGAGGATGTAATGCCATCTTCTATAATCACGAATGCCGTGTGGTCAATTGTAACGGGAAACCATCTTACTGATCATGAGTGTCACCTTGATATCACTCGTGATATCTACTTGTTAAGCCACCTACGCTTTGAGTCGGAGAATAAATCAGTATAATAATTTAAAAATAATCTGATTATTACTGCTCACATTCTTTTTTTGTTTCAAAAAGTAAATTTAATTGATCTCTTAGACTGAAGAAACATGAGACCACTTAAAGCCATTATGAAAAAAGTTTATTGCTTCAAAAGCAATTTTGAAGCTTATATTAGGAAATGTGGAATAGTGACTATGCGCTTTTCAAAAACGAAATTTTATTATCATCATGACTATTACCTAATCCCTGCTGTCATGAGTATTGAATTTGTTTTTATCATTCCAGAATAATAAATTCACGAGCTTTGATCAACTAAGTGCTCCATGTCTGCTTTTCAATAACAAATCATCTTCTCGAAATCCTTTTTTTTTTCTTCAAAAACTGAAATATCCGGCATTTTGAAAATAATTGAATTAAACATTAAATGGTGGTGGCACAATATGTCTACATGATTTTATTTGAATATATTTCTATTGATGGATGTCTACCATTCGAGGAAACAGAAATGAGTATGCAGGTAAAAATAAAGGATAAAAGTGGAGAAAACTGGAAGAAAGAACGGAACAGAGTTAGCTAGGAGTATGTGAATAAGAGAGAGAGAGAGAGACAGACAGACAGACAGAGAGAGAGCGAGAGAGAAGAGAGAAGAGAGAACGGAGGGAGGGCGGGTCGGTAGAGAAAAGAAAGAGAGATATGAAAATAGAGAAAAGAAAGACAGAGATAAATGAAAATAGAAAAAAGAAAGAGAGAAATTAAAAGCGAGAAAAGAAAGACAGAGAAATGTAATTAGAGAAAAGAAAGACAGAGAAATGAAAATAGAGAAAAGAAAGACAGAGAGAAATGAAAATAGAGAAAAGAAAGACAGAGAAATGAAAATAGAGAAAAGAAAGACAGAGAAAAATGAAAATAGAGAAAAGAAAGAGAGAAATGAAAATAGAGAAAAGAAAGAGAGAGAAATGAAAATAGAGAAAAGAAAGAGAGAAATGAAAATAGAGAAAAAGACAGAGAAATGAAAATAGAGAAAAGAAAGACAGAGAGAAATGAAAATAGAGAAAAGAAAGACAGAGAAAAATGAAAACAGAGAAAAGAAATAGAGAAAAGAAAGACAGAGAGAAATGAAAATAGAGAAAAGAAAGACAGAGAGAAATGAAAATAGAGAAAAAGACAGAAATGAAAATAGAGAAAAGAAAGACAGAGAAATGAAAATAGAGAAAAGAAAGACAGAGAGAAATGAAAATAGAGAAAAGAAAGAGAGAAATGAAAATAGAGAAAAGAAAGACAGAGAAATGAAAATAGAGAAAAGAAAGACAGAGAGAAATGAAAATAGAGAAAGGAAAGACAGAGAAATGAAAATAGAGAAAGGAAAGACAGAGAAAAATGAAAATAGAGAACAGAAAGAGAGAAATGAAAATAGAGAAAAGAAAGACAGAGAGAAATGAAAATAGAGAAAAGAAAGAAAGAGAAATGAAAATAGAGAAAAGAAAGAAAGAGAAATGAAAATAGAGAAAAGAAAGACAGAGAGAAATGACAATAGAGAAAAGAAAGAAAGAGAAATGACAATAGAGAAAAGAAAGAAAGAGAAATGAAAATAGAGAAAAGAAAGACAGAGAGAAATGAAAATAGAGAAAAGAAAGAGAGAAATGAAAATAGAGAAAAGAAAGACAGAGAAATGAAAATAGAGAAAAGAAAGACAGAGAGAAATGAAAATAGAGAAAAGAAAGAGAGAAATGAAAATAGAGAAAAGAAAGACACAGAGAAATGAAAATAGAGAAAAGAAAGACAGAGAGAAATGCAAATAGAGAAAAGAAAGACAGAGAAATGGAAATAGAGAAAAAGACAGAGAAATGAAAATAGAAAAAAGACAGATAAATGAAAAATAGAGAAAAGAAAGAGAGAAATTAAAATAGAAGAGAGAGGGAAAGAGAAAGAGAGAATAGAGAGGAGAGGGAAAAACAGACAGAGAAAATGAAATAAATGGGGGGGGGGGGGGGGGAGATTAGAGAAAACGCTGTCCAAAAAGCCAGTCTGAGAAGCCTCAATACAAAGGTTGTATAGCGTTCGTAACATTATACAGTACACATTAATTTTTAGCATCAGGAAGTATACTACTCGAACATTCAAAATCACAAATGCGCCATGTAAACCCGTATGCTTAATTCTCATTCAATTTTATTGATCACATTCAGGGGAACTGATTTGAACATTCTTGACATGGCTTGGAAAATATCATATTAGTCTTTGAGACAACGACTTGCATCAGTCTTGTATTCAAGGGTTTATAATCGGAGAATGGGTAACGATAAAGCCAAACGAAATCGACCAAAAGTTGGGGATACAATATTATATTTATACAGCACATGAAAATCCACCAAAACTAGGGGAAAAATGAAAATTTATATATAAGATAACTATAAGAGACGTTTACATAAGAGAGGAAGATAGGAAAGCTTATCCGATACGTACTATTATATATTAGGCAGTGGCGTATCTAAGGGGGGGGGGGGGTAGGAGAGGGGGCACTTGCCCCAGGCGGCATTTGGTAGTGGCCCCCCCCCAAAAAAAAAAAAAGAGGAGAGAAAGAGAAAAGGGGATAATAGAAAGAAAAATTATGTTCCTTAACGATTATACGCTCCAATTCCAGTGTAAATTGCATACTTTGTTTCCAAAATGCTAAATTTTCTAATGCTCGGTCGCGACTTCACAGATGTTCTTACAAGATCTCGTAATAATTTTGTGCTTTTCATCAGACTTTGGCTACCAACCCCGGCTTAAGTGCATAAGAAATCATTTTTACGTAGTCCTGTATTTTCTTCCTTTAAAGCGTGAAAAATATGGTTTGTAATTTTGAGCCCCAGATACGCCACTGATAATAGGGAAGCTATTGTATAGAGAAATGGAGCTTTGTCCCCCTAATTTTCGGACTTCACCAAAACTATGAAAACATTCTTCCCTCTAGAAAAGCTATCTGTAGAAGATATTTCTACTGTTTTGTTTTTTTTGCTGATAATATCAACTTTGACGTGAAAATATTTGTATATCAATTGTAATTAGTTATTTCATTTCAGAAGGTCTGTTCATATTTTGAATTTGCAAAAAAAGACAAATCCGACAATTTTCCTGTGAAGGATAAAAATGAATTTGGTACATTTTCCCACTTTCTATATTTTAGTCATACTTTGTCAACAAATAGCAATTTCAGGACAAAATTCTTGTATTCTAGGGTCAGCTCTTTAGCAATGCAACTATCACTCTCTTTACTCTTTATTGAAAGAATTTTCATAAAATTATTTTCATTCTCTTATCATTAGAGCAGGGTAATTGAAAATAAAGAGATACATCTTGCTTAAAAAAAAAAAAGGAGTAAAGATTAAGAGCATGCCAGGAAAAGATGAGAAACCATAAGTTGACTCTTAACTGAAAGGCGATTTAGCGTTTGCTGAATTTTATTTCGTTATCATTTCAAATCTTTATTGTCTTTCAAAGTAACCAAAAATTTTTTCTTCAGTAATTATTTCGATTAAATGTGTTTGCCTTATGTTAAGAGCTACTTGATGCCACTTGGTTTACATCAGTGGAAGAAAAGAAAGATGCAAGGAATATAAGGTTTTTATCAGGTCATGTCACACCTAGGCCATTTACCATCAGCAGAAAGCAGAAAGCCCCAGTTGATGGTGATCGATAGCTAAAGGTTTGTGGAAGGTTGAGTGACGTCAGACTCATCCGCCGCGAAACCTTCATTAATAGCGCCCTCAATAGCCGCCGCTGCATCGTCTGCTTCTTTATCACGGTCTCCATCGGTTGTCATGGGAACGATGTGGGCAGTGTCGGGAGCGTCAGGGGAGTCGTACGGGGCTTCGTCATCGACCATGGAATGGCCGTTCTCGATCACGACTTCGGTGGTGCTGGTCTGACTCGGAGCTGGGGAGGATTGGCTTAACATCACATCAGCCGGATCAACCTAGAAGGGAATATGTAACAAAATAGCAAATTATATTGACCTGTTTTGCAGCTATGATCATTAGAGCTACCATGGCTACGGTGAATCACTTTAACGTTTGGGGTTTTAATATTGAGGAACAAATCCATTTTCATTGAATGCGTGGCTTATATTCTTTTCTTCCTGTGATATGATATATAATCTGACAACTACTTTAATATTCATCGCACTATTTATCCACGCCTTCGATTTTGCTTCCTGTCCTCCGTCCCCTCTCTTCTCATCTTGTATTTAGGTTCGATTTTCTTCCCCTTCTTCTCCATTCCTATTCTTCATTTTCAAGTTCTCTTTCTCTCTGACTTTGCCTTTTCCTTGTTATCTTACACATTACATTCTCCTTGCTCTTTCTCTTTTGAACATTCGTTTTCGACATAACCATATGCAAAAGCATCGTACCCAGGCCTGTAGTCTTGTCCCCTCTATTGTTCCTTGGACAGCCTAACGGTGTGGCGTGTGTACCCCAATGGTCTATAGGCTCTACTGTTATGGTCTTACTTCGACAGTCACACGGTGATGTATATTTACCATTTTAGTTTGTACCCCTATATGGCCTCACATGGACAGTCACATATCAAGGCATATGTACCTTGATGGTCCTACATAGAGTAACATGTCAAGACGTTTGTTCCCCTACGGTCTTACTTGAAAAATCACCTACCAAAGCATATATCATAATGGCCTTACTTGGAAAGTCACCTAGTAAGGCGTATGGTATTACTTGGACAGTAACAAGTCAAGGTTTATGTACCGCTACGGTAACGACCCTGCCGGAAAGAACACAGTGTCCCACAGTGTGTTCACAGTGTGAAATCATCTTCACATTGTTAAATTCGAGCCTTTTAACATTGTGAATCACATCTTCACACTGTGAGCGAGTAAATTCACACTGTGAAATCGAACATCACTATGTGAACACTCTGTGGTAAACCACACTGTGGAGGTGTCCACAGTGTGAAATCATCTTTACACTGTTAAATGTGAGCGTTTTAACATTGTGAATCACATCTTCACAGAGTCGACTATGTGAACATACTGTGAACACACTATGGGACACTGTTCTTTCCGGCAGGGAAGGCAAGAGTGCCCCCAAGGTGTCTTGGACAGCCACTTAGCTATACCCCTATGATCTAATTGACCCCGCCCTCCCTATGCTCTTACTTGGACAGCCACATGACGAGGCGTTTGGACTCCTATGGTCTTTTGTTTTAGTCCTCCATTGCTCTTGGTCTCCACCACCACCTCATAGCCATCGTCTTCCCCAGCTGGAATCTTTTTCATCGGGATCTCGTCTCCAACAGAGACGCCGTTCACGCCGTTGGTGTTCGCGTAGTACTCCTTCTCCAGACTTGCCTCGAAATCATCTGCCATTTTCCTACAAGGTAGAAACAAATGGAAACATAAAGAAAGGTAGGTCTACCCGATTTGACAGAATTATCATGTCTTGTATTAGCTACTTCTCCTTTTTTGTGAATTATTTGTAAAGTGCATTTGAAAAACCCTTCAAACAATACTGATGTTTTGGCTGGTAAAAGTTTGATGCATTTGCGTACATAGAACTTCGAAGATAATTTTAATGTCATTAGTAGAAGGCTAGGTGAAAGATGGGGGGAAACATCCCTGTGGTGGTTTGTGAAAGTAAAAGGGCGTATTACTCTGGATAATTATGTTGTATTTTGATATATATTTTCTTGTCGTGAAAGCCACATTAGAGAAAACAAATACAGAAGAAAAGACATCAGGGGACTTTTTGCATAGATATGCGTTACGATTAAACTCCACTTTACTCTCAGCGAATCAGAATGGGGAGTGTCGGACCAAAGTTGCTGAATTGGAAGCTGAAATTTTCCCACGAGCAAAAAAAAAATGTTTTTCAGATTTTCAAATTTGACTCCATCCCTAGCGAGGCGCCTATTAGCCTATGGGTTTGACAGTTGGAGTTGCAACTGAAATTGCAACTTTTTATCTCAAACTTACTGTCGCCAATCTCTGGTCAGTACCATGATACAGTAGACGAAGATCACTAGTCCCACGTAGCCAATGATAGCGATAGCCCACGCTGGGATAGCCAGTGGATAGGAGGACGGGGGCGCCTGGGCTGTGACATCCATCTCGGACCCGAGGTCATCGTTGATGTCAACATTGTTGAGTTTGACCATGAGGTAGAGCTCTTGCCTGCGGAGAGCCACCGGCATGACGGTCGAGCCAGATGGGTTGAGGACGAAGAACACTAGGCCGAACTCATTGGTGTTGGTGTTACGGACACGCTGCACGATAGTCACGTGCTCAGGCCTATTGGAGGAAAACCGACAATAACCGAAAAAAAATATCATAAAAATAGTTTATAGAAAGGCAAAGGTAAAGCAAAGCGAGGATAGCAGATCTGAGAGAAAAGAGAAAGGGAGAAAAAGAAAATAGGGTTGGATCTCACACAGACCCACACACCCACACCCTCCCACGCACACACACTCTCTCTCACGCACACACACACACACCCACCATGCCCACGCCTACATTCACACAGAGGAACAGATGGGAGTGTAGAAAGAGAAAGAGAGAGAGAGAGAGAGAGGCACGGAGAGAGAGAGAGAGAGAGAGAGAGAGACAGGGATTGTCAGATACAGAAAATGTGTGACAGAAAGAAAATAAAAATCATCTTGATGTATTACTGCATAATCAGGCTTTTGTAAGGCTCTCAAAACCTGATATGCAGGATATTTAATTGTAGATTTAGTTTTTCAGGGTTACACCATGTAATTCTTTCAAGGAAAGGAATAAGAGCCCTGAAAAGGGCTGGTGAGCTCCGCTAAGAGCTCTGTGGTTCTCGACGTTTCGATCAGTATGCTCTGATCGTCATCAGGAGAATGACTAGAACACTGCCCAGTCATGCCAGTGGAGGCTATTTATTGCCTACGAAGGGATCCGATTCACAGCCTGTTTGGCGCCAATCGGAAATGCATTCACAGCTGCATTCTCATTCTGATCACTGGTGGCGCTATAATTCCTCTAAACAGAGAAAGCACCGGACGGTGCCATTGTTTTCTCTGAATAAAGCAGAAGGGCCAGATTTTCCACTGAATGATTGCACCCCTTTAGAGCCGGTATTTAGTGAAGTATCAGCGACACTTTCATGGTGGAGAAACTAAATTGTAGATTTAGTTTTTCAGGGTTACACCATGTAATTCTTTCAAGGAATAAGAGCCCTGAAAAGGGCTGGTGAGCTCCGCTAAGAGCTCTGTGGTTCTCGACGTTTCGATCAGTATGCTCTGATCGTCATCAGGAGAATGACTAGAACACTGCCCAGTGGAAGCTATTTATTGCCTACGGAGGGATCCGATTCACAGCCTGTTTGGCGCCAATCGGAAATGCCCGCGAATTTGATTCACGGCTGCATTCTCATTCTGGTCACTGGTGGCGCTATAATTCCTCTAAACAGAGAAAGCACCGGACCGTGCCATTGTTTTCTCTGAATAAAGAACTGAATCTACAATTCAGTTTCTCCACCATGAAAGTGTCGCTGATACTTCACTAAAAAAGGATATTTAATGTACAGAGACTGAGGTTTTAAAATTGTTGAAAAGTATAGACGTTTCAAAAGCACAGGGACCTGGTGAAATATCTCCACGTTTGTTAAAGGAAGGAGCAGACCATTAACGCCTTCTCTTTGTTAACTTTTAACATGTCTTTGTCATCCGGGATCTTACCAGAAGACTGGCTATAAAGAGCAAATGTTTGTCCATATTAAAAAAAAGGCAACATTATATGTTTCATTAATGATATATCTAATGACATTGCCTCTGCCATTATGCTGATGATTGTATTTCATATCGTCGTATTTCCGCTTTAGACGATTGTAAAATTTTACAAAATTATCTGGAAGTTTTAAATCAATGGTCTATAAGACATGGATGCTCGATTTTAATTTATCCAAATGCAAGATCATGGCGATGTCTCGGAAGCTTCACGATTATAGATTACGCATATACAGGAGTTACAAAATACAATGTCTGAGAAATATTTAGGTCTTGTGATAAACAATACTTTAAATTGGAATGATCATTGTACTGAATTACATGCGAAGTGCAACAGACTTGTTGGTATTATACGGAGGAACTTTGTCGACTGTCCCAAATCTGTTAAAACAACTCTTTATGCATCTTTAGTACGCTCACGTCTGGATTATTGTTATATAGCATGGGATCTATATAGAAATTCACAAAAAACAATTGGTAGAATGAATTATAAAACGTTATGTAAGAATGATGAGCACTAGTTATGATACATTATTATTTATATCACAAAAAATTAAGTATGAATACATTAGAGAATAGACGAAAGTACCTCCGACTTGTATTTTATCATAAGCTTGTTAAATAGATATAGGACATAAAAATAGGTGCACGCCTGCGAACAGAATTGGAAGATCATAATATAGATGCATGTACCCTTTGCAAGAACATATGAACTCATTTTATCCTAAAACTATAAATGATTGGAACATACTTTCGAAGTATGTAGTCAATATGAAAACTCTTAGCGTGTTTAAAAAACGTTAACTAACTACTTTACCGTTCTGTATATATGAAGAGCTTAGTTCCAAAAGGGACTAAATCCAGTTTTTACTAAAACTGAGTTTTATAGATAAATATACGTATCTCGCACATGGGAATCAAATGTACTATATGACATCACAAAATATTTTTTAAAGTTGAAAAAATTCCCTCATATTTTATGTTTTATGAACTCATAAGGGACTAAATCCAAAAGGAATTAAATTCGAATCTGTTTCATTAAAAAATGGACTAAATCCACTATGGAGATTTAATAGGAATTCGTTCAATTATAACATATTCCCTTAAGCTTTGTATTAAGATGTTAGCAGGGGCGGCGCCAGGGTATTTTGATAGGAGGGGTAAGACCATAGACAGACGACCTAAAGATGACGTCATATTTTTTTTCTCCATTAAATAACAGGGGTAATATAGAGTTATATGTTTAAGACATCTCTTTTTAATACTCCTCTTTCTTCTTTCTTCCCTTTTCTCCCCCTTTCTTCCTCCTTTTCTTCTTTTTTCTTCTTTTTTTTTCTTTTTTCACTACTTGAAAAATCATAGGGGGCGGGGGCGGTCGCCCCCTCTGCCCCCCCCCCCCTGTAGCGCCGCCCCTGGATGTTAGCAATTGTGGTGCCCTACCCATTTGGATCATCAGGACAATGTTTTGATCGTTTTAGACAAATTTTAATGTCTTTATGAATATTTTTAGATTTAATCCCTTTTGGAATGAAACTCCCCCCAAAATAATTTGGAAACAAAAAATGGGTGAAAGAATTGAAAGAAAAAAAAATTTAATACAAAAAATTTTTTTTTTCAATTTTTTTCAATTTTTTTCTTCAAGTTAATATTTTGGGGAGTTTTATTCCAAAAGGGATTAAATACAGAAATATTCATAAAAAATATGAAAAGTGGCAAAAGAAATTATCAAAATTTTCTCTAATGATCCAAATGGGTAGCTGCACCACACTTGCAAATATCTTAATACAAAGCTTAAGGGAACATGGTATAAATGAACACATCCGTAATTACCAATGTGGATTTAGTCCCTTTTGGAATGAAACAGATTTGAATTTAATTCCTTTCGGAAATTTAAACAAAACTGCAATATAGCACATCTGATTCCCATCTGCGAGATACGCATATTTATCTTTAAACATCAGTTTCGGTCAAAACTGGATTTAGTCCCTTTTGGACCTAAGCTAGTGGTTAAGGCGTTTGGCGTACAGTGCCAAAGACCCGGGTTCGACTCCCGGCGGAGACAGTTTTTGCAAACCCTGCAGTTATTTCCACAAAAAGGAAGTCAGTAAGGAGGAACAATGAATTTAGCTACGCAAACTATTTCTCTCATTCAATTCAATTGATTTCTCACATTATGTAAATTTACCCACGAGAGTTGCCGATGCTATAGTATTAGAACAAATTTCTCACACATTGTAAATAATTAATTAATTCTAATACATGAATCCGCCATGGATCTAGCT
Organism: Heliocidaris tuberculata; assembly: GCA_025618425.1. Lineage (NCBI taxonomy): Eukaryota > Metazoa > Echinodermata > Echinoidea > Camarodonta > Echinometridae > Heliocidaris > Heliocidaris tuberculata. Next base: position 4,617,882 of record CM046838.1, on the reverse strand, counting down.
AGGCATGCGGCTTTTCATTGTTCAATACTCCCCTGTCCCTCAAAGAAAAGGAATAAATTAACTGCGAAGGGTTGCAAGGGCTGCCTGTCGGTGTTTGTACCTGGTGTAGCCGAATACCACTCAACCCGCCTCCGTGGTCTAGTGGTTAAGGCGTTTGGCGTACAGTGCCAAAGACCCGGGTTCGACTCCCGGCGGAGACAGTTTTTGCAAACCCTGCAGTTATTTCCACAAAAAGGAAATCAGTAAGGAGGAACAATGAATTTAGCTACGCAAATTATTTCTCTCATTCAATTCAATTGATTTCTCACATTATATATATATATATATATATATATATATATATGTATATAGTGAGAGAAATGATGACTCTTTAAGATCACAAAATCACTTATGCCCCATTTACATTTTGTTTTACGATCATCGTAGGGTGACCGTAAACTGATCGTATCCCTCTAATCGCACGATCTCCCTGGGGTGGCATACGACGATCGTACGATTTTCATACGGATTCACGGTCTCTGTAGCCTCTACGATTTTGTTTAGCGCGGAGTTATACAAATTTTTCAAAATCGTAGGATCGTAGCCCTTAAAAACATCGTAGGTGGCATCGTACGATCAGCGCAGGGTCATTGTGCGGAGGCCTTGCGCTGATCATGCAGAGAGCGTACGATTTTTTTTCAACAGGGGAGCAAAAAAGCATCGTAAAGAAATCGTAAGATCGTAAGGTATCCGCACGATCATCGCACAGCTATTGCAGGGCTCCCGCACGCTTATCTCTCGATAGCCGTAATATCGAGCGGTCATCGCACGATAACCGCAGGGTCTCCTTACCATTGCTGTACGACTACCTTGGGGTGATGATTTTTTTTCCAGATAGGTATATACTGGCCATCTTCAGCAGTATTGGATCTTTAAGTTTTTGCCACCGATGAAGTAAAGATGCCGTTAATACCACCTCTGTGGCTTCAATTGCAGTTGAGACAAATTAGAAGAAGGGAACAAGAGGCGATAATTGCAGGTCTTCTTATCTTTGAAGTCTGGGTGAAGCCGTGGCTCATGAGACGCGTCACACTTGGACATTACGACACGCTTATGCAAGAATTGATGCGGGAGTCTCGTGGGGACTTTAGGTCATTTCTGCGAATAGAGCCTGCAATGTTCAGGGAGATGGTCGACAGACTGACCCCAAGAATCGCAAAGCACGACGACTGCCGTCCAGGATTACCTGCAGGAATGAGATTGGCCATCACTCTTCGCTTTCTAGCCACTGGTAACAGCTACCACAGTTTGGCCTTCAGTTTTAGAGTATCGTACAGCACCATATCCGTATTGGTTCCGCAGGTATGCCTCACGCCAATTATATTTTTGAACGTAATTAATAAAATGTTGTATTATACAAAAGATAATCATTATTCAACTTATTATTCAACTGACACTTAATATGTATATTTCGTTTGCTTATCTATATAAAAAGGATCGAGGTCACTAATCTTAATGTGTAATCGCCCTTTACTTTATTGAATTGCTAGGTTTACATGGTTTAGGATACGTTAAATTACATTTGTGTATTCCCCCCCCCCCCTTTATTCCCGACTTTTTTCACGTGTAATTTCTTTTATTTTCTTTTACATTTTTGTATATATTGTAATTAGGGATTTAAAAAAAAAACTGTACAACCATTGCAATTCAGCTGCCCATAGCTCCAATAATTAGTTTTAATGAACCTTCAATTCTATTAATTTCAAGGTATGCCTTGCCATTGTGGCAGAGTACAAGGATGAAGTCCTTGGAATGCCGACAACGTCAGATGGATGGAAGGATGTTGCTAAGGGATTCTCCAGGCGATGGAACTATCATCATTGTCTGGGAGCCATTGATGGAAAGCACATCCGCATCAAGAAGCCCGTGAAATCCGGAAGCGCGTATTTCAACTACAAGGGCTTCTTTTCAGTCATCCTCCTCGGAGTTGTCGACGCGGATTATAAGTTCTTATGGGTCAACGTGGGAGCGCGAGGGTCCATGTCCGACGCCGGCGTCTTCAACGCATCAACCCTCAAGAGGAAGATTGATGCTGGGACACTTGGGATCCCCGACGCCGACCCTCTGCCCAATGATGACAGGGGCACGCCGTATTTCTTCGTCGGCGACGATGCGTTTGGTTTGCGGTCGACAATGATGAAGCCATACTCTCATCGCTACCTGAGCCACGACGAGAGGATCTTCAACTACAGAACCTCACGCGGACGCAGAGTCGTGGAAAATGCCTTCGGCATACTAGCTTCTCGATTTAGATGCCTCCTGACTACCCTTGCCATCAAGCCCAAGAACGTCATTATGGCCGGTCTTCGAAAAACTGAACGATTTTCTCATTTAGGGCGCTAACTTCGTCATCCACCTCCATCGTCTCATCATCGTCATTACCAGCATCTTGCCGTCCAACTGCATCCTCAACAGGCGCAGGCTGTGGGTCCTGTTGGTCCTTTCTGATTTTCTTTGATCTCACCTTCGGCATTTTGTATGCTTGCAATCGCTCTGTTTGTCTTATGAAATCAAGAGCAAAAGTGCGGTATATAGAAAGAGTCCCTTTTGGAGCTTTGAAGCTCATAAAATTCAATAAAGATACCTTTACCTAGCGATCGTCGCACAGCCTCTGTACGGAAATCGCATGATCTCTGTACGATTTCCGTGAATATGTTACTGTAACCGCGCAGAAATCGCACGATCTCCCTACGATCTCCGTACAATCTCTGTACGATCTCCGTACAGCCTCTGTACGGCTTTGTCTTTGGCCTCTCTGCGATGCCCAGTACATGAAATCGCACGATGACCGTAAATAATGTAAACATAAAAATCGTAGCCCGTAGCCACCTACGATGTCCCCCAAATCGCAAGGAAAATCGTAGACTAATCCATCGTACGATGACCGTAGCAAATGTAAACTAGGCAGTAAGGATGGCTGGCATTTACATTGGAATGTGTATCTGAAATTCATACATTTAATTCTCACTTACTCATTTTTATAATTCCCATTAATAATAATAATAATAACAAATTATTATTATTACTATTATTACTATCAATATTATTATTATCATTGTTACTATTGTTAATATTTCTACACATGTGTATATCTTTAAAAATAAACTAATATGTGATGATATACTTACATGTCTATATATTAATGTATATCTATATCTATAGATATTTGATAACTATATAAACAATGAGTATAAATGATTACCATGTGGAAAGACTTGTATGTATATATCCAATATTTATACATAAATATCGTGCTTTTGAACATGTGAACACTGGCGCATGGCCCATGATACTTACAAAACTTCGAGCAGAACATATTCGTTCGACACGTTTGCGATGACCTCCTTGAAGAGTTCCGTTTCCACGTCAGTAAGTTCCTGAAAACAAAGTACATAATAAATGGTCGATTTATGTTCTCTTACAAGTGGGATAGTTATGTTGTCATTATAAAACTCAATTATATGAAAATAGCTTCACAAAATCTTTTTGATGCGGGGGCTTCGTGGAGGGGGTGGGGGCACCTGCATTCTATATAATTTGGGATTTTATTGTGAATCCTTTATAAATTCGAAAGAAATTATTCATCAGTGTATTCTGCAGCACAAACTCTTTAAAAAATAATATCGTGATTATCGCAGGTTTAGGGTTCAGTCAAGCCCCATATCAGACAGAGATAACGCTAACGCTAACACTAATGATAAAATAGTTCTCCTTAAGCCTGGGTCACATTTGACCGATACCGATAACGATAACGAGATTTACAGTTAAAGTTACACCTTTCTATATTGTGATACATGTAAGTATGCTCGTGTCTGTTATTATAAGGCAGCTATAGGGTGTAATTTTTCATTTTTTACAAGTTTTTTTTAAATTCTTTATTCTCATAAACCAAATTGCAAATGAAGTTTAACATTTCATACAGAGTTGGAAATAGATTTTCACATAAACAAAATTGCAAATAGAGTTTCACATTTACACAAAATTACAAATAAATTTCCATGTAAACAAAATTGCAAAAAAAGTTTGACAATTCGTACAAAATTATAATAAATTTTCTCCAAAAAGAATTCCACGTGAATTTTCAATTTTCATATACCTTGTCATAAAGAAATGATTCAGAATACAGTTTTCGGAAAAACAATTTAATGTGTACATCAACTTTTGCACTTTTTTTTTAAATAGAGAGAAAAGTCAATAATTCAAAGAAAAAGAAGGAAAAAAAAAAAGAAAAAAGAAAGGGGAAAAAAAGAACGAAGAAAGATGAAAAATGAAATATCTCGGTATCATTATCGTTATTGGGCAAATGTGACTCATGCTTTACATGGAAACGGTATTAAATATGGGTGTTGCTTATCCATGTATGCTTATGAGCCTTAAGCGCCGATTTTCTGGGATCTAATACATTTTTAAAAATATAAAACTACAGGAGATCGATTTTTTAGCCATGGTCGTTATCGTCTTTAAAAATACTCGAAGGAGGAGGGAGGAGGGGGGGGGGGGGGGCTGTAGAGCCCACAAATGTAAAAAGCTGTTTAACTACAAATGTAAAAAACTTTTCGACTGCAAATGCAAAATTTCCCAGTTTTTACCTAAAATGTCTTAACATGTCAACCACAAATGTAAAAACGCATCGCTTGCATAATGCACCTATGTAAGATAAGTTATGAAATGTATGTGTGTGTGTGCCTGTGTATGCATGTGTGAGAGGTTTTCCTGACCATTAAAGTCCCTAAAATATTGAAAGACTATTTATGTCAAAACATGTCAACCGCAAATGTAAAAATTTATTAAACTAGTTGTTTGCTAGTCATCTCCATTTTAATGATCAGTTTACTGAGGCGGGAGGGGGGGGGGGGAGGTAGAGGAGCTGATCATAAACTTCAATGGCAGGAAAAAATCGCAATAGAACAGCAATTTAGTTGACCAGTCTGAAGAGTTCGCTTCATATAAATTAAATTTGAATGTAATTTTTACTCTTTATTTAAGTGATTTTTAGTGATGAAATATTTCATCGCTGAAGAAAAATGAAGTATCTGAAACCTGCCTTTTATCGTTTCAATCTAGTGATAATCAAAGATGACATAAAACAACACTATACGGCGCATTTATTAAAATGAAATGAAATGATATGAAATAATATGAAATGAAATAAAAATGAAATATACACCTCCTGAAATCCTGATACAATAAATGAGGGGTGCGGAAAACAAAAATATTTTCAGCAGAACGAACAAACAAAATCAATGTTAAAACTTTATTTTTAAATGACCCAGAGCAAAATGAATAATGCACCTGTCCATCGCAGGGCGGGGTGCGTCATGGCAGGGTCATTACAATAAACAATGATTTCAAAATCAAAATAAAATCATTTTCTAGTCAAGTATAGTTAAGATTTTGAATAAAATATTTTTCTTTATACGCACACTTGTTAGCTATCATCATTTGCGGAAGGGGACTGACGCCTTTTCATTTCCATTTCTACAATCCTTGAGAGCGAGCGAAAATGTTGGCACTTTATGTAATTTTATCATCAAAATTACATATGCGAGAACCTTGATGCCCAAATATGAGGACATTCGGGCATCTCGCTACCTGAATATGAGGCGATTGTTCCCCGAAAATCGGAACTTTGAAAATCCTCGAAGGGGGGGGGGGGGGGGGGGGTGCAACCCCTAGCAAAAAAAAAAAAAAAAAAGTCTTGGTCAGGGATGAAAACCATGACTCTGAAATTTCCCCTTATCATCATTATTCCATGAAATAATTTGATATTTTCATCAATAGGCTTGTACCGAAAGGGTAGGTAACGTCACGTCTAATATAATATATAGGGGGGGGGGGGGGAGGCGAATCGGCCTCGGCCGCCACCCCCACCCCTTTGAAGCCAGAGGGGGCCGAATCGGCAGCGGTCCTCTTTTTTCAGGCTGTCCAGAGGGGGGCCGAATCGACTGTGGCTCCATTCCCTTTTTCAAAAAAATCTTGAAAGAAAAGTACACATTGTGCCCCCCTTTTAGAACTGATAACCTTTTTTATTTATAATTTTAAATTTCTAATTAATTAATTTTTTTTTTTACATGTCAGAAAATTTGTGTGCCCCCATTTTACAAAATCCACGATCCGCCCCTGATATTAATGAAAATAATGATAATAATAGTAATAATAACAACAATATTTAGAAAATTTCGGGGGGGGGGGGGTCGGACGAATGGTGGCGTTCCAATCAACGCGACGCGAACCGACGCTCCCAACGCACCCTTTCGGCAACACCGGGGGGGGGGGGGGTGCTTTGGATGAATGGTCGCGTTGCGACGCGACGCTACCCACCATCGGTACAAGCGCCATCAATATGGTGTGATTATTTGGCTTATCGATTGGATGAATGGTTGAACAAAGTGGCAAAATGATAAATTTGATAATAATATATGATAATAATAACACCATTTATAATGCGCACATATCCATCCCAAGGGAAGCTCAAGGCGCCTGGCAAACATACATAATATACGAAGAAAGATAAGAAAATTACATAAGATAATTACAATAGATAACACTGTGAAATGTATTACAAAAATTGACCAAAATAATCTGACATGAGATATGTTTTCAAGGATTTTTGAAACAATTTTTGAGTGGGTGACATTTTAATTGAGTGAGGTAGGAAGTTCCAAAGCCGGGGTGCAGCAGCAGTAAATGCTCTGTCATCCCAGCTCCTCTTTGTTCTTAATTCTTTGAACTTTATGGAGACGGAGAATCGGTGACTGTACGAGTAGTTGACATGGTTGAAGAGGAATGAAGGAGAGAGGAAATATATGTAGGGGCAAGATTATGAAGCAAACGATAATAGTAACATTTTATATTTAATGCGTTGTTCTATAGGGAGACAGTGGAGGTTCTTAAGTACTGGGGTAGTATGGACTGAGCGAGTGGATTTGGTCACAAGATGGGCAGCTGAATTGTGAACTTTCTGTAGTCTTTGGATTTGGTATTTTGGAAGGCCATAAAGTAGAGAGTTGGAGTTATCTATAGGTAAGAGGTTACAAAAGCATGGATTAGATGTTGGATTGTTTGGGGGTTAGAAAATTCCTTATAGCACGTAGGTTGCGAAGGTTGTAGTTAGCTAATTTCACACTGACAGAGTTAGAGATATGTGAATCCAGGGACATTTCCTTATCAAAAACAACACCAAGATTTATTGCCTTCTCAGTAGGAGCAATATGTACAGAGCCAACACATATGTGGGTAATTTTAATCTTTACATGTTGTTGCCTAGAGCCTAACATCAGAAATTCTGTTTTATCATCATTGTGTTTTAGATAACAATCATTCATCTACTTCCGTACATCGCGAATACAATTTTCAAGATCTTTAATGCATTTATTTACCTGAATGGGAGGACATAAACATATAAATGTATTATCAAATCAATTTATATGAATGTCGAGTTAGTCTTTGATGAATGCACACTTTTAAATCTATATTTTACTAAATGTTTACATCATTGTTTTGTTGAATAGTAGTGGTTGATTTTTTTTTCTCAAAGAATAACCTTGTGTAACTAAGGGTTTTGACTACCATGACTACCGTGCCATACTTTCAATCAAAAACAGTATGCAGCGCCCACCGTATAGTATACTTTTGTATTATCTTTGATTATCACTATTTTAAAACGATAACATACCTGTTTCAGGCATTTAATCTTTCTTCAACTATTTAACATTTCATCATTAAAAAATACGTTCAAATTCAATTCACACGAAGCACTCTCTTGAGACTGTTAAAAATAAATTGCTGCTATATTTTTTTCCAGCCATTGTTTAATGGATTTTTATATTTGCGGTTGACATTTTTTTGACATTTGATTATTTTAGGGATTTTAATGGTTAGGAAGACATCACACACATGCTTACACACGCACACACATATGCATTTCATAATAACTTATCTTACATAGGTGTATTATGCAAGCAATGAGTTTTTACAACTGCGGTTGACATGTTATGACATTTGAGGTAAGAATATAAATTTTACATTTGTAAGCGAAATGTTTTTACATAATCAGTGGTTAAACAGATTTTTTTAGAACTGTGTTTTTTTTTTTTTTTTTTTTTTTTTTTTTTACATTTGATGTTATTTTTACACTTGTGGTTGACATGTTGTGACATTTGTGGTTATTTTGATATTTGCAGGTGCAGTGTTTTTACGTTTGTGGTTATTTTTACATTAGTGGTAGATTTTTTAATTTGTGGGCTCTACAGCGGCTTCAGCACCCTAGCCGTCGCCTTCTCCCTTTTCTCCTTCACGCAGAAATTGAATAATAGCGACGATGAAAACCTAAGATTCATGGTTGAAATCAATGTGAACGTTCTTGTTCTGAATTCTTTTAGTTCTTTGTTTTTGTTCTTTTCTTGCCAAACCGGTGTGCTGCTGACCAGTACATTTTCTGCCGTAAGAGAAGAAAGATATGTCAAACGAATGTATTGGTTCGTTTGTGATTTGAGGGGGCACTGCAGCATCATTGGGTTAGAGGCACCAGTCTTACTCGAAAAAAGGAAATGAGGGTTTACAAGGCCCCGGATAGGGTGAAGGGGAGGGGGGGGGGGGTTGCGGGAGGGGGTCCTTCTTCTCTCGTCACTTTCCTTTCCCCCTTTCCCCTTTTCCTATTTTTTCTCTTTTCCCTTCTTTTTTTTCCATTAATCAATGTGTGTGTGTGTGGGGGGGGGGGGGGTCACATGCTTCCTGTAGCTACGCCACTGACTGGGCCTTTTCTTTCAAAGGTTTGTGATAATTCTAAAATTTATTCAACTTGTACTTATTCCGGCAGCCTACGATGGAGAAAAATTAATAACCTGAAGATAGTACTTACTTCCGACCTGCCGTCAAAGGTCACAGTTATGGCACCTTCTTCGACGTATTCCTCACACTGCAGACAAAAAGAGATCAAGGAAAAAAAAGAAAGAAAGAAAGAATAAAAGGAAATATGTCAATACAGAACACAACCGTAAAATGTTATTCACCAAGTATAACAAGAACATAGGTGTTATGGAGTTTTATCATACGACTTGCTAATAACAAATTGAGTTTTTTTTCCCGAATATCAAGTAACGTCTATAAGTGTTGTGTAAATATTCTACCCTTTTATGGGATTCATTCACGCGCTTAGTGTGTGCACCATCTCCATTTGGAGTTTTCCTAACAAACGTAAACTGAGGACACATGGACGTTACGCTCACAATGACTTAAAGTGGCATTAAAACTTGAACAGCGCCATCGTACAATATCTGCTAAATTAAGATTATAATTTGAAAATTAATTGCATTTTATTTTGAATTTTGACAAACATTTCAAACTATTATTTTTGACTTTGCAAATGTGGAAAATTGCCTACAGGTACATTCTAAGCTTCTACAAGAAGGGGAAAGTCATCTCAATATACTGTCCACACGGTGTGAGATATCTAGGCGTGCTCAAGAACGAGATGTATATCTCAATGTATTGACACAGACAGACACATATTCAGGCTAATTAAATCAGAGAAATGTGGACCCTTTCTTGAATGCACGCTTATAAAAGATGTGCTTCATAATATAAAAAACACCTAAAACAACTACAACAACCCCCAAAAGCAAACGAACCCCCCCCCCCAACAAACAAAAATACAAACAAAAACAAAATCAGTATGTTTTTTTTTCAATTGTTCCAATACAATCACAGTTGGAAACTAAACATGATATGGGATTTGCTTGAAATTGCATCATAAATTTCAAAATATTTCTCATTACAAAATGGTCTTCAAGTAACATGACTAAGATCCTTGTTGCACCCCTTTAACCGCAGACATTCTCATGATTAAACAAGACACCCTAAATATAGGAGCCAGAGGACCTCACAAGTAATTAAATTGAGCCGTCCTTCTTGCTTCAAGACATCCTGGTGAAAAATAGAATATTCTTCCAGAGGCTTGGGTTTCAGTTTGCTGCCAATATTTGATACTAAACAGACTAGCTAAAAAGGTGAACATTTAATTAGATATGCTATATGGAGAAAACTGAAGGTATACTGGGTCATGATTTAAAAAAAATGGTTCGGATAATCTTGGAATGCATGCATAGAGCAAACACTGTGTACTCCAGTACGTTGCACGTCATAAAGCCGTTGCTAATAATAATATTATAGTTGATTTTTGCAATAAGACTACAAGATCAGTAAATAGAGATGGAGATATTATGAACATCGTATAAATATATGGGCATCGTGAGGATACTATGGACATGATGGACATCTTAAATATCATATAATAGTATATACATCATAAAACTACCCTGTTTTAAAAACACAGATATGACATCGTGGAGTTACCATGAAGATCGCAAACTCACTATGAAATCATGAAGATGTAACATCAGGATCTGAACGCTGTACTACATGGGCATCGTAAATACATTTTAAAAGGGCATCGTCCTCGTGAACATCGTAGAGATATTATAGAGAAAAAATATATTTACAATATCCATTGTAAAGATACTACAAAAATAGTAAAGATACAATGAGCATTGTGAAGGTGATATGGACATCTTGCATAAAAGAAAAGATATGAGGCGAACATTATGATGCAAATAATAGTACTCACATCAGTATCGCTGATACCAGTCGAAGGATCACATGTTGGATTTTCTGTAATGTGGCAAAAGGAAGGAAAACAAATAGAAAAGATCATAATCATAATAACTGATAATAAGTTTAGATTTGTAAAGCCCATAAAATGTCTGCAAATAATGATACCCAAGGAGCACAAAACAATCGAGAAATTACATTAATACAGTTTAATAATCAACAGCAACAACAACAAATAACAAAATGATACTAATTAGATATATGTATTTACAAATTGTAACAATCGTCAGTTGTAGGGCTTATTCATCTCAAAGGTTTTCAAGTTCTTCGATGAGCTTGGTCATAAGAAAAGTAAAATGCACGCTATAACACTTTACTTAATCCTGTAAATACAGGGGCATCATGCGATATATACAAGGATTCCAGGAGAACTTTCTCAGTGGCGGATCCAGGAATTTGAAATGGGGGGGGGGGGGGGGGGGGGCGCGCCAGCGGCGAAGGAGCGGAGGGTCACAAAACAGAAAAAATTAAAGGGGGCGCTCGCCCTTGGCGCCCATGCCTGGATCCGCCACCCCTTGACTAAACCTCCTACATTTGTGTAAAAGTTGAACTATTTGGAACTTATTCTTTCTTAAAATGAAAATACATTAATTTTCTATACATTTGTCAACATTTTGTTTAATATTAGCTTGGAAGAGTAGACCCTACTTCTACACCCGATCACGATATACAAAGCTCTATTTATAGAATAAAGAATACGTGTCCATAGAACTCGTGGACTGACCGGTGATTCTAATCATTGTACACGATGTCCTTTGAATTATTTCTTATTCAACATGTTCAAAAGAGGCATTTCCATTTTTTGGGGTGCCATTTCCAAAAGCAACCATGACCTCCTGCTTTACAATACAAGAAGAGGTCATCGAGCTTTTTATTCATCACATGTTTTTTTTCTTCTTTTCCTTTCTTCTAAAAGGGCCTGTGGGGGGGGGGGGGGGACAAAATAGTGATGCAGCTTTTCTCAGAATATCATTGGAAAGAAAAAAACAACAACGAGGGGAAAGGGTAGATCGAAGGGGGGGGGGGGGCTAGTATGTAGGCACTGTAAGCCTTTGTATGAATAGATCTTAAAATTGGCTTTATATTCGTGGCGAAAGATTCTGAAATGGGTTAGGTTTAACTCAAGACAAAACATATCAGTTAAAGTGTCAAACTAGATTATGTGATTGTAGACTTTAAAGAGGAACCAGCCTCGGAGGACAGTGTGTGTGTGTGCATGTGAGAGAGAGAGAGAGAGAGAGAGAGAGAGAGAGAGAGAGAGAGTTTTTTTTTTTTTTTTGGGGGGGGGGAGGTGGATTGTAAGGGGATAAATTTGCAGAGTGGCTATTGGGAGCAGAGTTGCCCGGAACCAGATGAACATGAAGGAACGGTTAGAGAGAGAGAGAGAGAGAGAGAGAGAGATAGTCGACATACTTGAATGTACACATGAATGATTGATTAAGGGAGTCAAATTTACATCTTGATTATATGAGTAGATATTTGGGAGAAAGGGTAATGAGCACCTTTTTAAGGAAGAAGCACAAGAATCAGAAATAAAATGTAATAGATAACCGAGCTAAAAATGTAACACCAGAGAACTGAAGAAAAAAAGTTTGAAGAGAGGATCAGCTTGAGGAAAAAAATAAGAGGATAGGGAGAAAAAGAGAAAGAGAAAGAGAAAGAGGAAGAGAAAAAAAATATATAAAAGTAGACCCCAACATGCACTGTCAACAAGAGTGAATATGCACTCTTCATGAAAAAAAGAGCTTCGGGCAAAGTCTTTTTCTTGCACGACTTGGCCGCATGTTCAGATGAAGAAAATAAGACGGAAAGAAAGAAAAAAACAGCCCTCGATTCAAGGGGTCATATTTGCTCTCGTACTCTACAATAGGCAACTTCAAATTTGATCAAAGTGCATGTTTTAGTATAAGAGAACAATAAAGCTTTAGTGATATCGAATGGTACAAAAAGTAAGATTATATACACTTCTAAATTATGTTTACGTTGAAGCATAAAAGTACAATAAACAAAGGGAGAACTAAAGACGGGATTTACATAAAATATGGGTGAAAGGCAAACCGGCCCTCGATGACTTGGTTACGGTACCGGTATTCTCTTTTGTTGTAAACGTTCTGATTCTATGGGCCTTGAATTTCACTGCAAAGCAATACTATTTTTCCACAATGCATGTTATGCTCTGTTTAGGTTTGTTGTATATTAATGATTAAGAAAATACCTCTCTAATATTGCTTTGCAGTATCGTCACACATGACACAACAATGACCAAGCCGTTGTGCTGCTATCCGGTAATTTGACCAAAACTGAATATTTAAACTTAATTATTTCAACAAGCAGTGCTGAAGAAAATAAACCAGGGACCAATATACATGAAGAGGTGTTGTGGTCTATAGCGTATTTCAGCGGACTGCAGATCACTAGTTACGGGGTTCGATTGCCTGCCACGGCACTAATGTCTTTTGGCAAGACATCAATCTACATTTGCCACACTCAGCCCAGGTGAAGTAAATGGGTACCCGGTAGGAAGAAAATTCCTTGAATGCTCGAGCGTCTTATCATGGTCCCTGGGCTAAAGCCTGGGTAATAACATTAGGGCCCTCAGGGAGAACAGTATATAATATTGATGAGGATACCTTCGGTAAACAAGACATATTATTATTATTATTGCTATTATTATTATTGTTATTGTTATTATTATTATTATTGTCATTATTAATATTATCGTCATCGTTATTAGCATTATTATTATTATAATCATCATCATTATTGTTATTATTATTATTATACAACTGGAAAAAAAAAGGGGTGTAAAAAAAGAAATAAACTGTGTTGAAGTCAATAGTAAAACTATAGATGAAGGGTGTAAAGTTCTTGAATATATATATGAATTTTATAAAAACTTATATACAGAAGAATGTCATCAAGAACACGAGTTTGATAATTATTTCAGGGGACTAGAATTGAAAACACTACCTGGGGAGCAAGCTGATATATGTGAGGGGCGACTAACAGAAAAGGAATGTTTTGATATGCTCATGTCAATGAACATGAATAAAGCACCAGGTAGTGACGGCCTGAGTGTTGAATTTTACAGGTGCTTCTGGAATGAGTTAAACGATAATACGTTAATAGATAGTTTAAATGCTGGATATGAGAAGGGAGAAATGTCGTCCTCTCAAAGTCAAGCCATACTAACATTGTTATATAAAAAGGGAAACAAAGCCTTGTTAGAAAATTGGCGACCAATATCGCTACTTATAAACATAGATTATAAAATAGCTGCAGGTGCATTGTCAAAAAAAAAAAAAAATGAAAAAAATAATTCCTCATAATTATCATTTCGGATGATCAGTCAGGATTTAGGAAACACAGATCAGCATTAGAGAATGTGCGACTTGTACAAGATGTTGACTATTGTAAAGTCAACCTGGTATTGTAATGTTCATAGATTTTTCAAAAAGCCTTCGATAACGTAAGACATGATTTTTTATTTGCTACTTTACGTTAAATGCATTTTAAAGAATCCTTTATTCGTTGGATACAAACCTTATATAAAAATGCTAATGGTAATGTTTTGAATTATGGGTGATTGTCACAGAAATTTTATTTTGATCGAGGAGTAAGACAGGGATGCCCGTCATCGGCTCTTTTGTTTTTGATAGTTTCGGAAGTTCTAGCAGAAAAAATTAAACAAAATTCCAATATCACGGGTATTGCTGTACCGAATGATGAATGTAATGTAAAGGAGATTAGTATAGCTCAGTACGCAGATGATACAATGATATTCACAGACTCAGCAAATTTTGTAAAAAATATAATGACCGAGATAAATAAATTTGGAAATGTAGCAGGCCCAAAAGTAAATTGGTCGAAATCTAATATAATGAAGTTAGATGAAATTGTAAAACTTAACGATTTGGAATTCATTGTGGAGCCAGTTAAATGCCTCGGAATATATGTAGGCAAAAGCCATTCGGAAGTAGAAAAAAGAAACTGGGAAGGAATAATTGAGAAAGTAGAAAGTATACTAAATTTATGGAAAATGAGAAATCTTACGTATTTTGGAAAAATTACCGTAATAAAGATTTTAATCGCGTCACAATTTGTATACGTTGCTTCGGCAACTCCAGTACCAGAATATATTACCAAAGCATTAAATATAAGACTATATTCATTTTTGTGGAACTCAAAAAGAGATAAAATTAAGAGAAATGTATGTATTAATAAAGAAATTGATGGGGATTAGGTGTGGTAGATAAGAAAGCAAGATTTTTCTCACTGCGTCTATCTTGGATTTATAACTATATGAATGGAATAAATGGAGCATGGAAAGCTCTTTTCGCGTACTGGATAAATAGGATTGGAGGATTTCCAATATGCTTGCTTTTTAATTGCGATAGTAAAGATTTTGTATGTTTAGTAAAAAAACATAGACTACCTTCTTTTTATATCGATTTCTTGTATGTTAGGGCTAGATTAAGATATGTAAATTTCCCTAAAATAATGAATATCGAAAAACAAATTTTATGGAACAATAGTAATATCATATATCAAAATAAAACATTGAATCTTAAATGGAAGAAATTAGACATAATGACTGTTAAACAAGTTGTAGATGAAGGAAGATGGAAAGATCCAAATAAAGTTTTCAATGATTTTGAATCAAGAAGATTGTTATATACTTTTGAACTACATAAGTTAAGGAAAGTTTTTCCAAAAACCTGGTTAGAAAAACTAAGTAACAAACAATGTAAAGAGGGGGCTGTGAAGCCTAATTTATTTGAGATTTCAAATGGTGATTCAATTGATGTAAATATTATGAAGGCTAAACATTTTTATAATTATTATTTAAAGATGAACCAAGAAGATGCATTCTTTTTTATGTATTGGCAAAATCATTTGGAACTCTCTATTGATTTTGAATGGGACAAGGTTATGTACTTTAAATTTAAAGAGGTAAAAGACAATAAAATTAAAGAATTTAATTTCAAACTTTTGCATAATTATAATAATTCCATCGCATTCAAATTTATTCAAATGGAATATAACAAACGATGATGAATGTAACGTATGTCATTGTAAAGGAACAATAATGCATTATGTTACTAAACTGTGAAAACGTAAAACCCCTGTGGAGAATGGTAGAAGACATGATTTTATTAATTTTTAAAACAAAGATTTATATTAATGAAAAGTCTCTGATAATAGGATGGAATATTAAAGACCCAAAGTACTGGTTAATCAATCTTATTCTGATTTTTACTCAATATATTATTTATGTGAATTACATTGCAACGAGTTTGAAAAAAGGTTACTATACTGTTAATGTGAATGCTATATGGATAAGTTTAAAAATGAAACTGAGATATTATTTGAGCTCGAAATATGTTTGCAAAAGAAGTAATACAAAAGAAATCGAAAGATTTCCAGAATTTATAATTGATCTGCTGAATTTCATTATATACATATATATATATATATTTATATTGCAAAATATGATTTATAGATGATGTAAATAAAGTTCCTCGAAAGATGTTTAAAGAAAAAAAAATCATTATTGTTATTATGAATGTAGGCAAAGAAATTAAGAAAGAAGTAAGTAAGATCGATAGACAAACAGATACATTAATAATAAATATGGCGAGGTTGAAAGTGTAAGAGAGAAAGAGAGAGAGAGAGAGAGAGAGAGAGAGGGACAGACAGAGAGCACTCCCATCATTTCCAATTCATAAATGTGTCAGCGAGTGTACTCTTCAAGAGTTTGTTTCAAATTTCAGTAATTTTTATTCTTTCATTAATAACGAATTATGCGGACAGGGCTGAAGTCCACTGCCTAAAAGCAATACGAGATTCGTTATGTGATCTTGGGCCAGAAATGTCCCCTTTTCATCTTGTCTTTCCCTTCTTCGTCTTCTCCTGATATTCTTATCATTTAGGTACACCAGGTATTTCATAAACATGTCACGTTATCTTTTATGATGGATCAAATATTGACTCTTGGGGGGAGGTTTCTCGTTTGCACAGCCATTCAAATGAATTCTTATCCCCTTCTCTTTTCTTCAAACCCATCTCATTTTTAATGATTTTTATGATCAAACCGAGGACGTGTTTTATGAAGCCTGTACTTTGACATAAGTAAATAGAGCAAGCCCTGCCTAGCATCTACCATTTGTTTATTCAGGGTGTTTCGTAACAAAAGAAAATGGCCTCTATTTATATACTCTCAAAAACTGAACGGTGGGTTCCACCTGATATTTACGAATTGATGGACGGCCCGCGAGACCGCCAGCCACGCGACAAATAGCCACGAGACCATCAGTGTTTTGCTCATCGATCTTCTAAAAACGTTTCTGATTCTTCACGAGACCGTCGGCAACATGGACTTGCGGTCTCGAGGGCTGTCGACTAGGATGCCAATCGGAATCCAAAGTTATTTTTTAAAGAGTGTAGAAGTGCTGGCAATTTTATTTGGAGTCTTCATCTAATGCATCGTTAATCATAATTTCTTGCTCATTTTAATTCTTTTAACCCCTTTAAACTATTCTTATGATGAGTGGAGTATTTTCTCCCAATAACTGTAGACTGATGTTGCCATGCTTCCACTGATAATAGCTAATTACCGACCTTTTACCATTTAACAGCTGAATGACGAGTTGTATTGTTAATCAAGGGGAAGACTATAGTAAAAAGATTATATCATCTCAAAAAATATATAATTTTCGAAATATTGAAAATGTGCAGGTTGTGGCCGATAAACTAATCTTGGTCTGCAGATTAGGAGACTCTCCGACAGAAATTGAGATGTGGATTCAAACATCAGAACGATAACGCAGACAAGCATTTGTTCTAAAATAAAATTATACATACTTTGCATCTAATTGTTGTAGGATAATAAAATTATCTACATTGTTACTTTGGCTCTAATGAAACACACACACACACGCACACACCCACACACACACACACACACACATACATACATATATATATATATATATATATATATATATATATATATATATATATGGGGAACTTTGATTTAAGCTACGCAACCATTATTCTCTCATTTTCATTTCTCACAATTATAATTATTTCCACGAGAGTTGCCAAAGCTGTTGTATATGTTATTTCCTTACAATTGTTTATAATGATTATTATTCTAATGTATACATGTATCTCAAAGCATTCGCTTGGATCCAGCTGAGGCATGCGGCTTGTCTTTGTTCAAAACTCACCTGCCCCCGACAAAGGAATTAATTAATAAGGTTGAAGATTTGTCAATCTGTCGGTCAATTGAATCTGGTGTCGCCGAAATCACTGGCCCGTCTCCGTGGTCTAGTGGTTAAGGCACTGGCGTTCTAAGCCAACGACCCGGGTTCGATTCCCGGCGGAGACATTTTTTCAACCTTTGCAAAAATTCAAAAAGGGAGGACAGCTCTGGGGAACTTTGATTTAAGCTACGCAACCATTATTCTCTCATTTTCATTTCTCACAGTTGTATATATATATATATATATATATATATATATATATATATATCTCTATTACTTCGTAGTACATTGGGCATATTTGTGTCGTCATTTGGCACAGACATAAACAATTCGAACAATTTCAACTTTTATTATTTTACAATCTTACAATACTTTGATCATGTTAATACGGGGACCATATCATATCACGTTTAGTTAGTACACAGCTTATGATAATCAGAGTAAAGATACTGGTAGTAGAATTACAAAGCTTTGAACATATCTTGCATATTTATTATAATAAATATATTATTGATGTATTTCCTTGCGACCAAACTTGTTTTTATGATATTGTGTTTTGTAATTTCTGTATATTTGATCAATATTTGTTATCGGGGGCGCAGCCCTTTACGTTTTTGTTGTTTTCAACCCGTTTGCTGCATCCCCAGAGATAAGTGAACACAAGTACAAATACAAATATTTCTTTAACATAAATGCATGAACAGGAAATTCAAATGAATATTTAACTTACCTTGTCCATTCACGGACGCGATGGTCAAAATGACCATGGCTACAAAGAATAACGTCTTCATCATCGTGATCGAGATCGTCTTCGAACTAAGCAAACCAATTTTTAATAGTATTATGATGAGCTGATTGATCTAGTACCGTGTGCTCTCAATCGAAGTATTTCTCTATCTGAAGTTGATGATCGTCAAGCAGTAAAGCTTCGAGAACCCAGCACTCTATCAATATTATGTAGTCTTTGTCCAAGGTTTCGTCTCATTTAATAATCATTTGTTCGCCCAGAACTAAATTTATAAAGACGCTTTAGATAGCGGAGGGGTCTGTTTAATGAAATACCAAAAGGAAAATTATTTTAGGCATGATTAATGCGCATATACATGTAATGGCCAAATGTCGATCTGATCCGAGTGATAATTATAATCAGGTTGTAGGCCTTTTATTTCAAAATAACAAAGAAGGCAGTAACCCCCCCCCCCTCTCTCTCGCTCGTCACATTGGAAATATGAATTCGAGAACTTACAGTTAAATTAGCGGAAATATATATTGTTTAGATG
The DNA here is from genome assembly GCA_025618425.1 of Heliocidaris tuberculata. NCBI lineage: Eukaryota > Metazoa > Echinodermata > Echinoidea > Camarodonta > Echinometridae > Heliocidaris > Heliocidaris tuberculata. The sequence goes on along the minus strand of CM046838.1, from coordinate 4,598,627 downwards.
GAATAAATAATTATGTATGGTGAAAAGATTGTGAAAATTCATTTTTTTTCGGATAGCATCTGTGTTCTGTTTGATATTAGTACGACCAAAGAGTATGAAATGTTTTGGTTTTATGAACTTGGAAATATGTACCGTATTGATGAGCATAAATTCCATTAAAAATAAGTCTCTGAGTTATGATTTAGAAAAAAAAAAAAACAAAACAAAACAAAACGAATTATCATATTATCTCTCGTTGAGTGTATGGTTTAAGACTACTGTTCAGACAACGCCCCTTATCAAAGTCCTCCTCACGAGAGAGCGAGGCTCCTCTCTTAGCGGTGTATTCTATGCTACCTTGTACCAGCATAGTATGCAGAGTACGCACAGCATTTCGTTCAAGTGAAGGCCCATAACAAAATTAAGAAAAGAAAACTGCTCAGTATCGATGGGGGCAACAAATGACATGAAAATTGCTTGGAAAAATAAGGGCTTGCAAAATGTGATCCTCTATTAATGTGATGTCGCTTCACAGTGCCAGCATGGTTACAATCCTCCCTCCCCTTTATCAATTTCGAAGTCTATAGACTATGATAGAATAATAAGATAGTTGTATCATTATTATTGTAATAATAATGATAATATTTATAACAGTAATAATAGTAATATTAGTTATATTATTATTATTATTATCAATAATACTATAGTACTATTATTGTAATGTTATATTATAACAGTGTTTTAATATTATTATAATACTATTATATTATTATAATAATATTATAATGTAATTTCTATATTAACATGTATTCTGTTATCCGTTTCAAATATAATTATCATTTTATTCATGTATGTTATCTGCAGAGTTGTACCTGTATTTGTTAGGCCCTGCTTGATTGAATTCATTGTATTGGGCCATATATTTATTTTGCATGTCTGTCTATGTAATTTAATAAAGGAAAAATAGTATAGTATAGTATAGTATAGTATAATAGTATAATACTATGATAGTATTCCACTGACTCTTCATTAATATGAATTTAATATTTAATTTAATACAGTTCTCCGAAAATCACACAAAATATTTGCCTCAGCACGTATATTCTCATTTCTCATTTCTCATTTCTTCCAACATCTCCCTAGATAACAACAGCAGTATAATAATATGAGGGCCCCATTTATATTTTTCATATTAAAAAATATATATACTGGAGTTTTGCATGATTTTTGCATGATAAAAAAGTCTCCAAAAAGTGGCTAGTGCAAGGCTTTCTCCGCCGGATTCTTCCTCCATTATTAGGTTGATCCCACTTATTTCTTCCTCTCCATTTCGTAAACTCTTTAAAAAAATATTAAAAAAATTGGAATTCATTTTCTTCTATGATCACGATCTTATGGACACTCATTTAGTATGGGGTTTAAAGAAAAGGAGTAGAAAAAGAAGAAGAAAAGAAAAAGATTAAGAAGAAGACGAAAGAAGAAGAAGAAGGAGGAGGAGGAGAAGAAGAAGAAGAAGAAGAAGAAGAAGAAGAAGAAGAAGAAGAAGGAGAAGAAGAAGAAGAAAAAAAAAGAAAAAGAAAAAGAAAAAGAAAAAAGAAATAGGAGAAGAAGAAGAAGGAGAAGAAGAAGAAGAAAAAGAAAAAGAAATTAATAAAAAGAAGACGAAAGAAGAAGAAGAAGAAGAAGAAGAAGAAGAAGAAGAAGAAGAAGAAGAAGAAGAAGAAGAAGAAGAAGAAGAAGAAGAAGAAGAAGAAGAAGAAGAAAAAGAATGAAAAAAAAAGAAGCTTCTCGTTGAAAAGTAACAAAAATTGTTTTGTTAGCTTCAGTACTGTTAATAGTTAATACAATTATTATCCTGGGTTATCCTGCCATTTTTTCCGATTTTCTTCGACTATTCTATTGTTGTATGTTCGAAGCTTGGCGAATAAAAATCAATCAATCAATCAATTAGAAGCTGCATGGTGTGCTTCTTCAAATGTCCTGGCATGATAAGAAATCGACACCCCTCACGGTATACAGTCACTGATGAAAATTGTTTATACTGAAGTCTAACAGTCAACGTCAAAACAGTAAGTTCGCTCCGGGCGAATGATACCGGTGATTGTAGTGACAGTGACCGTCTCCAAGCTGCCGTAACTTCTTCTTGATTTGTTTTTGTTTGGCAATCAGTCATAATTGACTATTTTTGCCACACACTATACATAATTATGTAGACCTACGTAACATTTTTTTTCTTCCTTTTAATATCGGTATTCTTTAACGAGAGAGAGAGAGAGAGAGAGAGAAACATAAATGATATGCACACACCCACACAAACACATACAGTCAAAATGTATAACATTTCATCTTTAGACTAGTTTACATGACCTTTTTTTTGGTTGTTGTTGTTGTTGTTTCAATGCAAGAGCTTGAGAGAGGGGGAATTATGAAAAAGAAAATGAAGCCAACACTCCAAATGATACACAAATAAATTTTAAACAAAAAGTTAATTTGGACTGAAAAGAAACAGACAAAGCAAGAAGAGCTCCCTCCCACACCCGTACCGCAGTGCGGGGTACGGCTGTCCCGTTGATGGGACACATGGGGACACATGGACCCACCCAACATCTGTGAAGTCTCGATCTTTCCTGGAGACAGCCGCCTTTAACCTACCTACGTGGGAAAAACAGGGGCCCTTGCAGAAGGGAGCCCTTCCTCCTCCTATCATGCCTCCTGGTCGGTCATCTAAAGTGTAACATAGTGTACATAGAATAACACTGGCCGCGGATGCTAGTCTCCAATCAAGCAGCTACGGATAGCTATCTGCGCTGCAAACGTATTTAGCCACGTAGTCGTCCGCAAACTCCGCATGCAGCTGCAGGTAGCGCTAGCATTCCAAACCCAATGCAGTTCACCTAATTTGAGTTAGATTTCTAACCATTCTTTTGCAAGATTACTTTAAAATGGAGGTGTATACTACTCTTTTGGTTAGTACATTTCTTCTTGTTCTGGGTGGTGCCCTAGGAGAGGACAGTAAGGGGCGTGGTGAGTCTTTATTATCTATTTTTCATTAATTATCTGAATAAGTGCTCACACAATTATAAAGGTATGGGACTGCAATGTAAAACCCCCTGCTTATTTAAACGGGGTACAACTACAAAACAAAATGTTCATGTAGTCTCTACCATGTACAGATCTAACCCAGAGCTGTAGATTCTCTGATTACATGTTACAGGTAAAACTTCTGCATACTAAAGCACTTTTATGTGTGCAACAGGGCCAGGGCAGTGTACTGTCTGTAGATCTAGATCTATAGCCTGGAAGGCTCTTTGAAGAGTAAAAAAAAAAAAAAGCTGACGCTACTCTTCAAAGAGCCTGGTTTTTTAACCCCACTCTACAATAGAGCAGCCATTTTAGAGTCTAAAATACCTCCTGAAAATCACCTTTACCGTGAGCCAGCTTCTCTCATCTCCTCTTCACCATAGCTTTAGAATATTAAAACCTAGCTATACGAGCTCTGTGGCTTATCAATATGGTACTGGCCACAGAGCTATACAGCCCATGCCTATGCTGTGTGTGGAGGAGGATATCAATCAAAAAATCTAGATCTAAATATCACCATTTCCCACATACTGTGAGCCATGCAAACCACCCTCGGAGTTTGCTAAAGGGGTTACCTTCCAGGATCAACTAAGATTGTAAAAATTGAATGAATAAAAAAGAAAAAAAGCCACAAAATTGGCAGGTGTGATCAGGTTTTTTTACCTTGCACTTGTAACTTGTATATATGGGACTACACATGCAAAGTAAGATTGGTGTAGTCCCATATATACAAGTTACACTGTGTAACTTGTATATAAGGGACTACACCAATCTTACCTTGCATGTGTAGTCCCATATATACAAGTTACAAGTGCAAGGTAAAAAAACCTGATCACACCTGCCAATTTTGTGGCTTTTTTTCTTTTTTATTCATTCAATTTTTACAATCTTAGTTGATCCTGGAAGGTAACCCCTTTAGCAAACTCCGAGGGTAGTTTGCATGGCTCACAGTATGTGGGAAATGGTGATATTTAGATCTAGATTTTTTGATTGATATCCTCCTCCACACACAGTATAGGCATGGGCTGTATAGCTCTGTGGCCAGTACCATATTGATAAGCCACAGAGCTCGTCTTCACCATAGCTAATTAAAACCCCATTTTTTACCCTAGAATTAAAAAATATTGGGGAAAAAATGTAAAATATTAATTTTAATGGTTATTGGTAGTCCGAACGACGCCCCGAAAAAGCCTCCGCAGCTTCACTGCGTTCGTAGACCCGGAAGACTGTCCCGTAATGTCATTGACCTGCAGTCACTCACGCAATTTTCAGATCCACCATACGTTAGACAAGACCGCTTCTGCATGCATGCAGAAGACGCACAATCGAAATGCGTGCGATGCCTGCATGCTTATAGCGGTCTTGTCTAATGTATGGTGGATCTGAAAATTGCGTGATTGACCGAGGTCGATGATATTGCGGGACACTTCTGGGGCGTCGTTCAGACAACATTCAACCTAACGGTAACCATTAAAATTAATATTCCACATTTTTTCCCCAATATTTTTTAATTCTACGGTAAAAAATAGGGGTTTTAATATTCTAAAGCTATGGTGAAGAGGAGATGAGAGAAGCCGGCTCACGGTAAAGGTGATTTTCAGGAGGTTCTTTAGACTCTAAAATGGCTGCTCTATTGCAGAGTGGGGTTAAAAAACCAGGCTCTGTGAAGAATAGCATCAGCTTTTTTTTTTTTTTACTCTTCACAGAGCCTTCCAGGCTAGTCATGACCTCTAAGTTGAAGAGGTAAAAACACCAATATAATCTGCAAAAATTTTGAGAAAATACTTTTTTCTACATTTTAGAATGATAGAATATCTAATTTCATGCCTGATCCTTCGATAGGATATTTATCATCTGAATCAAGTGAAATTTTCAGGCTGTTTTTGGTCAGTGATCTTGCTCCCCTCCTGCACACATATGGGCAAGATATCACACATTTGCCTATGGGAGGCAATTGCTCACAGTATGAAGGTACAGAGTGCGAGGTTATCTCCAATAACCTCGCATAAGTGTGAGTGTGTCTGTACATGTACTCTTATGACTTATGTAGACTTCTTACCTATAACTTTAGATCTATCATGCCTCACTCACAGTCACACTTATGCGAGGTTATTGGAAATAACCTTGCACTCAGTACCTTCATACCGTGAGCAATTGCCTCCCATAGGCAGGTGTGTGATATCTTGCCCATACGTGCAGGAGAGGAGCAAGATCACCGACCACAAACAGCCTGAAAATTTCACTTGATCAAGATGATAAAGATCCTGATTCCTATCGAAGGATCTGGCAAAAAGTGGCATGAAATTAGATATTCTATCATTCTAAAATGTAGTTAGAAGGAAGTATTTCTCAAAATTTTGCTGATTATATTCTGTTTTTACCTCCTCAACTTAGAGGTTGTGACAGGCCAAAACTGACACACAGCCCCATATAGTATGCCAGGTTATTGGAGGGTCCCGTGAGCCGTGAGTGATCATGCCTATGAATTTTATGATGCTTTTCATACCATGCCCTGCCATTGGCATTGTTTTGAAGGTTTTTTTTGGTGAATGTTAGGTTAAACTCACTTATAGTACAAGCTTATCTGAAGATAAGGTAATCAGTAATAAGTAAAGAAGATGAGTTAAACTAGGATCTTCTCATGGAACCATCGCTATGATGTGGCTTTGTGGGGCTGTGTCAATTTCGGTGGTGTTCGCGACCTCTAAGTTTGATTTCTAAGTTGAAGAGGTTAAATCACCAATATAATGGGCAAAATTTTGAGAAAATCATTCTTTCTACATTTCAGGATGGTAGAAAGGCTGATTTCTTGCCAAATTCTTCAATAGGATCTTTATCACCTTGATCAAGTGAAATTTTCTGGCTGTTTTTGGTCGGCGATCTAACTCCTTCTTTGCACACATTATTACACACTCTCTGTGGGAGTCAATTCTCTGTGGTATGAAGGTATGGAGTGTGAGGTTATCCGTAATAACCTCGCATATGTGTGAGTGAAGTTAAATGAGTACTGATAGTTCTGATACTAACCAACACTGCAGGAACAGTTGCATGTAACTTGTTAAGCTCCAAATGAATGCAGATTTTTAAAGACTATCATATGTGGAAAACATTTTACTGATTTAGTAGTAAAAAAGAAACACTCATACAATGTCAGTTTGATTAGATTTACTTTAAAATTACAGAATGAATTGATTAGCATGATAAATTAAGGGTAGGGGTCTATGGAAAACTGGAAAAAAAAAAAAAAATTACAGAATGTGTTGGTTTTTGAGTTGAATAAAAATTGATATTTTGTTAAAAGTCACTGTGCCCAGTGGAATAGCCGTTGGACATACATTTACAGAGTTATTCCGCAGTGTTTTTTTTCATGAACAGATAGAGAGAGATTCATGCATTTTTACAGTAGATTTGGTAATAAAGATGTGCAATCCATGTTTGCATCATTTCTCCTCACTTTCTGCGAATATTTTGTGGACTTGTGGTACAGTACTTCTCATTGTTTTGGATATCACTAATATTTGCTACCGAATTATGAAGTATCTTACTGTCACTCAAAATGTGAATTTCAAATTAGACCTCTCTATTTATTAAATAATTTTTTACAAATTTTTATGAAACATAAGAAAAGAACATTTTGATGCATCTATGATAAACATCATGGCCTGAATTCACAAAGGAGGTTTAAACCCCCTCCTGGGTTTTTTAAGCATACGTGCGCACAGAATCCGATCCAATCATGTATTTTCTTTGAGAGCGTGTGTGGGCAATGTACGTTTATTTACACTTATTTTAGTACGCTTATGGAGGTTTAAACCTTACCCATGGTTTTAACCTCCATTGTGAATTCGGGCCATAGGGTTTCATACTCGTTTCAACAAATGTTTTTGTTTCCTCCTATAGGTTTTGGAGAACAATATGATTGGGTTACCTTTGAAGAGGGCCAGCAACTAGCCAAAGAGAAGTAAGTTTTTGGTTATGAGAAGCATGCTCAATGGTTAATCCATTTAGGAGTTTGATTTTTAAATTGATCATTTTTTCTTCTTCAAATTGGCAATGCTGATACTTGGGAAAGTCCAAGCTTTTTTGTCCCTTGGTTACCTCTAAGATTTTATGATATGTGATTCCTGCATCAAGCTGAAATTTATCAAGCTAAGATATTACATGTAATAATTTAATGACTGTATCAAGCTGATAGCCCTCCTGGAACTTGCATCAGACAAAATATCATCACTCTGTCCACCAAGCGTACCCATACATGTATCTCCCCTGTTTTGCAGTCGCTGCACTGGCTCCCTGTCAACGATTGCCTTATTTTCAAAATTTTATTGCTCACTTTTCATGGTTCTGCTTCCCAATACAATACCTCTTTAATTCAAAATTACACCCCCGTGAGATCTTTACGCTCATCCACTTCCAGTTTTCTTGTGATCCCTAAAGTCTCAAAAACTGGGGGGAAAGGTCATTTGCCCACACGTTTCCTAAATTCTGGAATAGCCTTTCTGAAGACATCAAAAAGAATATCTGATTCTTTCAAAAATTATGTCAAAACATTTCTGGTTAATTCTTAATTAATTCTACATATGCCTTGAGCATTCCACAGATTGGATTTGGTACTAGTTACATTTATTATCATTATTAATACCCACGCCGATAAAATTGGCAGGGTTATGTAAAGGGTTCCGTATGTTTGTATGTTTGTTTGTTTGTTTGTTTGTTTGTTTGTGTACAAGATAACTAGAGAACGGGTGAACGGATTTGCACCAAATTTTCAGGGATTGTTTGGATAGTGACAGGAAAGAATCGATTAGATTTTGGTGATGATTGGTTGATCCCTGCTAATTCTGTGTGACCTTCTAGTTTTGACTCTATAGTATAGTATATGTAAAGATCACCGTTTCGCACGTATAAGTACGAAGCAGTTTTAGCAGCCATTGTACAATGCCTCAGTTGGACACAGGGGTCATGTTTTTTCGGTACATAAATTTCGAGTTAGGTAAAGCCATGAGTTAAGACAAAATCATCAGGGGTTAGTACACATAATGGGTGATTTCACGCTCGGTGTTGGTGTTTGGTGTTGGTGTTTAGAGCAAAGATTCTCCTAGCTAAAATCGAACTCCAACACCGCTGTTCAGATTTAAGGAGCCGATACCGATATCCCAACAAAGCGCATCAAAAGCTTAACACTGGTAATGGCGTCAGCACCATTCTCAACGAAGAAGAAAAAAATGTTTTTAACTACTGAATTATTAGTCTAGAATATCGTAAAATTGCCCGAGTAGTCCGGTGATTCTAAAAGCAATCCTTATTTGATCTAGAGACCAATAAGAAACTTCACAGAAATGGATAGTATTGATAGGAACAGTAAGTTTAGATTTAATTTCTCTCGAGTTTCTCACTTGCAGCAGAAAATGCTGCGGTAGCTAATGCAGCTAGACGCCGGATCGGACGGCCCAGCGCGTACATGGCAAACGGCCAAATTTCGGGCATCGGCTCAGATTAGCCGTGAAGTTTCATTACTTTTGCATTGTGATTGTTGATTTAGAACTCATCCTAGTTAATAATGTGGATTCTCTGGGTCTTTTACTACGGAATATCGAACATCATATTTATCAAATCTATCTGGAAAAAAAACTTTAAAAAGCAAAGGTAGATCTAGTTCCTTTCCGTGTGCTCTAGATCGAACGTTGGACTAAATGTTGGCCTAGATTTAATTTCAGACCTATATGAACATACTACCTCATAACACCTGTAAAATTACACTTCGAATGATGCCTACTGACTTTATTTCTCACGGCTAATCCCCCAAATTTCCCGTATCTAGCATACAAGTAGCAACACCAGCACCAACACCGAACGTAAAATGAAAATTTCTTAATCCCTAGGGTATAGTGTTAGTGAACGGAATTTTGTACATGAAATTAAACACCGGCTGCCGAGCTCGGTTCAGCAGACAACATCTTACAAAATTAAACACCGGCAACCGGAACTACGTCAGAAAATCAGAGGTCAACACCTAACACCGACTGATTTTTTTCTCATTTCATAGTCGGTGTTAGTTCACATTTAATGACCTCTATGGCCTGTCACCTTTGACCTACTTGAACAAAAATCTAATCATTTCGTCTCACTATGGTGATGCATATTAGTTCCAAGTTTGATGTTTATGGCTCAAATGGTTCTCGAGATATAGTATTAACCTGTCACCTTTGACCTTTTACCTACATGTATGTACCGGTACCCCCAAATCTAATCAGGTCATCTTCCTATGGTGATACATACTAGTACCACGTTTGAAGTTCATACCTCATGAAGTTCTTGAGTTATCACAAGAACAAGAAAGCAGGACAGTCAGACGGACAGGCAATCGGAAAACATAATGCCTCTAGCACCACCTTCGGTGGATGACAAACACCAACACCGAGCGTGAAATCACCCAATGTAGATTTCAGTTTTGACCCCATAGTATAGTATTGCAGCTACTCTGTAGCACCGCCAAGGCGTGGGTCTGCCGCCTTTGACGGCCCCTCTAGTTATTATTATTATTGTTATTATTATTATTATTGTTATTATTAAAATCATATTTTTGAGGTCAATTTATGTTCACAATTCCATAATACAACTCAATTGTACTTGGTAATATACTGTACATTGGACTTGCCCATTTATTTCAAAATTGTTCTTAATAAAATTTACTGGGTCAAAAGACATACTGTCACAAACCAAGTTAGGGAGAACTTTTAAATCTCGTCAAAATTCAGGTATGTACATGTACATGTATGATGCTTGGTCATGATATCTGAATGCTTCTTAATTGTTTTATTGAGATTCTCAATTTGAGAAATCAGAGTAGGTAGCAATTTGAAAGGGAAAGTCCACCCTGATTACAAGTTAGTTTTAAAAGAAGCAGAAAAATTGAAGAAACGGATCAGTGAAGGTTTGAGCAAAATGCGATAAGAAATAAGAAAGTTATGACTTTTTAAAGTTGTAATCAATCAGACACAAATTGGCAACTCCGTGACGTATCTTGCGAGTTCCTCTCCCATTTGCCCTGTATCCAAAAAATTATTTATTTCCATTTTCTCTCAAGAAAATAATCAATTACACCTGCACCTTAGATATAATCATTGCTGATATGTTTTTACACAAAACCTGTAAATGAAACAAGTTTATTCCTTCATCAAAAACTAAGAAAATGAAAATTTCTGAAATTTTCTGTACTGAGCAAATGGGAAAGGAGCTCACAAGATTTGTCACGGAGTTGTCAATTTGTGTTTGATTGATTCCAACTTCAAAAATTCATAACTTTCTTATTTCTTGTCGGATTTTTCTCAAACTTTCACTAATCTGTTTCCCTGGGGCTGGGTATGTCTTATTGAGGCCTGTACGGATCCGCGTCCATGAAAAGGAGTAAAAAGGGTTGTTTTTTCACCACCAGATGGGTAACCCGGGGATCTCGTTTAGGGTATCAAAAACAGGAAAGAAGAACCGATCCTCGAATAGGGTGTTCAGAATTTTAATGCACTACGACCCATGGGCGGAAATATTATTTGACGGTGGCTCTTTTTTCATTTACGGTGGCCTTTTCAGGAGTTTTGGGGGCTAATCGTCCTTAGCCCCGCTTATTTTTTCACTGGCGGATGCCGTACAGGCCTCAATGAGACATTCCCCCCCCCCTTTAAAGACAGGAAATATTACGGCGATTTAGAGTTGTTTACAGCTTGCGATTTATCAATTTAGATCAAATGAATGTGACAAAAGTTTTAAAGAAACAGAATGACTTTAAGATTGTCATCCTTATTTCCCAAAACATAATATTCCCCAGTATATTTGAGCCATATTCTTACTCTGCTTCCTCGCTGAAAGATTTTCTCAAATATTTCCTGGGTCCTTTTCACCAGTGGTATAGCGTAGGTCCAGCCATGGAGGGTTGGGGCAGGCACTATGTGACTGAAATACAAGAGAACGAGATGATCAAGTGAGGAGAGGGTATTCAAGGGGGTCATTAAATCTTCTTATAACATTGCCTTTCTCCTCTCCCCCCTTACGCTAATTACATTTTTTTTGATCATTGAATTGGGAAGGGGAATGTGACTCAATTCACCCTTCTTTAGCTACACGACTTACATACATGTATTTTCACCATTAATCATTAATTCTTTATCATTACTCTGTGATCGCTCCTATTTTCAATAAATTTTGTTCTTACAGCAACAAACCTTTGATGTTGGTCATTCACAAGAGTTGGTGTGGGGCATGTAAAGGTGAAGAATTCCACTCTACTCACTTAAGATAAGATAACAAATATATGTGTGAAGAAGCAGAAAGGGTGTTTTTTCTGACTAGCTTTGTCTGCAGCAACTATCAGAAAACTACTTAACGACAATAACCTCTGGACTACCATACCTTTTAGATAACAACAGTCTAGCAGGGGCGGATCCAGGGGGGGGGGGGTGGCCAAATCAGCTGCTGCCCCCCCCCCCTTTTTGAAACCCAACTGGCATACCTGAAGTACACAATAAAAAAATTGCCTCCTTTATTGTGTACTTTTCCGGCTCCGGCCCCCACTTTTACAGAATCCTGGATCCGCCCCTGGTCAAGGAAGAATACGCCCGTAATACATGTACCATCCCCAGACACCTACATTGTACTTACACTTAGAACAATTAACCCATGCTGAGCACCCCCCTCCTTCCCTTTCCAACAGACATATGCCCATACACATGTAGGTTACATACATGTACCCCTTGAAAACCACACCCAAACAACTATCCATTCTTCCATCTACCCCTTAGACTATCAAAACAGGGACTACTTATTTCAGACATTCACAGTTGCTGTAACATGTATTTGGTAGTCATCATCCTTGTAAAGTAATGAGTACTACTTAGCCTCATGAATTTTCTCCTAGTTTGACACAGGGTTTTGTGCTCAATATATTGATATTGATAGCTTTTTATTTCCCTTTTTCTGTTCACCATTATAGCATTAAAACCCAAGTTTGCTGCCAGTGAAGACATCCTGAAATTGAGCAGTGAGTTTGTGATGGTTAATGTTGAGGTGAGTTACATGTGTATTCAAAAGTAAAAACTACATGTTAATGTACGTGTATCGTAAGGTAGGCTAGCAGAATGTAGTGACACGAAAATGTGCATTCGGAACGCAGAAGGCATAATAAATGGTGATATCAGTGAATCAAAAGTTATAATTTGACGGTATTTTAGTGGCATTTTTTGAAAATATTAAGCCTAATCTATGCAGAAGAGGTATTTATCAGCTTCATTTCCCAATGATATGGTTCTGCCTCAATGCCATAAAATTATGATTTTTAACAATTATGCATTTTGCCTTCTGGATGAGTCTTTTCGCTAGCTACCTAAAATCTGGTTGGTTTGTTAAACCTACGATAAAAAATGTCATTACTCATACCTGTACTTTATTCTAAAGTAATCATGTCAATACTTATATTCTTGCAGTAATGGATTGTTTCAAAAGGACACCAATATTCATATTCATATGCATAAAGATGAAATTGTTAGCTTCGTGAAACGCAATGGTGCATAAAGACGTGAGAAAGACACAAAGAGCGAAATTGCTAGTTTTGTCTGTGCATCTAAAATCATAATGAGACTTACCTGAATAATATTTATTTTGCTTAAAAATGTTCATAGAGTTAAATACTACATGTATTTCTACATCCTACTATTTTGGCTCTGCCTCTATAGAAATGAATTTGAATGATTTTGTCATATGCATCTTTACCGCTCTTTACGCGGCATCACGTTTCGCTAAGCTACCTTAGTGATATGCCATTATCTTGTTTCATAATGCAGAGTATATTGGTGATATTTCTTAGTACTTCTCCAAAGTGATACAAATCAATTGAATGACTCTTAAGTAATCGGTTTTGGTTTATACGGACAATCACATTTCAGATGATGAATCATTTCGATATCATTGTGGTGCCCCATCTATTCAGGGCTTCCAATAAAGCAATACTGTGTTTATTAATAGCGCATTCTAGAATTCGTGCTTGGAAATCAAATACTTCAAAAGTACGGGAATCGTTGAAGAGATTTTCTGATTAAGCAAGTTGATCAGAACAAATTTTCTGACCGCCTATTTAATCAGATTTATTTTCCTTGTAAGACTTCTGATAAACCATGGCAGGTTTTGCTTGGCGATGACGACTAGCTGTAGCTTAGAGAATAGTATTTTCACACATTTGTTTGTTTTACACATGCTCTACACTGAAGGAGCCAACTTGCTGTTTTATTTGTTTATATTAATGAAGAACACATTCCATAGTTGCCACTGTCAAAATCCATGAACCTGTGTTAAATTTGTGGAATAAAAGACTATGCTTTCTTAGTCTAAAATATTGAAGACAAGTACAAATTTTGGCAAGATTAGCACTGGAGCTAACCCTCTATTGTCCCCCCCCCCCCGTATGGGCTCTTCTCATTTTCATTAAAAAGATTCTTCCCCTATCAAATATTTGGGGGGGGGGGGTTGGGTAGTTATTTAGAAGCCTACATGTACTTGCTTTTTTAGTAGCCTCATACTCAAGAGCATTTTCTTTGAGCTCCCTTATATTTAGCATTTCATGGTACTGAAATGGTTAAGAGGTCTAAATGATTACTTAATGTATTATGATGTTTATCTCCTCTAGGATGATGAGGAACCTGAAGGCTCTCAATTTCAACCAGATGGTGGATACATTCCTCGTATACTCTTCCTCAACTCAGATGGCGTTGTTCAAACTGATCTATTCAACACATTAGGAAATCCTCAATACAAGTACTTCTACTCCAGTCCTATCATGGGTATGTTTATCTGGTCAATAATAATTTATGCTTATCAGGTTCCATAACGTATTCCCTTGTAAAAATTGTTGTGTGGTCAATTTCGTATGTTAAAGATAAAGTAGAGTTCTGGTCATGCAATTATATTGTGAAAAGAAACTGTCTCAAAGGAATTGGGAAAGGTTGACCATGTCTACATAAGCATTGTTTTATACTGTGTTGTTTTGGAATCATCAAAATAGATAAGAATTGACCCAATCTCACTGCAAAGCACATGTACTGCACACAGAAATGGGTATATGAGACTACACACAGAAGTGGCATGAATGTTCGGCCTGTACATTTCAGCTGTTTCTAGTCATATTTCGAATATAAGAGCATTTGAAGAGCAATCCTTTTTCAGGGACATTTCTACTATGATGTTTTTCCAGACTGACATAAAAGGAATGAGAATGCTCACTAATTATATTTCACCTTTCCCAGAACTCAAGATTCCCTTTAACCAAATTTTTCTCTTTAACCAAATTTTTCTCTTTAACCCTTGACCGAACGATATAGTACATGTGTATATACCTAATTCTGACCCAAAATCTAAACCTAGCAAAAAACCTGATCATAACCCAATCATACCCATATTTGACAAAATAAAATGCAGAGCAAATGTTGCTAGAGCATGTGATGGATTAGATTATTAGACTAAAATAGCTTGCGATGTGATATATATATATATATATATATATATATATATATATACAGAAAATGATTTAACTAAATAGTTAAATCCATGGTTTTGTAACAACCATTTAAAACACACATCACATTGCAAATCAGGGATGCCGCTATTATGCACAAACCACAGTGCTCTGTCTTGGCAAGAACTCTTGATATTACTAGTTAGTTTATCAAAATGTAGTGACAATTTAAAGATGCAATGGAAAGGAAAAGGAACAATTGTTGAAAATCATAATTTTATAGCTTGTAAGACAGAACCATATTGTAATCATTTAGATTAAGTATTAATTGTATTATCTTAATATGAGGCTTCACAAAACCAAAACTGTCATTAAGATATATTGGATTATTATTTGTATGAAGGATTTTCAGCCTACAAGTAAAATCAGTGTATGTCATGTTTTGCCTGGATAACCGTGCAATGATGTTTATGCCTCCGTCCACCGAAGGTGGTGCTAGAGGCATTATGTTTTTGGATTGCCCGGCCGTCCGACTGTCCTGCTTTCTTGTTCTTGTGATAACTCAAGAACTTCATGAGGTATGAACTTCAAACGTGGTACTAGTATGTATCACCATAGGAAGATGACCCGATTAGATTTCGGGGTACCGGTACTGTACATACATGTAGGTAAAAGGTCAAAGGTCAAAGGTCAAAGGTCACAGGTTAATACTATATCTCGAGAACCATTTGATCCATTAACTTCAAACTTGGTAATAGTATGTATCACCATAGGAAGACGATCTGATCAGAATTGGGAAAATGTAGGTCATGGAGGTCATTTACCATGAAATTCAAAGTTTTGATCTTGTTAACACTCTCTTGAACAATTTGAGCCATTAACTTCAAACTTGGAACTAATATGCATCACCATAGTGAGACGAACTGATTAGATATTTGTTCAAGTAGGTCAAAGGTGACAGGCCATAGAGGTCATTATATGTGAAATTAATGTTTCTTTTAGCTTTGTTATCACCATACATGTACATGTACAATGTATCTCAACTATTCTGTATTCATGACTAGGAGGAGATAGAGTGATCCGACTTTTGGGTTATATTTATAAGGTGTAAGGCCAAATGTCAAAGAGGTCAATTACCATTTAATTGTAGGCTTTTATTCTGGTTATCACAATTATTTCAAGAACAGTTTGAGCCATCGACTGAATTTAGGGGGAGGCATATAGGAGAGGCAGTCGCATTCATCTTGTCCAATATCTCATGGTTTGGCAAAAAGTACCCGGATAACCTTGCAGTAATTTTTCAGTGGTCTCATGGTTTAGGGTGTGTGTAGAAAGGGAATATGCAATTGAATACGCAAAGGCTAAGACAATGGATGTATGCGCGCAGCCCTTATAAAATGCTTGGGTAGGGACAAAATAGTTTGTCTCTCTGTTTGTGTAATAATGTGCAAGTTAATACAAAAACATAAGGGTGTAATGGTGAAAATGAGGTATTAGGTTTCATACAATTAATAATAATAATACTGAATGATTTTTTTGTCCCCGCCGAACTATGGACTATGAAACGGGCTCCGTTCGCGTGTGCGTGTGTGTGTGTGTGTCCGTGCGTCCCTCCGTGCGTCCATCCGTCTGTCCGTGTGTGCTCAAATGTTAGAAAATGCTACTTCTCCGTCATTTCTCGGCCGATTTTGATTCTGATTGTTTTATCTGATAGGGCTTGGTGAGGGCTTCCAAACTCTACACAGAATCGTGAAATTCATTAATTATGCAAATTCATGCAAATTTATTCAAAATTGACGAAATATTCTACTTCTCTATTTCACATCGGATTTTGATTCCGATTGTTTTATCTGATAGGGCTGGGTGGGGGCTTCCAAACTTCTACACAGAATTTTGAAATTCATTAATTATGCAAATTTATGCAAATTTATTCAAAATTGACGAAAAATGCTACTTCTCAATTTCACATCGCATTTTGATTCCGATTATTTTATCTGATAGGGCTGGGTGGGGGCTTTCAAACTTCTACACAGAATTTTGAAATTTATTAATTATGCAAATTTATGCAAATTTATTCAAAATTGACAAAAAATGCTACTTCTCCTCTATTTCACATCGGATTTTGATTCCGATTGTTTTATCTGATAGGGCTGGGTGGGGGCTTCCAAACTTCTACACAGAATTTTGAAATTCATTATTCATGCAAATTTATGCAAATTTATTCAAAATGGCCGAAGGTTCATAATGTTTTCATGTTTTATATTTCAGTTGTATACATGCATTGTTGGTATTCTCTTCTTTTGCATGCAGTAACATTATTATTTTATTCACTAAAGTTTTTCACTGAAGTTTTAAGGTTCAGGCTAGTTAATTTCCACAGATCTGCACTTCCGGCGGGGAAATTTATTACGCATTGCGTAATTTACTCATTCACTTGTTCTTTCATGGGACACAAGGGTATATTGCATTAGCATTGAAAATATTTCACTTATTATATACTGATATACTCTTGTGTCCCACTCAAGGCCATTCAATATAATATAATTATACATTTAGATGTACCTACATGTCAAACAATTATGCCTTTTGCATCTTTTAATGCCATTACATTTTGCTATGAAAGCTACAGGTCTGCACAATGACTGGAACAGAAATTTGCTTAGGTATCTTAGCAAAACCTAATGGTGCGTAAAGACACCGGAAAGACGCAAGGAGCAAAATTGCTAGCTGCTGCCTCCATAGAATAAAATTATGATTTTGAGTAATTTTGTCATATATGCCTCTTTCCCGCATTATGTGCCATCACGTTTCATTGTTAACCCTAAAAAAGCAGGGGGGGGGGGGTGTGGACCCCCTGGACGTTTGCCACGATATGTTCGAGGATAATTTGTTTTGCACCGTGAGCTTTCAGGACTTTACTGCCTATAGTCTTACGCATCCTTTGATACCAAATTTATAAAATTTGACCAACGGGTACAGCACAGTATCAAAAATTGCCCCGCTGGGCCTGGCCTAAATGATGATTTCTCCATGTGTATTGTACACAACTGTACACAATGCAGAATTTTCAATTCGCGAATATGTAAATAATCAATTAGCAATAAATAAAAAACTAAATTGTATTTCTACATGTATGTCATTTTGACTCTTGCTTTTATTATATACGCAGCCTTCCATTGAAATTTTGCATATGATTCCTCTGCTTTAAAAGCTTTTGTGTTTCTCCTTTTTTTTTCCCTTGCAGTGATTGAAGCAATGAAGTCTGCAGTCAAAGCTCTAGTAGGAAGTAGAAATGACGAGTTGTGACGAGGGGAAAAGGAGCTCTAGTCTAAACCATTTGTCAAGCAATAATGTCAGGTGCCCACTTTTGCAACATAAATACAATACATGTATATGACGTCCTTGACTGTTAATAATACTACTGATAGTAAAAAATGAATACCTTATATAGCATAGCTACAAATATGCTATATTGCATTACCCATGCTTTAGCGGAGCCACCATGTTAAAGATAAAGTTGAGTTCTGGTCGTGAGATTGAATTGTGAAAGAAACTGTCTCAAAGCAATTGGGAAAGGTTGATTATATAGCACAGAAGAATGGGTGTATGCTGTAAGGTTTTGGAATCACCAAAATGATAAGAAATTGACTCAATACTGCTGAGATTCACATGCATTGCTCACCGAAATATTATGGAACTACACACAAATATTTGGCTTGAACATTTCAGCTGTTTCTTGTCATATTTTGAATGTGAGGGCATTTGAAGAGCAATCCTTTTCAGGGGACATATCTACTATGATAATCTTCCAAACTAACATAATAAGAATGACAAAGCTCACAATTTTTTTTTTACCTTTCCCAAAATTCAAGCTACCCTATAAGACACAAAAGCATTCAAAGAATAGCTTCCTACTGGGTGGAGAGTGGCAAATGTATTCCAACTTTCCAGGTCACCTGAAAAAAAATTGCCCATCAGGCATTTAGTATGAGTTCACCAAGAATATATCTCCTTCAGAGTCGGAAAGCTGTTAACTGGTATCATATAGAGTTAACACACTTTTGGCTCTCAACAGATTGTATAAGAGAACTTTCTTTGATGTTTACAGTGTATTGTATTCAAAGCGTTTGTATGTTTCATGATGCTTGATCACTTTGAACATAGTTCATGTTGTATATTCTTAGTGAATTCATTTCACCGACACCCAGATCAGTCAGAGGACGTCACAAGTATAGTATTTTACATTGCAAAACTGGATACGTAGAAAACGATATCTGTAGTGATGAGATTGGTAAGGTGCATGTAAATGTTAGAAATACTCTGTAGCTGAATTATTATTTATTCATGGCTTTCTTGAAATTATTGACTACTTTAAATTGTGTTTAGGCTTTTATAATAGTACGGCTTTTACACATGTTCTTTACGAACCAAGACAGTCAAGTGCCTTGGAATGATTTTAGATTGATGCATCTTTAAGGTATTAAGTGTCTCACAAATTGGCTTTCAGCAATATTGACTCACATTTAGGGGGTCCGCTCGCTATTCATTGAAAACCGTTATTCATAACACGCGTTATGAATAGTCCTTATGAGTAATTATGAATAGTGGTCCTTATGAATGGATGTCCTTAGGAATAGCAAGGTAATTTGTCTATGTTTTGCTCGCTTTTCAGAAGGACCGTTATTCGTACAAAACTGCTATTCATTTAGTCACGCATTATAGATAGCGGTCCTTATGAATAAGTGGTCCTTATGAATAGCGGTCCTTATGACTAGCGAGGTTACCCCACATTTAGTACCTTGAAAATCTAAAGGACAATTATCTGAATTTGCTTTGGGTGTAGAGCAATGTTTTTCTAAAATTATTGCATGAAATGCTTTGACTTTTGAGTAATAACACATTTATCATAAAAAGGCCATTGTTATTGAAGTCCCAAAATACATGTGTAGGCAAGCCTATGGTCATTTGGTGTCCCATATGTCACCAATTATTGTTGAGTTACTAACATAAATTGTCATTATTCGATGTATCATTCGACTTCATTTCTGGTCTGATCCAAGCTTAAGTATGAACTTCTACATCCATTGAAGTAAAATCGATCTTCATGCTCTGCTGGTGCATCATCATACTTCTTCTTCTTCTCCTTCCATTAATACAATCATCAGATATAATCGTATGCAGCAGTCACACTTTCACATAAAGCCTAGCCGTAAGCACCATGTAAGACCAATTTTATTTATAAAAGTTACAGCGTGGTAAACACCATGTACATGTAGCTGCAGTAGGACACAAAATAGGCATGCATTCTACAAATTTAGACCCTAGTTAGAATTGTCTGTATCAGCCATGCAATGCTACGTAATTTCAAGGCAAAGGCCAGGTAAAGCAACGTAACACCATGCACCACTATGTAAAAACCATGTAACCCCATGTAGCTTCATGTAGGCCCTACATGGAGTCTAATTTTATGAGGTGAAATTTTGAATATTTTAACATTTTCGCTTTGCCTTGCCACATCCCCAGGGGGCGCTGATTTCTTGTCACGGCTTGGGCAGCGACTGGGGGGGGGGGGTGGTCTGTGACGGTGTGTCTCCTCCCCCCCCCCCCCCCCCAAAAAAAAAAGAAGATTTTGCATTTTGCGGTATAAAAAACTTTGTATTTGGGGGGGATTCCTCAGTAAATTATGTACATTACTTTGCAAGGTTGCGAAAAAATTTTGTGGTTTGAAACACTCTTTTACGGCACTTTCAATCACAAATCCAAGCACTAAATCACTATTTACACAAAAAATTAGGTATTTAAAATTTGCGGGTGGGAGGTGGGGGAAAAACCCCTCGAATAGAGGCGTCCCCATCCCCCCTGATTTGCTAGCCCTGCAATAGGTCCTATAGGGAATTTTGTCCATTGTAAAACACAGTGGAATCTTTGTCTAAATGATACCTATGGTTTAGAGATTTTTTTTGCAATATTGTACAGTTAAGAGAGCGTAGCGACCGAGTGAGAAAATTTCCCACTTTGTATATTGAAAGTTTGCATTTGAGAGCACTTAATAACCTAAACAGGATGTTGCAACTTTTACGCATTATTTGCTTTACATTCCACGGATCGCTGCCCCTGCACATCCCACTCCGTATCACAAAAATGGCCGTATGGCTGGGCTTTACGTGAAAGTGTGACTGCGACATCAGTGTGTGGTCTTGGTAACATACCTGTATGGCAAAGTTTCCTTGGATTTGTTGATGTACATATTTTTGGGTGTCTAGATTACTTTTTTGATATCACTGTACATGTATGGTGATGCAAGTTTACCTCAGCTTGTGATTGAGGTTTTATACATGTGGAAGATTTACTATAAACCATAGGCACTTTCAATTTGTCACAGGTAATCATTCTTCATTCATAGTTGCAGGTTCTCACAGATATCATGATCTTGACAAAGTTTGGCACAATGTCTGCTGAAACAAATTACAGATTGAGCAAATACATAATAGTAAAGCGTACATGTATTTGTATCAATAAGGCATTAAGTAATATGTACATGTTCATGTTTACCTACATGGCACTGAATGAATAAACAAAAGTGATATATTCTTACTAGCTATTTCATCTGTGCTTACTTTTTCATTACATACACATTTTATGTTTTCCTTTTTCTCAATGAGAGAGAGAGAGAGAGAGGGGAGACGCAGAGAAAGATAGTGAGAAATATAGTGAGGAAGGTGATCCAAAGAGAGACAGTGAAAGTCATAACCAGAAAGAGAGAGAGAGAGAGAGAGAGAGAGAGATCCGAAGAGAAAGATAAGTGAGAGCTTGAGTGTGTGTGAGAGAGAGAGAGAGAGAGAGAGAGAGAGAGAGACGCAGAAAAAGATACAGTGAGAGATACAGTGAGGGCAGTGGCGCAAATCCATTTTGAAATTTGGGGGGGGGGGACATTCACCTCCAAAATTCTCTGACAAGCAAAAAAAAAAAAGGTGGGGGAGGGGGGGACATGTCCCCCTGTCCCCCCTAGATTTGCACCCATGAGTGAGGAAGGTGATCCAAATAGAGACAGTGAAAGTCATAACCAGAAAGAGAGAGAGATAGATAAGAAGAGAAAGATAAGTGAGAGCTTGAGTGTGAGTGTGAGAGAGAGAGAGAGAGGGACGTAGAGAAAGATACAATGAGAAATACAGTGAGGGCAGTGGCGCAAATCCATTTTGAAATGGGGGGGGGGGGGGACATTCGCCTCCAAAATTCTCTGACAAGCAAAAAAAAAAAAAAGGTGGGGGGGGGGACATTCGCCTATCTTCAAAAAGGTGGGGGGGGGGGGGACATGTCCCCCTGTCCCCCTAGATTTGTGCCCATGAGTGAGGGAGATGATCCAAATAGAGACAGTGAAAGTCATAACCAGAAAGAGAGAGAGAGAGAGAGAGAGACGCAGAGAAAGATACAGTGAGAAATATAATGAAGGTGATCCAAAGAGAGACCGTGAAAGTCATAACCAGAAAGAGAGAGATATGAAGAGAAAGATAAGTGAGAGCTTGAGTGTGAGTGTGTGTGTGTGTGAGGGAGAGAGAGAGAGAGAGAGAGAGAGAGAGAGATGCAGAGAAAGATACAGTGAGAACTATAGTGAGGAAGGTGATCCAAAGAGAGACAGTGAAAGTCATAACCAGAAAGAGAGAGAGATACGAAGAGAAAGATAAGTGAGAGCTGGAGTGTGTGTGTGTGTGTGTGTGAGAGAGAGAGAGAGAGAGAGAGAGACGCAGAGAAAGATACAGTGAGAAATATAGTGAGGAAGGTGATCCAAAGAGAGACAGTGAAAGGGAGAACCAGAAAGAGAGAGACAGAGATACGAAGAGAAAGATAAGTGAGAGCTTGAGTGTGTGAGAGAGAGAGAGAGAGAGAGAGAGAGATACAAAGAGAGAGATAAGTGAGAGCTTGAGTGTGAGTGTGTGTGTGTGAGAGAGAGAGAGAGAGAAGAGGAGGAAAGGCATATGAAGAAAGACAGAGGTACCAGGAGAGAGTGAAAGAAATGAAAAAAAAAAAAAGAAGGAAATAAAAAGGGAGCACAAAAAATAGCTAAGTGCTTTGCAATATCAACTGAAAATGGGAAAAAATATTGAGTTTGCAACTACACTAATCTTGCGTGCTTATACATGTACATGACATGGAGATGTTTGGCGGGGGTGTCAAAGAACGTGTAGAAGAAAATCAATGTCCTTGTGCTCATAGACGAACAAATGAAAATTTAACTAGTCTTTCATTCATCAGTCTTTATTTCGCAAAAGCAGGATGATAATAGTCAAAATACCAACATACATTTTATGGTTCTTAACACAATATGTAATTCATGAAATGAGTGATGATCCAAGGAGGATAGGGAGGGGGCACTCCTCACTCGAGTCCTGTACAAAAAAATCTATGGAGGAGTCTTTTTTTTTTCTTTCCCCTCTCTTTTTTAAAAGCCCTACTACACTGTAGTTTTAGATGGCTCGTAAAACCGAAGCATTTTCTGTTTGGGAAAGGAAAATATAAGAACACGATAAAAACTACTTTCGAAAAATAAACTCGAGGGCAATTTCAAAGGCCTATTGTACTGCCCATAGAAATCTTGTTCGGATTACGTAATACGCCATTGTAATGTTCGCTCATTTCTAAAGGGGATAGACAGGGCTATTGAAATTGTCTTGAGTTTATTTTTCGAAAGTAGTTTTTATCGTGTTTTAGATAAAAACAAAATAACACATCTTCCTTTGATCTAAGTAATATCAACTAATGTCGCGAATATCATAGTTCATAACTCTTACTGGAGATGGCACAAACTTAATTTAGTGAGTGAAAAGAAATGATTTTCTTAAAATCATCAAACACCAAACACCATGATCGTCCGTCTCGGTCGAGTTTAACAAACCAATCACTTACACTGACGTTCGAGCTGTCGCTTTGTCAAAATAGACCAAGCTTTGACCAATGTTATCTACTTCGATTAATGATGGGCTAGTAGCCCTTGTTCCCATTGATAACAAGGCAAAGCTACTTAACATTAATGATGCAACCGAAATAAGATTAAAACAGAAACATCAACAATTTATAATACAAGTGGCGCATCTAAGGGGGAACAGAGGGGGCACGTGCCCGGGCGGCTCTGGGGGGGGGGGGGGGGGATGCAAAAGAGAGAAATAAAAAGAGGATAAAAGAAAGAAAAACTACGGTCAATGATTATTATACACCCCAATAGCAATAATTAGTGATTTAAATATCTTTAAAAAAATATTTTTTTCTAAAGCTCGGTCGCTTTGCTCCCTTGCATATGTTTCTTTAGGATCTTGTAATTTCGCGCCCCAATAAAGACTCTGGTTCATAAATAATGCGTTTTTTAAGGGTTCAAAATTCGGAATTTTCTAACTCTCTTTCTTTGATCGAGAGCATATAAGTTTCATCAGGGTCTACTTCAATTCTGCGCCCCAATTTAGAATAAAGCGCACAAGTTAGCCTTTTTCAAAGTTCGGACAAAACACCTCCAAAGCTCGGTTCCTGAGTTCTCTTGCGACTTTGTTCTAAGGGTGAAATGCATAAGAAATTGCGTTTCTTGAGGGATGAAAATGCAAATTTTTTACCACTCGGCTGCTTTGCTCCCTCGCTTTTTAAAAATTAAACTTTATTATTGGCTAATAACCCTGGATTAAGTGCATAAGAAATCATTTTTACGTAGTCTTGTAATTTCTTAATTTAAAGCATGAAATATATAGTTTGTACTTTGGAGCTGATAAGTTTTGGTGTGGGTGGAAGGGGGGGGGGGGGATTTACTCATGCAAAATTGTCATTCTATAACACATAATGTCAACTTGTTTCTGAAAAGGGAGATTATTTTGTCATGAAAGTTTTGTTGCTGTTGGTAATTAAAGTTGATAATGCCTTCACAGTTAGTGTACTTTTTGAATGAAGAAATATTTCATTTATGAATTATTATAAGGTTATAAATGTCATTTGACATCACATTAAATCATGCATTAACTATACTTCAACTAGGAAATTCATTTATTAGATTAAGCCAGGGGCCGCGGAGCGTTTTTGAAAGTGGGGGGGGGGGGGGGCTGATTCGATTTCACTCATTAATGACAATTTTCGAACCTTTTTCCCCGAAGTTTTATGAAACGCGCTTACTAAAAAAAGTGGGGGGGGGGGGGGGCTGCAGCCCCCATCCCCCCGGTTCCGCGGCCCATGAAAGCTTAATATATCGGATAATTATGGACTAAAGGTAAGATGAGCCCACTTTCTCAGATTGAATATTATACAGGGTGGCCTAGAAAGAACGCAACACTTGAGATCTGCAATTTCAAAGACATCATTGACATAATGTCATTGGTTTTTGTGACACAATTATGATCATCTATTTAGGGCAAGGCGTATTGATTCTACATCTACTTTTGTGTGGCAATGTCGTTTTCAACTTTGCTACTTTTGCAACCGTTTTCATGCTTGAAGCAGCGAGAAATTAGCGCATGACGGCTTCCCAGACAATCAGCTGTGTTGACCAAAGCATAACTGCTCTCGCTTTGAAAACGAAGACAACATGAATGAAACGAAAATTGTATGGTTGTATGGGAGCCGTCATGCGCAAATTTCTCGCTGCTTTAAGCATGACAAGGGTTTCGAAAGTGGCAAATATTGAAAACGACATTGTCTCACAAAAATAGCAGTAGAATATTCAAAACCCCTTATCCAAAATTGCTGATCATCATACACAGACAAGTAATTTTCTACCTAAAAAAAACATTGTGTCAATCAATGATGCCGTTGAAATTGCAGATCTCAGGAGTTGGGTTCTTTTTGGGCCACCTTGTAGGCCTATTTAATTTCATAATTGAGACATTTTCGGTTTTGTGTACAAAACAAGTGGGAAAAATGTGTGCTTTATTATTCTATTTGTAGTGAGATGCATTTTTCCTCTTTAATTGTCATTTATTTTAGACCTCAGTATTGATCTAGATGACAGTATCAAATGGGGAACAAAAATCATTAGATGACATTAATCAATACTTTAAAAAAAATATATAAGAAAGAAATAATGAAAAACATATGAAATAAAATGGAATTGACTGACTTACATGTGTCTGAATGTTCTCCAGGTTTGTCAGAAGCTTTAGAGGCTTCCCAAATTAAATTATGAACAAAAATTTATTTTTTTGTGAATTATAATTATTAATAAACTCTATGAGAGGTACTTTTAACAATGACATCTTGGGTCATCAAGAATCATCACATCATTTGCATAATCTTTGTTCCAAACTACATTTCAACTAATTTTCACACTACATGGATCTACATTATTTCACACTGACTTTCAGAAATCATTCCGTAGCGGTCATACCGTAACGCTATATTATTTCATGTTTTGTATAATATTTCAAATACTTTCTAATATATTTCCATATAAATGGTGATAGCTAACATACAACAGATTACTATTACAAGCTTGAAAAGATATATTAAAACTTCACAAAGTTTGAGCAATGATTACTGAAGATAAACTTTTAAAAATATCATTTCCTTTATGTCATTGTGTAACAATGCTATATGAAATGCGATATTTCATAAATTTGATGAAGGTTGATAGGAAAATTAACTGTTGTAAAAGTACCTTACATAAGTTTATATATTGTGCCATCAATTTGCATATATTTATCAAAATGTTCATAATATTCTTATTTCCAAATTGAACTCTGTGAAAGTCATTCCATTACGCTTGGAATTGACCATTACAAATTACAATATTTATCATATGAATAGGTCAAGTTAAATTTTTTTTTTTTTTAAAGTGTAAATTTGCGTCCGATCGCAAATTAATATTATTAAAAGTACGCCTCCTCCAGTGCATCGTGAGTGTATGAATATTTGTATCAGATTTCTGTAGCATCGTAGCAGGTTGAGTTGCTACTCGGGTTCAAAGGATTATTAAAAATAATATGATTGCCAGTGTCCATGTCTAGGTAGATATTAGCATCGACATGGGAGTCATCACATGAAAGAGTCTTCAGCTGAAGGGATGGCTGCGATGTGGATAGTTTAGCACTCATCAGTCGTCTTCTTTTAATTCTAGTATCAACAGAGAAGGAAGTTGAAAAGATAACTTAACATTTTATATTCGAAAGAAATGTTTCTACATTTTGCTTACAGCTTTTCATGCTTTAAAATCTATAATGTTTTATAGATTAAGAGATTTTCCCCCTTCTTTGTACCAAGGGCGTCAACAGCTTCTGAAAAGTGGGGGGGGGGGGGGGGGACACTGAGCGAGGGAGGTGTGGAAGGGGGATGCCCTCCCTCCCACGGTAGGTACTTTTTGAAGTTTTTCCATCGAAAATAGGCCTTTTAATGCACTGTGTAGCAGAAATCAAGCCAATTGTATCATGTTGTTAAAAGCTTATGCAGTGGATTCTCATTATAACAAGCAGTAATATTACAAGCTCTCAAAAGTAGAAGGGAATTTCGCAATCACAAATTTCAGATAACCTTGTTGTTACTCTGATAGAGCAAGGTTTCGATATAAATCAAAAATTACAGCGAGGTAATTACCCCGGAACTTCAGAACTTCCCGAAAATCTGCCTACGACGGTCCTCTGATTTGATGAAATCCTCGGCAATTCTTTGAGGGCTCAATTCTTATGCTTATGCTGCGTACGCAGGACTGCACCCGATAGCGCTGCACAAGGCCTATAATTAGGCCCAGGCCCCCCTCAGGCCTGGCGCGGCGGCCGGCTATAGGCGAGATCTTGTAGAATGAAATTTGCAACTCGATCGAACGGCGCGCCGCGCCGCGCCATGGCAGTGCTGAATGGCGAGGGAAGAGGATTGGAATGATTTCAACAAGGCAACAAATGTCAACAAGGGCGGTTGAACATTTATATTTGAGTATTTCTCAAACTCAAGGCATGCAAAAGAACAAGATGGAAGTGCTTTTCAGGTTTTTAGTAAGGGGTTTGAACCCCCAAAAGTGTGTGTGTGTGGGAAGGGGGGGGGGGGAACAAATGATATGATGTCCCCCCTGTCCCCGACCTGTTTACGCCCTTGCTTTGTACATCCATATCAAATTAATATTAGCAAAAGTATGGAGGAAAAAGTAACGTGAAGTTGTGGACTTTGTAAACAGAATGAAACCACATGCACAGGATATTGTCCTCGCTTAATTATTTACTTTAACACTGGCATGCCCCCTAGTATGCAATATCTTTGAAAAATCGGTCTAAACTTGAAAACAGCTCTATAAACCGTATTCTGATGAAATTAATTGTGTGACAATGAATGCAAAAACTGACATGCTCTCAAGTTTGTAACTGGGCCTTCCTCACGAAGCATAGTTCCAGGGACATCGTGTAGATTTCAACTTTAAAATTGAATATTTTTACTAGGATTTCATCCGACGTTCCCTTGCTATTAGAAGTATATTCCTATGTCCTGTATGTAATTAATGGTATCAGGACAACTACCAAGGATTTACACCCCAGACAAGTATCTTCAGACAATCATCCAGGGAAATCCATGTCCGGACTACCATCCCAGATAATGACAACGGCACGGATCTATCACGGACTAAAGCCTCCATAGGAGAGAGAGACAGAGAGAGAGAGAGAGAGAGAGAGAGAGAGAAAGAGAAAGAGAAAGAGAATAATCTCCAAAGTGGTCATCCCCTTGCTGCAATACTCTCTTCTGGATGATATTTGTCCAGAGTTAATTATCATAAAGGGTAGTTGTATGGGGTATTTGTCCTCGCGGATACTTGTTAAGTTCCATTAGGTTAAGGTAGCTATTCTTGAATCATTGTTAGTGTATGGAATATATTGCAAGCATAGTGAAAAGGTGACATACCTTCTGCAGGTCATCAGAGCCACAATGAGTAGCAGCAATAAAAGAAGAAGGAAAGGCACCCCGACCTTTATAGCAAGTCCTTCTACTATTGAATTGTCGTCAACATTCCCTCCTGTAGGAGAAAGTATTTAGAAGATCATCTAGACATGAACGCAGTACTGTATGAGACATAAAAATATCAAAAGACTAAATGCTGATATAAGTAGAAATGTCATGATCTAATGGATAAGTCACACCGGACTATAGATCTCGATGGTACGGCATTCGAATCCCTGGCACAGCATTAGTGTTCTTTGACAAGACAAAACATTTTCTTCGACCTACTGTGGAGTATGAATTTCTTTCTTGTAGACATTTGTTAAACTGGAATAATGGATAAAATGCAAATGATATGCAAAATGTTATGATAGTAGACTGATTGTCTTTGTCTATTATTGATTTAAATTTATGAAAAAAATTGGGAATCTCACAGGGCATTTCAGTATCTTCATGCCAAAGTATGCAGAACACTCGAATTCACTAGTTTATATTTGACTTCTACTAAGTACAGAATAATTCATTCCGTACAACCCATTAAAACATACAAAACAGTAGCGGCAATTGATTTCTCCTTTAAAACAGTAAATGGATATGTAAAAATTGACCTGTTGAGCATGTGCTGTTAGTGTAGCCAGCAAGACAATCACAGGTAAAAGAATTTACTCCATCTGTACAAGTCCCACCATTTTGACAGGGTCCGTCAGCACAATCATCAGTATCTGTGTTGATTCAAAATTTGAAAATGAATCATTGAAAAGAGATAGCACAACCACGCCTTTTAAGAAGAAAATATGCTATGTTGCCGGAACAAAATAATGTCGGAGCACCACAAATGAAATAATTATTTGTCTCGTATTTCACGATTTACACATTTTTCCTTGGAAATTCATACTATTGTTTGAAATGATGTGGGCATTTCTCAAAATTACCTCTTATCTATCAATAAAAGACAAGAACTGTCAGGTTAACCAACAAGACAGCAACAGGTAAAAGTGTCTACTCCATCTGCACAGGTCCCGCCATTTTGACAGGGTCCATCAGCACAGTCATCAATATATATGTTAGTAGAATTATCAGCAATAATGCCGTGGTGGAAAAGTATGAAGCGAGTTCAAACATATTATGAAAACATGATATAAGAGTCGAAATTAATTTTCGTTTTTTCTTTAGTAACAGAAAGGCAACGCATAGGGATCTCTAAAAGCTATTAAATAATAAACAGGTATAGCCAGCAAGACAATCAAATGTGAAAAAAGTCTACTCCATCTACACAGGCCACACCATTTCCACAGGGTCCATCACAGTCATCATTATCTAGGTCGGTAGAAATTTATTTGAGAAAGACGTT
The DNA here is from genome assembly GCA_025618425.1 of Heliocidaris tuberculata. Taxonomy (NCBI): domain Eukaryota; kingdom Metazoa; phylum Echinodermata; class Echinoidea; order Camarodonta; family Echinometridae; genus Heliocidaris; species Heliocidaris tuberculata. Next base: position 4,568,844 of record CM046838.1, on the reverse strand, counting down.
TAGAAACTAGATGGAACTTGCTGTGGACTTAAAGTATGCAGAGACTGTAAAGGAAGTATGCTGCGTTTTAAAAAAAACATAAGAAACAAATGGCATATGTTGTTTTTGAAAATATATTTTGTATTTTATGTAGAATACAAGAGTAGTCCTGGGATCTGTCAAAGTTATTAACTGTTGAGTATGTACTGTCATGTCGTGGTGGAAAAGTGTACTGAAAACCCAAACAGGTTATGACAATAAATGATATGTGCATCTCGTCTTTGGCAATGAATTTTTTGCTGCTTTGAAAATATATGCAAATATTGGTAACTTTATGAAAAAAGTTAATACCTATTGAACAAGTGTCGTCAGTGTAGCCAGCAAGGCAATCACAGGTGAAAGAGTCTACTCCATCTACACAGATACCCCCATTGTGACAGGGTCCATCAGCACAGTCATCAATATCTAGGTTTGTAGATTTTTTAAATTTGAGAATGAAGTTTTAAAAATAAAGGAAAATTGCTGCGGACTTAAAGTATACCGAGACTGTAAAGGAAGTAAGAAGAAAAAGATGGTATATGCTGGTTTTGAAAAAAAAAAGGTCGTACTTTGTGTAGAATAGAAGAGTAGCTTTTGGATCTTTCAAAGTTATCAACTGTTGAGTACGTACTACCATGCCATGGTGGAAAAGTGTACTGAGAATTCAAACAGGGTAGGAAAAAAAAAAACCACCAAAAAACAAACAAACTCGATATACAGTGATAAATGCTTCCCGTCTTTAGCAATAAGCATTTTCCAAAAATCAGAATCTGTATAAAACATTTATTACCTGTTGAACAAGTGTTGTCAGTGTAGCCAGCAAGGCAATCACAGGTGAAAGAGTCTACTCCATCTACACAGATACCACCATTGTGACAGGGTCCATCAGCACAATCATCTATATCTAGGTTAGTAGAAATTTTTTTATTTGAGAAGGAAGTTTTAAAAATAAGAGGAACTTGCCGTAGTAGTAAAATATGCTCAGCGTTCAAAACGGTTAAAAACATTATAAATACACATGGTTTTTGAAAATGTATTTTGCACTTTATGTAGAATAGAACAGCTGCCTCCGGATCTGTCCAAGTTATTATTTGTTGAGCAAGTACTGTCAGAGTAGGAAGCAAGACATTCACGAGTAATAGGTGGGTAGAATTTTTTTATTGGAGAATGAGGTTTTTGAAATTAAAGAAACTTGCTGCAATGAAGGTACAGTATACTGAGCATTTAAAGAGGTTTTTAAAAGATAGGTACATGCTGTTTTTGAAATTATAAAACAGTTATAACCTGTTGAACATGTGTTGTCAGTGTAGCCAGCAAGGCAAACACAGGTGAAAGAGTCTACTCCATCTGTACAAGTCCCACCGTTTCCACAGGGTACATTAGCACAGTCATCAATATTTATTTGGTAGAATTTTTAAAATTGAGAATGGAGTTTTAAAAATGAAAGAAATTTGCTTTGGATGTGAATTATGCTGAGATTTTAAATAAAATAAGAAAAAAAAAAACGGTATATGGTGTAAGAAATTTTTTTTTTTTGTATCTTATGTAGAATAGACAACCAGCCAGCGATGGGATCTGACAAATTTATTAACGGTTTAGCATTTCCTGACATGTGGAAAAGTGTACTGAAAAGTCAACCAGGTTATGAAAAATATATACATATAAATGCTGGCCGACATTACCAATAATTTTTCCACTGTTTTGAAAATATCTGCAAAAGGTCGGAATCTTTATGAAACAGTTATTACCTGTTGAACAAGTGTCGTCAGTGTAGCCAGCAAGGCAATCACATGTGAAAAAGTCGACTCCATCTGTACAAATCCCACCGTTGTGACAGGGTCCATCAACGCAGTCATCAATATCTACGTTGATAAAATTTTTATTTGAGAAGGAAATTTTGAAAATAACAGAAACTTGCTGTGAAGTTACAGTATGCTGAGCTTTTAAAGAGGTTTTTTATAAGATAGGTACATGCTGCTTTTGAACTATTAAACAGTCATTACCAATTGAACAAGTGTTGTCAGAGTAGCCAGCAAGGCAATCACAGGTAAAAGTGTCTACTCCATCTGCACAAGTTCCGCCATTTTGACAGGGTACATCAGCACAGTCATCATTATCTAGGTTGGTAGAATTTTTTTGAGGATGAAGTTCTAAAAATAAAAGAAACCTGCTGTGGATGTATAGTATGCCGACATTTCAAAGAAGATAAGAAAAAAAAAAGGTATATGATGTTTTTGAAAAATATATGTTGTTGTTTACGTAGAATAAAGGAGTAGCTTTGGAATCTTTCAAAGTTATTAACTGTTGAGCATGTGCTGTCATGCCGTGGTGGAAAAGTGTACTGAGAATTCAAATAAGCTAGGAAAAAAAATCGATATATGCTTTCCGTCTTTAGCAATAAATATTTGCAAAAATCTTAATCTGTGTAAAACTTTTATTAACTGTTGAACAGGTGTTGTTAGTGAAGCGAGCAAGGCAAGTACAGGTGAATGCGTCCAATCCATCTACACAGGTATCACCATTTTGACAGGGTCCATCAGCACAGTCATCAATATCTAGGTTGGTAGAATTTGTATTAGAGAATGAAGTTTTGAAACTAGAAGAAAATTGCTGTGGTTAAAAAGTATGCCGAGCTTTCAAAGAAGATAAGAAAATTGTGTGTAATTTATTTAGAATAGAAGGGTAGCGCTGGGATCTCTCAAAATGATGAATTATTGAGCATGTACTGTCATGTCGTGGTGGAAAAGTGTACTAAAATTTCAAACAGGTTATGACAATAAATGATATGTGCATCTCGTCTTTAGCAACACATTTTTTTACTGTTTTGAAAATATATGCAAAAATCAGGATCTGTATAAAACAGTCATTACCTGTTGAACAAGTGTTGTCAGTGTAGCCAGCAAGGCAATCACAGGTGAAAGAGTCTACTTCATCTGTACAAGTCCCACCGTTGTGACAGGGTCCATCAGCACAATCATCAATATCTACGTTGATAGAATTTTTATTTTAGAAGGAAGTTTTAAACATAAAAGAAACTTGCTGTGAAGTTACAGTATGCTGAGCTTTTAAAGATGTTTTTAAAAGATAGGTACATGCTGTTTTTGAAATTATAAAACAGTCATTACCTGTTGAACAAGTGTTGTCAGTGTAGCCAGCAAGGCAATCACAGGTGAAAGAGTCTACTCCATCTGTACAAGTCCCACCGTTGTGACAGGGTACTTCAGCACAGTCATCAATATCTAGGTTGGCAGAATTTTTTTTTGAGAAAAAAGTTTTAAAAATAAAAGAAACTTGCTGTGGAGGTACAGTATGCTGAGCTTTTTAAGAGGTTTTTAAAAGATAGGTACATGCTGTTTTTAAATTATTAAACAGTTATTACCTGTTGAACAAGTGTTGTCAGTGTAGCCAGCAAGGCAATCACAGCTGAAAGAGTCTACTCCATCTTTACATGTCCCACCGTTGTGACAGGGTACATCAGCACAGTCATCAATATCTACGTTGGTATAAGTTTTTAATTAACAATGGAATTTTAAAAATAAAAGATACTTGCTGGGGAGGTAAAGTATGCCGAAATTTCAAAGAAGATAAGAAAAAACGGTATATGATTTTTTTGAAAGATATATGTTGTTCTTTATATAGAATAGAAGAGTAGCTTTGGGATCTTTCAAAGTTATAAACTGTTGAGCATGTACTGTCATGCCGTGGTGGAAAAGTGTACTGAGAATTCAAACAGGGTAGGAAGAAAACTCGATAATTATATGCTTTCCGTCTTTAGCAATAAATATATGCAAAAAATCGTAATCTGTATAAAACTTTTTATTAACTGTTGAACAGGTGTTGTCAATGTAGCCTGCAAGGCAATCACAGGTAAATTTGTCTACTCCATCTGGACACGTACCACCATTTTGACAGGGTCCATCAGAAGAATTTCAGAATTGAGAATGATTTTTTTTTTAAATGAAAGAAAGTTGCTGTGGATGTAAAGTATGCCGAGATTAAAAAAAAAATGGTATATGCTGTTGAAAAATTTTTTTTTTTGGTAATTTACGTAGAATAGAAGAGCAGCCATGGGATCTGACAAAATTATTTATTGTTCAGCATGTTCTGTCATGCCGTGGTGGAAAAGCGGACTGAGAATTCAAACAGGTTATGATAATAAATGATACGTGCATCTCGTTTTTAGCAATAAGGTGCATGCTGTTTTTGACATTATTAAACAGTTACTTATTACCTGTTGAACAAGTGTTGTCAGTGTAGCCACCAAGGCAATCACAGGTGAAAGAGTCTACTCCATCTGTACAAGTCCCACCGTTGTGACAAGGTCGATCAGCACAGTCATCAATATCTAGGTTGGTAGAATTTTTATTTCAGAAGGAAGTTTTAAAAATAAAAGAAACTAGCTGTGCAGGTACAGTATACTGAGCTTTTGAAGATAGTTTTTAAAAGATAGGTACATGCTGTTTTTGAAATTATTATAGTTATTCCCTGTTGAACAAGTGTTGTCAGTGTAGCCAGCAAGGCAATCACAGGTGAAAGAGTCTACTCCATCTGTACACGTCCCACCGTTGTGACAGGGTCCATCAGCACAGTCATCAATATCTAGGTTAGTAGAATTTTAAAATTGAGAATGAATTTTTTTTTGAATGAAAGAAAGTTGCTGTGGATGTAAAGTATGCCCAGGTTGAGGTACAGTATGCTGAGCTTTTAAAGAGGTTTTAAAAACATAGGTACAGACTGTTTTTGAAATTATTATAGTTATTACCTGTTGAACAAGTGTTGTCAGTGTAGCCACCAAGGCAATCACAGGTGAAAGAGTCTACTCCATCTGTACAAGTCCCACCGTTGTGACAAGGTCGATCAGCACAGTCATCAATATCTAGGTTGGTAGAATTTTTATTTCAGAAGGAAGTTTTAAAAATAAAAGAAACTTGCTGTGCAGGTACAGTATACTGAGCTTTTGAAGATAGTTTTTAAAAGATAGGTACATGCTGTTTTTGAAATTATTATAGTTATTCCCTGTTGAACAAGTGTTGTCAGTGTAGCCAGCAAGGCAATCACAGGTTAAAGAGTCTACTCCATCTGTACACGTCCCACCGTTGTGACAGGGTCCATCAGAACAGTCATCAATATCTAGGTTAGTAGAATTTTAAAATTGAGAATGAATTTTTTTTTGAATGAAAGAAAGTTGCTGTGGATGTAAAGTATGCCCAGGTTGAGGTACAGTATGCTGAGCTTTTAAAGAGGTTTTAAAAACATAGGTACAGACTGTTTTTGAAATTATTATAGTTATTACCTGTTGAACAAGTGTTGTCAGTGTAGCCACCAAGGCAATCACAGGTGAAAGAGTCTACTCCATCTGTACAAGTCCCACCGTTGTGACAAGGTCGATCAGCACAGTCATCAATATCTAGGTTGGTAGAATTTTTATTTCAGAAGGAAGTTTTAAAAATAAAAGAAACTTGCTGTGCAGGTACAGTATACTGAGCTTTTGAAGATAGTTTTTAAAAGATAGGTACATGCTTTTTTTGAAATTGTTATAGTTATTACCTGTTGAACAAGTGTTGTCTGTGTACCCAGCAAGGCAATCACAGGTGAAAGAGTCTACTCCATCAGCACAGGTCCCACCGTTGTGACAGGGTCCATCAGCACAGTCATCAATATCTAGGTTAGTAAAATTTTAAAATTGAGAATGAATTTTTTTTTTGAATGAAAGAAAGTTGCTGTGCATGTAAAGTATGCCCAGGTGGAGGTACAGTATGCTGAGCTTTAAAGAGGTATTAAAAACATAGGTACAGACTGTTTTTGAAATTATTATAGTTATTACCTGTTGAACAAGTGTTGTCAGTGTAGCCAGCAAGGCAATCACAGGTGAAAGAGTCTACTCCATCTGTACACGTCCCACCGTTGTGACAGGGTCCATCAGAACAGTCATCAATATCTAGGTTAGCAGAATTTTTAAATTGAGAATGAATTTAAAAAAAATAAAAGATACTTGCTGTGGAGGTAAAGTATGCCGAAATTTCAAAGAAGATAAGAAAAAACGGTATTTGATGTTTTTGAAAGATATATGTTGTTCTTTATATAGAATAGAAGAGTAGCTTTGGGATCTTTCAAAGTTATAAACTGTTGAGCATGTACTGTCATGCCGTGGTGGAAATTCAAACAGGGTAGAAAAAAAACTCGATAATTATATGCTTTCCCTCTTTAGCAATAAATATGTGCAAAAAATCGTAATCTGTATAAAACTTTTTATTAACTGTTGAACAGGTGTTGTCAGTGTAGCCTGCAAGGCAATCACAGGTAAATTTGTCTACTCCATCTGGACAGGTACCACCATTTTGACAGCGTCCACCAGCACAGTCATCAATATCTAGTTTGGCAGAACTTTAAAATTTAGAATGATTTTTTTTTAAAATGAAAGAAAGTTGCTGTGGATGTAAAGTATGCCGAGGAGGAGGTACAGTATGCTGAGCTTTTAAAGAGGTTTTAAAAACATAGGTACAGACTGTTTTTGAAATTATTATAGTTATTACCTGTTGAACAAGTGTTGTCAGTGTAGCCAGCAAGGCAATCACAGGTGAAAGAGTCTACTCCATCTGTACACGTCCCACCGTTGTGACAGGGTCCATCAGCACAGTCATCAATATCTAGGTTGGTAGAATTTTTATTTCAGAAGGAAGTTTTAAAAATAAAAGATACTTGCTGTGCAGGTACAGTATACTGAGCTTTTGAAGATAGTTTTTAAAAGATAGGTACATGCTGTTTTTGAAGTTGTTATAGATATTACCTGTTGAACAAGTGTTGTCTGTGTAGCCAGCAAGGCAATCACAGGTGAAAGAGTCTACTCCATCCGTACATGTCCCACCGTTGTGACAGGGTCCATCAGCACAGTCATCAATATCTAGATTAGTAGAATTTTAAAATTGAGAATGAATTAAAAAAAATAAAAGAAACTTGCCCTTGAGGTAAAGTATGCCGAGATTTCGAAGAAGAAGAAGAAAAAAAAAAGTTATATGATGCTTTTGAAAAATACATGTTGTACTTTATGTAGAATAGAAGAGTAGCTTTGGGATCTTTTAAAGTTATAAACTGTTGAGCATGTACTGTCATGCCGTGGTGGAAAAGTGTACTGAGAATTCAAACAGGGTAGGAAAAAACTCGATAATTATATGCTTTCCGTCCGTCCTTAGCCATAAATATGTGCAAAAAATCGTAATCTGTATAAAACTTTTTATTAACTGTTGAACAGGTGTTGTCAGTGTAGCCTGCAAGGCAATCACAGGTAAATTTGTCTACTCCATCTGGAGAGGTACCACCATTTTGACAGCGTCCACCAGCACAGTCATCAATATCTAGTTTGGGAGAATTTTAAAATTTAGAATGATTTTTTTTTTTAATGAAAGAAAGTTGCTGTGGATGTAAAGTATGCCTAGATTTAAAAAAAAAATGGTAAATGCTGTTTAAAAACATATATTTTATAATTTATGTAGAATAGAAGAGCAGCCATGGGATCTGACAACGTTATTTACTGTTCAGCACGTACTGTCATGCCGTAGTGGAAAAGTGTACTGAGAATTCAAACGGGTTATGATAATAAATGATTCGGGCATCTCGTGTTTAGCAATAAGGTACATGCTGTTTTTGAAATTATTATAGTTATTACCTGTTGAACAAGTGTTGTCAGTGTAGCCAGCAAGGCAATCACAGGTGAAAGAGTCTACTCCATCCGTACATGTCCCACCGTTGTGACAGGGTCCATCAGCACAGTCATCAATATCTAGGTTAGTAGAATTTTAAAATTGAGAATGAATTAAAAAAAATAAAAGAAACTTGCCCTTGAGGTAAAGTATGCCGAGATTTCGAGGAAGAAGAAGAAAAAAAAAAGTTATATGATGCTTTTGAGAAATAGATGTTGTACTTTATGTAGAATAGAAGAGTAGCGTTGGGATCTTTCAAAGTTAAAAACTGTTGAGCATGTACTGTCATGCCGTGGTGGAAAAGTGTACTGAGAATTCAAACAGGGTAGGAAAAAACTCGATAATTATATGCTTTCCGTCCGTCCTTAGCAATAAATATGTGCAAAAAATCGTAATCTGTATAAAACTTTTTATTAACTGTTGAACAGGTGTTGTCAGTGTAGCCTGCAAGGCAATCACAGGTAAATTTGTCCACTCCATCTGGACAGGTACCACCATTTTGACAGGGTCCATCAGAAGAATTTCAGAATTGAGAATGAATGTTTTTTTAAATAAAAGAAAGTTGCTGTGGATGTGAAGTATGCTGAGATTAAAAAAAAAAAATGGTATATGCTGTTAAAAAAATATATATTATGTAATTTACGTAGAATAGAAGAGCAGCCATGGGATCAGACAAAATTATTTATTGTTCAGCATGTACTGTCATGCCGTGGTGGAAAAGTGGACTGAGAATTCAAACAGGTTATGATAATAAATGATACGTGCATCTCGTTTTAAGCAATAAGGTGCATGCTGTTTTTGACATTATTAAACAGTTACTTATTACCTGTTGAACAAGTGTTGTCAGTGTAGCCACCAAGGCAATCACAGGTAAAAGAGTCTACTCCATCTGTACAAGTCCCACCGTTGTGACAGGGTCCATCAGCACAGTCATCAATATCTAGGTTAGTAAAATTTTAAAATTGAGAATGAATTTTTTTTTGAATGAAAGAAAGTTGCTGTGGATGTAAAGTATGCTCAGGTGGAGGTACAGTATGCTGAGCTTTAAAGAGGTATTAAAAACATAGGTACAGACTGTTTTTGAAATTATTATAGTTATTACCTGTTGAACAAGTGTTGTCAGTGTAGCCAGCAAGGCAATCACAGGTGAAAGAGTCTACTCCATCTGTACACGTCCCCCCGTTGTGACAGGGTCCATCAGAACAGTCATCAATATCTAGGTTAGTAGAATTTTTAAATTGAGAATGAATTTAAAAAAAATAAAAGATACTTGCTGTGGAGGTAAAGTATGCCGAAATTTCAAAGAAGATAAGAAAAAACGGTATTTGATGTTTTTGAAAGATATATGTTGTTCTTTATATAGAATAGAAGAGTAGCTTTGGGATCTTTCAAAGTTATAAACTGTTGAGCATGTACTGTCATGCCGTGGTGGAAATTCAAACAGGGTAGAAAAAAAACTCGATAATTATATGCTTTCCCTCTTTAGCAATAAATATGTGCAAAAAATCGTAATCTGTATAAAACTTTTTATTAACTGTTGAACAGGTGTTGTCAGTGTAGCCTGCAAGGCAATCACAGGTAAATTTGTCTACTCCATGTGGACAGGTACCACCATTTTGACAGCGTCCACCAGCACAGTCATCAATATCTAGTTTGGCAGAACTTTAAAATTTAGAATGATTTTTTTTTAAAATGAAAGAAAGTTGCTGTGGATGTAAAGTATGCCGAGGAGGAGGTACAGTATGCTGAGCTTTTAAAGAGGTTTTAAAAACATAGGTACAGACTGTTTTTGAAATTATTATAGTTATTACCTGTTGAACAAGTGTTGTCAGTGTAGCCAGCAAGGCAATCACAGGTGAAAGAGTCTACTCCATCTGTACACGTCCCACCGTTGTGACAGGGTCCATCAGCACAGTCATCAATATCTAGGTTGGTAGAATTTTTATTTCAGAAGGAAGTTTTAAAAATAAAAGATACTTGCTGTGCAGGTACAGTATACTGAGCTTTTGAAGATAGTTTTTAAAAGATAGGTACATGCTGTTTTTGAAGTTGATGTAGATATTACCTGTTGAACAAGTGTTGTCTGTGTAGCCAGCAAGGCAATCACAGGTGAAAGAGTCTACTCCATCCGTACATGTCCCACCGTTGTGACAGGGTCCATCAGCACAGTCATCAATATCTAGGTTAGTAGAATTTTAAAATTGAGAATGAATTAAAAAAAATAAAAGAAACTTGCCCTTGAGGTAAAGTATGCCGAGATTTCGAAGAAGAAGAAGAAGAAAAAAAGTTATATGATGCTTTTGAAAAATACATGTTGTACTTTATGTAGAATAGAAGAGTAGCTTTGGGATCTTTTAAAGTTATAAACTGTTGAGCATGTACTGTCATGCCGTGGTGGAAAAGTGTACTGAGAATTCAAACAGGGTAGGAAAAAAACTCGATAATTATATGCTTTCCGTCCGTCCTTAGCCATAAATATGTGCAAAAAATCGTAATCTGTATAAAACTTTTTATTAACTGTTGAACAGGTGTTGTCAGTGTAGCCTGCAAGGCAATCACAGGTAAATTTGTCTACTCCATGTGGACAGGTACCACCATTTTGACAGCGTCCACCAGCACAGTCATCAATATCTAGTTTGGCAGAACTTTAAAATTTAGAATGATTTTTTTTTTAAATGAAAGAAAGTTGCTGTGGATGTAAAGTATGCCGAGGAGGAGGTACAGTATGCTGAGCTTTTAAAGAGGTTTTAAAAACATAGGTACAGACTGTTTTTGAAATTATTATAGTTATTACCTGTTGAACAAGTGTTGTCAGTGTAGCCAGCAAGGCAATCACAGGTGAAAGAGTCTACTCCATCTGTACACGTCCCACCGTTGTGACAGGGTCCTTCAGCACAGTCATCAATATCTAGGTTGGTAGAATTTTTATTTCAGAAGGAAGTTTTAAAAATAAAAGATACTTGCTGTGCAGGTACAGTATACTGAGCTTTTGAAGATAGTTTTTAAAAGATAGGTACATGCTGTTTTTGAAGTTGTTATAGATATTACCTGTTGAACAAGTGTTGTCTGTGTAGCCAGCAAGGCAATCACAGGTGAAAGAGTCTACTCCATCCGTACATGTCCCACCGTTGTGACAGGGTCCATCAGCACAGTCATCAATATCTAGGTTAGTAGAATTTTAAAATTGAGAATGAATTAAAAAAAATAAAAGAAACTTGCCCTTGAGGTAAAGTATGCCGAGATTTCGAAGAAGAAGAAGAAAAAAAAAAGTTATATGATGCTTTTGAAAAATACATGTTGTACTTTATGTAGAATAGAAGAGTAGCTTTGGGATCTTTTAAAGTTATAAACTGTTGAGCATGTACTGTCATGCCGTGGTGGAAAAGTGTACTGAGAATTCAAACAGGGTAGGAAAAAAACTCGATAATTATATGCTTTCCGTCCGTCCTTAGCCATAAATATGTGCAAAAAATCGTAATCTGTATAAAACTTTTTATTAACTGTTGAACAGGTGTTGTCAGTGTAGCCTGCAAGGCAATCACAGGTAAATTTGTCTACTCCATCTGGAGAGGTACCACCATTTTGACAGCGTCCACCAGCACAGTCATCAATATCTAGTTTGGGAGAATTTTAAAATTTAGAATGATTTTTTTTTTAATGAAAGAAAGTTGCTGTGGATGTAAAGTATGCCTAGATTTAAAAAAAAAATGGTAAATGCTGTTTAAAAAAATATATTTTATAATTTATGTAGAATAGAAGAGCAGCCATGGGATCTGACAACGTTATTTACTGTTCAGCACGTACTGTCATGCCGTAGTGGAAAAGTGTACTGAGAATTCAAACGGGTTATGATAATAAATGATTCGGGCATCTCGTGTTTAGCAATAAGGTACATGCTGTTTTTGAAATTATTATAGTTATTACCTGTTGAACAAGTGTTGTCAGTGTAGCCAGCAAGGCAATCACAGGTGAAAGAGTCTACTCCATCCGTACATGTCCCACCGTTGTGACAGGGTCCATCAGCACAGTCATCAATATCTAGGTTAGTAGAATTTTAAAATTGAGAATGAATTAAAAAAAATAAAAGAAACTTGCCCTTGAGGTAAAGTATGCCGAGATTTCGAGGAAGAAGAAGAAAAAAAAAAGTTATATGATGCTTTTGAGAAATAGATGTTGTACTTTATGTAGAATAGAAGAGTAGCGTTGGGATCTTTCAAAGTTAAAAACTGTTGAGCATGTACTGTCATGCCGTGGTGGAAAAGTGTACTGAGAATTCAAACAGGGTAGGAAAAAACTCGATAATTATATGCTTTCCGTCCGTCCTTAGCAATAAATATGTGCAAAAAATCGTAATCTGTATAAAACTTTTTATTAACTGTTGAACAGGTGTTGTCAGTGTAGCCTGCAAGGCAATCACAGGTAAATTTGTCTACTCCATCTGGACAGGTACCACCATTTTGACAGGGTCCATCAGAAGAATTTCAGAATTGAGAATGAATGTTTTTTTAAATAAAAGAAAGTTGCTGTGGATGTGAAGTATGCTGAGATAAAAAAAAAAAAATGGTATATGCTGTTAAAAAAATATATATTTTGTAATTTACGTAGAATAGAAGAGCAGCCATGGGATCAGACAAAATTATTTATTGTTCAGCATGTACTGTCATGCCGTGGTGGAAAAGTGGACTGAGAATTCAAACAGGTTATGATAATAAATGATACGTGCATCTCGTTTTAAGCAATAAGGTGCATGCTGTTTTTGACATTATTAAACAGTTACTTATTACCTGTTGAACAAGTTTTGTCAGTGTAGCCACCAAGGCAATCACAGGTAAAAGAGTCTACTCCATCTGTACAAGTCCCACCGTTGTGACAAGGTCGATCAGCACAGTCATCAATATCTAGGTTGGTAAAATTTTTATTTCAGAAGGAAGTTTTAAAAATAAAAGAAACTTGCTGTGCAGGTACAGTATACTGAGCTTAGCTTTTGAAGATAATTTTTAAAAGATAGGTACATGCTGTTTTTGAAGTTGTTATAGATATTACCTGTTGAACAAGTGTTGTCTGTGTAGCCAGCAAGGCAATCACAGGTGAAAGAGTCTACTCCATCCGTACATGTCCCACCGTTGTGACAGGGTCCATCAGCACAGTCATCAATATCTAGGTTAATAGAATTTTTAAAAATTGAGAATGAATTTTAAAAAATAAAAGAAACTTGCCCTTGAGGTAAAGCATGCCGAGATTTCGAAGAAGAAGAAGAAGAAAAAAGTTATATGATGCTTTTGAAAAATACATGTTGTACTTTATGTAGAATAGAAGAGTAGCTTTGGGATCTTTTAAAGTTATAAACTGTTGAGCAGGGGCGGTGCCAGGGTATTTTGATAGGAGGGGCAAGACGACCTAAAGATGACGTCATATTTTTTCTCCATTAAATAACAGGGGTAATATAGAGTTATATGTTTAAGACCTCTCTTTTTAATACGCCTCTTTCTTCTTTCTTCCCTTTTCTTCCCTTTTCTTCCTCCTTTTCTTCTTTTTTCTTCTTTTTTCACTACTTGAAAAATCATAGGGGGGGGGGGGGCGGTCGCCCCCTCTGCCCCCCCTGTAGCGCCGCCCCTGCTGTTGAGCATGTACTGTCATGCCGTGGTGGAAAAGTGTACTGAGAATTCAAACAGGGTAGGAAAAAAACTCGATAATTATATGCTTTCCGTCTTTAGCAATAAATATGTGCAAAAAATCGTAATCTGTATAAAACTTTTTATTAACTGTTGAACGGGTGTTGTCAGTGTAGCCTGCAAGGCAATCACAGGTAAATTTGTCTACTCCATCTGGAGAGGTACCACCATTTTGACAGCGTCCACCAGCACAGTCATCAATATCTAGTTTGGGAGAATTTTTTTTAAATGAAAGAAAGTTGCTGTGGATGTAAAGTATGCCTAGATTTAAAAAAAAAAAATGGTATATGCTGTTTAAAAAAATATATTTTATAATTTATGTAGAATAGAAGAGCAGCCATGGGATCTGACAACGTTATTTACTGTTCAGCACGTACTGTCATGCCGTAATGGAAAAGTGTACTGAGAATTCAAACGGGTTATGATAATAAATGATTCGTGCATCTCGTGTTTAGCAATAAGGTACATGCTGTTTTTGACATTATTAAACAGTTACTTATTACCTGTTGAACAAGTGTTGTCAGTGTAGCCACCAAGGCAATCACAGGTGAAAGAGTCTACTCCATCTGCACAGTCATCAATATCTAGGTTGGTAGAATTTTTATTTCAGAAGGAAGTTTTAAAAATAAAAGAAACTTGCTGTGCAGGATCAGTATGCTGGGCTTTTAAAGAGGTTTTTAAAAGATAGGTACATGCTGTATTTGACATTATTAACCAGCTATTACCTGTTGAACAAGTGTTGTCAGTGTAGCCAGCAAGGCATTCACAGGTGAAAGAGTCTACTCCATCTGTACACGTCCCTTCGTTGTGACAGGGTACATCAGAACAGTCATCAATATCTAGGTTGGTATAATTTTTTTGATTGAGAATGAAGTTTAAAAAGTAAAAGAAACTTGCTGTTGAGGTAAAGTATGCCCAGAGATTTCAAAGAAGATGAAAAGAAATTTGTGTGTATTTTATGTAGAAGGGAAGACTAACCTTGGTATCTGTCAAAGTTATCAACTTTTGAGCATGTACTGTCATGTCGTTGTTGAAAAGTGTACGGAAAATTCAAACAGATTATGAAAAAAAAATATATGCTTTCCGTCTTTAGCAATAAATTTTCCACTTTTTTGAACGTATTTGCAAAAAAAAACAAAAAAAAAACAACATCGGGATCCTTATGAAACAGTTATTACTTGTTGAACAAGTGTCTTCAGTGTAGCCAGCAAGGCAATCACAGGTAAAATTGTCTTCTCCATCTACACAGGTCCCACCATTTTGACAGGGTCCACCAGCACAATCATCAATATCTAGCTTGGTAGAATTTGTATTCGAGAATGAAAGTTTGAAACTAAAAGAAACTTGCTCTTGAGGTTAAGTAGGCTGAGCTTTGAAAGAAATTAAGAAAAAGAAATGGCATTTTCTGTTTGAAAAATGGTCTATTCTGTTTTAAAATAACTAAAATAAAATAAATACATATAGAATAGAAGAGTAGCCTCGGGAACTGTCAAAGTTATTTACTGTTGAGCACGTTCTGCCATGCCGTGGAGGAAAAATTGAATGAGAATTGAAACAGGTTATTAAAAAAAAAATAATATATGGTTCTTGTCTTTTGTAATAAGTTTTCCACTTTAAAAATAATAGATGCAAAATTGAGATCTTTATGAAATATTAATTACCTATTGAACAAGTGTTGTCAGTGTAGCCAGCAAGGCAATCACAGGTGAAAGAGTCTACTCCATCTGCACAGGTCCCACCATTTTGACAGGGTCCACCAGCACAATCATCAATATCTATGTTGATATAATCGTAAATTTAGGGCGAAGTTTCGGAAATAGATTAAAATATATTCCTGTGGTCGTGAAGTACGCTAAGCGTTCTAAAAGGTTTTAAAAAGATAAATGCTGTATTTGAAAATATAATTTCCACGTAAGGTAGAAAAGAAGAGCAACATCGCTATCCGTATTGTTGACCAAGTAATGTAAGAGTAGCCAGCAATACATTCACAGATAAAATAATCTACCCTATCTGTACAGGTTCCACCATCTCCACATGGTCCGTCAGCACATTCATCAGTATCTATATATTGGTTATTTCTTTTGAAAATGAACTTTTGAAAATAGATCAAACTTCCTATGGTGGTAAAATATGCTATAAGACAAAAAAAAAAAAAAAAAAAAAAGAAGATATGTTTTGGGAAATATATTTTTCACTTGATGTAGAACTGAAGAGTAGCCTCAGGATCTGTAAAAGTTATTAACTGTTGAGCGTGTACTATCATGTCGTGATGGAAAAGTAAATTGATAGAAAAAAAATTATATGTACGTCCCTCACTTCTCTGGCAATTAATTTTCCAATTTTTGGAAAATAGAAGCAAAAAATCGGGATCCGTCAAAGTTATAACTTGTTGCGCAAGTACTGTCAGTGTAGCCAGCAAGACAGTCACAGGAAATGAGGCTACTCCATCTCTACAGGTCTCACCATTTCCTCAGGGTCCATCAGCACAGTCATCAATATCCATTGGTAGAATCGTGATTTTAGAATGGATTATCATAAATATACTGCGTGATGACGTTAAAAAAAAAACCCACAAAGATTATTTATCTTGGATTTGACAGCTTTATGTCTACCGCAATGTAAAACAGTAATTATTTGTTGATTTGTTCTCCGCCTTTACTATTCCAATCATTTTGACAAGGTCCATCCGCACAGTAAACGATCCATTTTGAGAATTAAATTTTGAAAAAATATATA
This sequence comes from Heliocidaris tuberculata, assembly GCA_025618425.1. Lineage (NCBI taxonomy): Eukaryota > Metazoa > Echinodermata > Echinoidea > Camarodonta > Echinometridae > Heliocidaris > Heliocidaris tuberculata. Next base: position 4,552,721 of record CM046838.1, on the reverse strand, counting down.
AAAATCATACCGTGGCGAAAAATATATAGTTAGCATGAAAATAGGTGGAAAAAGATATATATTCGTCGCATCTTTTCATCCCCCCTTCCTTTTTTTTTTTGGGGGGGGGGGGAATGCAATAACCGCGAAACTTCAGGATCTGTAAAATTTATTACCTGTTGAGCAGGTACTGTCAGTGTAGCCGGCAAGACATTCACAGGTAAAATAATTTACCCCATCTGTACAGGTCCCTCCATTTTTACAGGGTCCATCAGCACAGTCATCAATATCTATGTTGGTAGAATCGTAATTTTAATGTAAGTTACTAGAAACAGATTAATGAAAAGATTGTAATTCTCTTATTCTAATATGAGAATCATTCATACAGATAGGAACAGATTTGCAATTCATCTTTTGCAGTATATGCATGTCTTCCTTCGCATTGTTTTTGTAATTTAAAGCAGCATCGGGATCTCTGAAAAACTTACGTGTTGAGTAAGTATTGTCAGTGCAGCCAGCAAGACAATGGCAGGTAAATCAATGTCTACTCCATCTGTACAGGTCCCACCATTTTGGCAGGGTCAATTGGCACAGTCATTAATATCTAAACTCATAACATCGTAAATTTAGTACGAATTACCGCCACTGTGGTGGAAACTTAAACTCAGAGTTCAAATAGGTTTTGAAGAAATGATTTGCACGTCCCGCCTTTCGGAATTTTTGCCACTTTTTGTAAAATAGAAGCAAAACATCGGGATCTGTATAAAAAGTTATTAACTGTTGAACAAATGATGTCAGAAAGACAGTCACATGTAAAAAAATCTAGTCCATCTGTAAAATCCCTCCATTTTGACAGGTTTTGATACGAATTACCAATAAAAATACGGAGATTTATGAAAACAAAATATGTTTTCAGAGACTGATATTAATAATGTTTGCCAGTCGTTTGTAATATTTGCATTTTATTCTTGGCTTTTGATTTCTATTTTAATGTAGCTTTGGGTTCATAGAACAGAAGCTATCAGTGTAGCTAGCAAGACAATCACAGGAACAAGTGTTTATTCCATCGGTAAAATAGATTAGAGAGGAAAAAGATAATGCTTATCCCTTTATCCATACTTCCAAACTTCAACTTGTCCTTGACAAGATATTTTCCTTTTTTAATGGAATAAAAGAGCATCGTCGGGTTAAGTGAAATACATTACCTATTGAGCAAATGTTGTCAGTGTAGCCAGCAAGACAATGACAAGTGAAATAGTCTACTCCATCTGTACAGGTTCCACCATTTTGACAGGGTCCGTCAGCACAGTCATCAATATCTATATGGGTAGAAATCGAAAATAGATTAGAAAGAGAAATGACAATGCTTAACCCTTAAAGCAAACTCTTATTTAGCTATGCCTCATATCCTTGCTACGTCATTTTCATTGTTGATGGAATAAATGAGCCCCCTCGGTATAAGAAATACATTACATCTTGAGCAAGTACTGTACTGTCAGTGTAGCCAGCAATACAATGGCAAGAAAATGAGTCTACGCCATCTGTGCAGGGGCCCGTTGCACAAAACTTGCGTTTGATCGCAACTCCTAAAAATCAAACGCAAGTCCTAAATACGCACTTCTGATTGGCTGAAAATAAAGTTGCGTTTGATTTTCCTGATTTGCGTTTAAACGCAAGTTTTGTGCAACGGGCCACTGATCCCATCATTTTGACAGGGTCCATTAGCACAGTCATCAATATCAATGCAGGTAGATATCGGAAAAAAAGTTTAGAAAAGGAAATGATAATTCGTACCCGTTTGAACAAACTTTGATTTTGACATGCCCCATAATGCTAGGTGATTTTTATTTTGTATGGAATAAAAAGGCACCAATAGAATAGGTAATTAATTACCTGTAGAGCAAGTACTGTCAGTGTAGCCAGCGAGACAATCACAGGTAAAAGAACGTACTCCATCTCTACAGGTCCCGCCATTTTCACACGATCCAGCAGCACAGTCATCAGTACCTTGTTGGTCGAATAGTAATTGTACGTTTAATTATTATATTAATTTATATCATAGTGCGACAGTATGCATCTCGTTTCTGGCGATTGACATCTATAATTAGGGCTTTATGTTAAAGTGCACTTGTTTCGAACATGTCTATAGGAAAATCCACCTGTAAATATTATTTTGTTAAATTGTGATTAAATCAAGGAGATAACATAAAGTTTATCCTAGCAAGAGATTTCTTTAACGCAGTTAGCACAGCATAATTTGCCAATCTGATGCGAGGGAAAAATTAGAGCGCCTTGTAGTACATTATTATTTTGATATGTATCATCGATCTCTACCTCAGGTGGATATCGCGTCATACGCACGGCTCCATGCGAGCAGTCGATGCGGCCGCACAACCACCATTAAGAGCCCTACACTCAATACTGTACGTGGGATCGCGTGGGAAATAGCGTGTGGCATCGTCTGTCGTGTACGATTCCAGTGTTCTCCTATTCGAAAGGTAAGTGATTTGATTTTTATTTTAAAAAGACATTATACTGATTGTCACATTAAATCGCTTTTAGAATTTGTAAGGGTACACTTGTTTTGCCTGATTTTGCAGTTAATTAGTTGAAAAGGTTTCAGTGTTGAATTATTTGATTCTAAAAATGCATAAAATTGTATTGAAACTACTGACCTCTACCAGGTCAGTGATTGAAACACTACAGCGGCGGTGTTTTTCTGCGAGCCCTAACATGGCGACCGGTCGCATCAAACGTAGAGGGCGTTGCTTTATCTACTGGTAGAGATCGGTGATATGTATGCTATAGCCCTTTCTATTCTTTAGTGTAATATAATTTGTAGAGCGCCATGAGCGTCATATTTGACGGATACTGGCGCTATATAAATATCATTATTATTATTATTATTATTATCATTATTATTATTATTATTATTATCATACAAAAGTAAAGGGTCGTTATTATTATCATTATTATTAATGAAGATAAGATATTATTAGTGATTGTAATGATGAGAATAATAATTATTCTTCATTATTTGTTATTTTATATTTATAATGAAAATGATAATATTAATTATAACGTTTTTGTTACTCCTACAACCTCTTTGTTATATCATTACTGCCATTATCCTAATTTCTAGAATTTGTTGTTTATTATTAATTTCTAGAAAAGGCGGTACGGTAAATGAAAAGAGTATTTTGTTTACTTGTGTTGCAAGGAAACTGTAAACGATTTACCATGAAAACGTCAACAACTTAGATCATTTTAAAAGTATAAGAAGCTAAAACTCTATTCGTTATCACAGAGGGAGAGAGAGAGAGAGAGAAAGACCCCCCCCCCCCCCCCCACAAAAGTACCAAATATTTCAATTACTTGTTTGGCAATCTGGTTCAATCCAGTCATATATGCATTGTCCATTACATCTCCCCGTCACTTTCTCACAAGCCTCCACAGCACAGTGACATGACTGAAGACAACTGAGTCCAAATAAACCTGCTTCACACTCTAAAAAAACAAACAAACAACAAAACTAATTACAATTGTAAATACAATTATTTGAATGGCAGTCATAGGCATGTGACCGGGGGGGGGGGGGGATCTGATGAGAGTTATCTATGAAATAAAAAAAAAAAACAGCTGCATGTCAATTACAATAAATCTAATAATGATAAGGAATGGGCTTTAGTATTGAAAATATGGAAATAAAAATATGACGTCCGTTTCAAATGATGTTGTGGACGTACATAGGGGCTATTCAAACTTACTAGCGGCACCTATCATACCTTGACATTTAACTTGTCCACTGCGTATTTTATATCCTGGAGCACACTGCTGTTGAAGGCACTCTCCAGTCTGTTTATCACAGGGTTCATCATTTAAGCAATGACATTTATCAGTACACTCAGATCCATAGTAACCAGCTTCACAAACATCTGGAACTAAAAGTAAACAGAACAACGCATTCTAAATATTAACCAAAGGAACTAGAACTAGTCAAAAGCTTCTGCAGTTTTACTTTCCATTTTTTTGTTGGTGTACACATCAACAAGGCTACAATCCATTTATGATTTGTCGAATAGTTTGGAAAAAAATCTCGGTTGCATTTAGATGCTGGAAGCAAATAGTACAATGCATAAAAAACAAAATTCAACTGATCGAAATGAAAAGAACTATAAACATGATGAATGCAAAATCATCTCATTACTTTTTTTTGGTCATTCTTGGCACAACAACAAAACGAATTTTCAGCTTCCATTTTTGGAGAATGATGATATGAAAATGCTGGTAACGATGTGTATGTCAACCAAACCGTACGGCATCCTTTGAAATATGATAAAATCATTATAATTATATGTAATTGATCATGAGTGTATACATCCAATCTATAATAAAGTTATAACAAAATGTAATGTTATTGCGTATGGATCTCCCGGGCTATAGGACTGCCATAATCTCAGCTACGCAAGTTTTGCCATGAAGCCTGCAGTCACTTGTAGGCGAAAGTCTCACAAGGCTATAATACATTTGATCGCGTACCCAGAAATTTGTTTTAGAAAGAGCAAACCAGACTTCTATTCACAATATTATCATACATGTACTGTTGTCTCCTGAATAGTGTAAGTATCTTTGCTAACTTCATTTGGTATCTGGTATCTGTACGCCCTACTTACTTTGACAGTTGTCTCCTGACCAGCGTACCTGACATCCACCTGTACACCTTCCACTATATGAATCACATGAAGAACCTGCTGCACAGTGACATGCCTGTAAACATCCTGGACCATACTCATTGCTAGCACATGCTACCATAAACCAAGATACCATCATGATTATAATTATTGAGGAGGAGCGCAGTATTTATCACACATTGATATTCCAGACAATATTCAGATTTCGTCCTCATAACTTCAAGAAAATGTAATCATCAACGTAATTAATGTAGAGAATGATCACAATAATGTTATTAAATCACAAAGCCTATACATTACTGTTAGTGCCTAGATTAGGAACGTTTTGAAAATGGGCCACTGTCATATTGGCATTCTTAAGATCCTTATGTTACCACAACCACATATAATATCACCACATAAACGGCCTTTTGATTCGCTATCGAATTTCGGAGAGGCAACCCCCCCCCCCCCGCCACGACATAAGTTTCTAATTAAGGCTAAAATAACCGACATTTCAGTTAAGTTAGGAAATAAGTCATGATGAAGTAAGGAAATAAGTCATGATGAAGTAAACATAAAGATAAAAATAAAGAGAAGGAGAAAGCTAGTGCATGTATCTCCTAAAAGATTAAGCCCAGCAGAGCAAACGTGAACGCCGTTCTTATATCATGAACTGAAATTAAACCTGGAATAACCTACAAATATATTTGTAGGTTATTCCAGGTTTATTTAGGTATACCTAAATATCATTAGCAGATAACGCTCCTGTCCAAAAATTGTCCATTAAAATCAAATATAGCCATAAATGTTGCTCACTCGTTCCGCTTGCTCTCAGATACGTATAAATCCTTTACACACCGCTGTTGCTTATAACACTACAGCATGGAATACAAAAATATAATCATAGAAATAAAAATGTATCCAAAATATTTTTTAAATTAACAAAGGGCCCGGATAATTGAATTTATGTCTCATATTCACGGATCATCATTGGGTCTGATGTTTCCCCCCGAAGAAAAGGTCTGGCTACGCCACTGCTGTTATACCAACAAAGTTTTAATTCTCTGAAAACAGAATATGCAGAATTACCCTGTAGGCCTACATGATACATGAATTATATAAAATTTTAGAAGAATGAATTAAACACCTACGTGTGTTGCATGCATGGCCTTTGATACCAACATCACATGTGCATCCGTAGGGATCAGGTAGGCAGAAGAGTTTATCATGACACGATGTAGGGGGGTCAGTGTTACGATAAGTACATCTAAACTCACAATTCAATCCAAATCGATTCCCGCCGCCAGATCTGCAATCTAAATTAAATGAAAAACAATTTGTAAATTTTTTTTGTGTGTTTTGAAAGAATGTCATAAAAATCCACAAATATCGAAAATAGTTTACCGCGTTTTAAAATTCATTGTAGATGGGCCTATTGAATAATAAGATACTTTGCACATAGGAAATCTATGACGAAAGAGTATCTTGCTAGAAAAAGAAAAGGAAAATTGATCAGTAATACATAAGCCGAAAATCAGAGTAAGCATGGAAAGAAAACACATTGTAAAGGACCATCTTGATAATGAAGTGACACACACACACACACACACACACACATATATATATATATATATATATATATATTTATATATATATATATATATATATATATATATATATATATATATATATATATATATACACACACACACACTTGTAAGGAAATAACATATACAACAGCTTTGGCAACTCTCTTGGAAATAAATATATTTGTGAGAAATGAAAGTGAGAGAATTATGGTTGCCTAGCTTTAATCAAAGTTCCCCAGAGCTGTCCTCCCTTTCTGAAAATTTCAGAAAGGTTGCATAAAATGTCTCCGCCGGGAATCGAGCCCTTGTCGTTGGCTTAGAACGCCAATGCCTTAACCACAAGACTACGGAGAAGGGCCAGTGGTTTCGGCGACACCAGATTCAATTGACGGACAGATAGACAAATCTTCAACCTCATTAATTAAATTCTTTGTTGGGGGCATGTGAGTTTTGAACAAAGACAAGCCGCATGCCTCAGCTGGATCCAAGCAAAAGCTTTTAGATACCTGTATACATTAGAATAATTATAAACAATTGTAAGGAAATAACATATACAACAGAGTTGCCAAAGCTGTTGTATATGTTATCATTTTTCTCTTTCCCTCTTTCATGCTTGCATCCTACCATATCTGTCTGTTCCCGTTCGAAGGACTTAACAAACGTGTGTGTGTGTTTTGAGTATAAAGACAGTAATCTACATTTGCCACACTCGATCCAGGGGTAGAAAGTGGGTACCTGATAAGATGATTCATTAAATATTCTTTGCACTAATAATGGCTGCCAGGGCTAAAGCAGGAAAATAATTTTCAAATAGCACAGGGACTATAACGTTACGTCATAATCTGATATACGCTGTATACCAGAATTTAGAATATTAGTCTTAGTGTTCGGAGTGTCTTTTTTTTTTTTTGGGGGGGGGGGGAGCACTACCTGCTGTTATAAAGCCTGTGAAAACATTTATTAGTGATCATTAAGCATCATTGCTAACAACGAAACAAACAGTACTATACATGTATAGTTTTTATATGTAGTTACTCTGTAAGCAGTTTGGCCCTTTGAAGTTGTTTGGACAGATACAGAGACCGGACATCTCATCGCAGACTCCACCATTGTAGCATTTATCACAGATACCATAGCACTCAGGAGGTCCCCATTTACCAGCTGGGCATTCTATTATAAAATAACGAGAGAAAAATGATGTTGGATGATACATATACCAGAAGATTATGGCATTACAAGTTAAAGTATTATAAACTATGAAGGGTTTGGGAATAAGATTTAATAAAATAAAGAGATTCTTGGATATTAATATATTAGTGAAAAATGTGTAATAGTCCCTCTTTCTCTCTCTCTTTCTCTATCCACACTCTAAAAGCCGTCTAGTCTTTTTTTGACCAGACCGCCTGGTCATTATTTCTTAATTAGATTCTAGACATTCTGACTAGGATTCTCTTCAATTTTAGCAAGATTCTAGTAATTTTGACTAGAATTCTGTTCACTTCAAACTCGAAGTTGGTAGTTTTTACTAGAATAGTGCATTCGCCCGTGGGAATAGCTATTCTAGTCAAATCTGACTGGATTCTAGTCATATTCAACTACAGGTACCATATCTAGAGACTTTGAGGAACACGTTGTTCCACAATCCTCTGTTTCTAGCCTTTCCCATCAGCAATACTTCCTGGTCTTTCACTTCTCATCTTTCAGTCTTTCTAACCATTTCCGCAGAATGCCCATCCATAGTGTTCGTCTCCTTCCTCTGACCATCTGACCCTCCATCTCTCGTATTAAATAAAGTAATAAAAAAGTTAATACCTCTGACGATGAGTCTGTATAACCCTCCTCTATTTTGATTCCTCTCGGTGTTATAGTGAATCTCATAGATCCCTTGATTTGATGTCTGGATTGGGTTAGGGAAGGTGATCTGTGGCTGACCTTCAAACGATATCATCTTATCCCCTCCATCTTTCCTCCAGTTGATTACATTTAATGAAGTCGTCAGAATGGTCATGCTGATCATCACTCCAGTATCATTCACATTGACTGTCTTCGTGAACATTCCATCACTGGGTATGAATTTAGCTGTTAATATAATCGTTAACACACGAGTAATTCTACCATGACTACTGCTGTCGAAGTGTCAGTCCCAAAATACTGGTAATATTACTATACCATAAAACAGTAAAGTTCAACATATTTAATAATACAGGTTTAACCCCCGCCGATATTTCCCATTCATTTTAATTATCGATGAGTGGAGTTAATCTTCATGTTTTGGGGTGTCTTTTTTTCTTTGTATTTCTTTTTAATTCTTTGTTTGCCTTCCTACATATTAAGGCATATTCGAAGTTTAGTTGAGGTTTAATATTGATAATGTGGAATGGCACACCAAGCCAGTAACTAAAGGAATTCACATTGCCACAGATCTCAATCATAAAAATTTCATAAATGAGGTGATTAAGCATTGGCTTATGAAAAGAAAATGACTGCTTTTCATTTTTTGAAAAATATAGGTTTTCTTGTTCAAATTCGCAAAATTAGCTTTCAAAATAATTTTCAAACGCTCGTATTCAAGCGATTTGCTCGTCCCGTTTACTCATTTGGTTCATATTAGTTTTCAGTCGTTCAAATTCATTTCCCAGCGTCCAGAAATGTGCTTCGAACATCCAAATAATTTATCGTCGTTCAATTTAAAGTGACCAAAGCGTCATTCAGATTCATTTATGACAACTCGGTGCGGATGCTTGCTCTAGTTTTACTTTCCTTTTATTAATAGGCAGTCAAGTTAGCTGTATGTTCATTCATTTTCAAACAGGTAAAAGAAGTACAAAAAGTTGCCGGGCTTTGTCTTCTTTTTGAATTTAATTTTTTCAATTCATTAGTCATTTACGAATTCTCTTGACTCCAAATTAATTTGTTGTTGCAAAATGATGTAGTCATCTATTCATCATGATCATATGGGTGCAAAAACAATTATTGGCCTACCCTTAACTTTTCATACTGAAACGTTAAAAATGTGTAAAACGTATTCAAAGTAGGCTTTCACATCATCTTGTCGGTCTTTTTTTAAAATTTTATAGTCTAATCTTATATTTTTCAGTTGACGATTCGCTTTGTTATTTCTTCTTCTTTTTATTTCATAATCTCAGCCACCCCCCCCCCCCTCCACAGGAGGGGTGCTCACGGGGCTCAAGCAACCCCACTTCATAGTAAGAAATCGCTTATGTTTTTTTTTTTATTCATCAACTTTGTTGTTTTTTATTTTACCTCATTGTAGAATATTTATCATTTTTTCGTCATTATCATTTATTCCTGGTCTATGACATTGCAAGAACACGAATTTACATATTGTTTCTAAGTTTTATCTTGTAAAAACAATTTGAAAATTCAAAGGGAAGGAATGCATTGTTAAATCTATTGCTTAAATCGCGAACATACTTATCTATTGATGAATTCTAATTCCCAAATGTTCGCGATCCGAAGCTCCCGTGAATTTGAATGCTCATTGGGTAAAATCCTCATTTGAATGCTCATTCTATCAAATGCATGATAAATGTATGCGATCGCTTGCACTAAAATCAAATTGAATGCTCATTTTAGGAAACTGAATGTTGATCTTGACGTGCATTCAAATTCACATAAAATTAAGCGACTGTGCATCAATTTCGGATGCTGTTTTGATGAATTTGACCAGGAAAACCTATATTTACCCATTACGTTTGCCCTCTTGTCATTCGGATGATTTTTTCCTTCAGTTTCTTGTCTTACGTTACCATCTGACAACTGTTTCACGAAAGAAAACGGTTTGTACACATGCAAATTAATGTTTTTTTGACTTATACAATAACATTATGAAAGAAAATGTATGACGATAATGAAATGAAAAGTTTGTTCACTATGCTGAGGATTCAAACCATTGGACGAATTTTAATGAAACGTTCTTGAAATTGCTTTCTGAAAGATGAATACGACCAATACAGAGAACGTTTACCATGAAAGGGTCTGGAATTTACCCAATATTGGGTAAAAAGGAAACATGCGTGTTCCTCGGGTATAACTTTTCCAAACAATTCGTAAATTTCACCATACAGCCGTGGAAAAAATTATTTAGACCAGCTCCATTTTGTGGTATATGAATAGTGTTAAGTCCACTGTCTGTGGAAGTAGGAAAATGATTGTCAACAGCTTATGCATGATTAATGGACTACTAGTAACTAGAGCGATTACCCCTATGACTTATTACCCAAGGACAGTTACCACTAGGACGACTACAGCCTGGACAAATTGTCCCGGACAAATTTCCCCAGACAATTACAACACCCTTTTTTCACGTGAGAAAGAGTTTTTGGACCACCTAATAGACTATAAATGTCTGAGGGGATGAATTTCAAGTGTTACTACAATTTTGTCTGAGCACCATGGCCTTCTCATTATTCTACTGAGACCAGTGCGTGTGACATAAAAATTAAAGGTATTAGAAAATTAGTTTTATGAAAAAAAAATAAATTCTTGCAGCATGAATGAGCTGTTGTGAGGGGAAAATAAGGGCAACACCTTGTTGACAGAATACCACAAGGCATGGCTGCTATCATAAAATGTAGCAATTTTCCACCAAGAACTGAACAAACTGCCCCAAGAGGAGTGGACATGGCTTTACGAGAAAATCAGGCATACCCCTTGACAATTATCCCCAGACCACTTCTGTCAGGACATTTTTTCCAAAACCCCTACCCCTGGAGAATATCCTTGAGGACAGTTAGCATCTAGGATATTTGCATTCTGTTAGTTGTTCTGAAAGTTATATCCGTTGGGGTGCCCTTAGAAGTAATTGTCCTTCAGCGAAAATTATCCGGGGTTAATTGTCCTAGGGGCAATTACCCTGGCGGTAATTGTCCTAGGGATTAGTTATTACACGAGCTAATTGTTTCGGGGAGTATTTATCCACTCATTATGAGTTAGCTAGTAGAAATCATTCTGAAAATTCAATTACTGATATAGCCAACACTTGCCATATAGGCCTTTATTAGCAGCTGGTCTAATAATTTTTTTTCCAAGACTGTATATTTGGTACATTTTCCTCAAATATTGGATAAGATATTACCCCAAACATTCATGTTCAAATAAAATCTAAAATTGATGCAAGGACAAAAAATTATAATTGACTGAGGATGAATGGACAAAAATAGGAATTTAATGAGAACGGACGAATTTCTATTTTGAATTTTTACGTTCAAGAATAGTTTGCACGAAATAAAAAAAAAAAAAAAAAAAAATACCGCAACGCTCAAAAAGTCGCTCAGTGGTGGGTGGGTAACACATTTTATGGTGTCCAGAATTCTCTGATAAGCAACAAAAAAAAAAAAAAAAAAAGGTCTAAAAGGGGGGAAAATTTATTTTTTCCTGTCAAAAGTTGTCAGGCGGGGGGGGGGGGGCAGTCTGCCCCTGCCTCCCTTGGGTATGCTAGTGCCTACAGGTCTTCATCGGTGAAATCAATATCATGAAAACTGTAGAATTGTCACATTTTAAATAATAACTTTCAGTACAAGAAAAGAGAAAATCAAAAACTCGCAAAAGTAAACAAACATTTTCGAATTTCTTTAAATATTCTTCGAAAAATTCTAAATCTAAATTTTATTCATGCCATTTCTATCCACATTTACTGGCCAATTCTTCCATTTTTTAATATAAATTAATCCGATTTAAATATCCCCTACTAAGTTAAATGAGGCTTGATATTAAAGGTATTGAAATTCTAGAAAAGGTATGTGATAGTGTTACATATTAGCCGTTGTATGTGTTAGGAATGCTTTTCACGATTCAAGATTCAAGATTCAAGATTCATTTATTTTTCGATACCAATTCATAAATCATGTAAGGTATTTCCATTGTAGAAGAAACTCATCATTCAAACATAACGCATATGAACTTTGTTTTACATATTGTTCTCTAAAATAAATGTTATAACAGTGACAGGTGGACACACTTTTCAATTGTTTCCTGATGATAATAATCGAAAAGGTAACGAAAGGGAACCAGCAAAGAAGCGGAGCTTGTAAATAGCATGTTCCCAATTAAAAATTATTATAATTATAAACATGATTCGAAAATATGTTTGTTGTTTTTTTGTTGTTGTTTTTTTTACAAATAGAATACGTTAAGTAACTAACTTAATAAATAAACACACAAAGGCTATCCTAATAGGGACAGGTTGATAGAGGAAAAGAGATGAAATCAGGGAAGGGTATAAGAGAGGGGAAATAAATTAATTAAAAAACAAAAAACAAAAACAAAAACACACACACAAACAAACAAAAACAACAACAAAGAACATGAACAAAGAGGGAGATCAGAATCAAACTTCCGCGTGTGGCTTGTATCCGGGATATTTTTGGAGGGTTGGCTTTTCTTTGTATGCAGTAAGAGATGTTGTTTTAATTTTCTTTTACTAGAATATAGAACGATTTAGATCTGCAATTATCTTTTCTCACTCTCTACATGAAGATGTACGTATATCGAAATATTTTTATTTATTGTTAAAATCATAATGAGGATTTCATCAAAGGAGATTTTTTTTTGACAAACACATGCCATAATAAAGGACGTCTCTGCAGAACAAAAAACAAAAAATCATACGAGCAACCTTCCTGTACAGTGCGTCCCAGAAAAAAGCCCCTTAAAACAAAGACTTATTATGACCAAACTATATGCTCTATTATATTAATTTTCTATTTTCCATAAAGTCTAAGTATTATGGCATCTATCCGTAAATGCCTTGCCGATCAGCATCGTTTTGAAAATCACATGTAAAACCCACTTGTAACAGATTTGATTAAAAACGTGAAAAACTTCACTTGCGGACAGGACCCGAAAGAAACATGAAATTTAAAACCCATTGAGGAGATTTTGCACGTAATTCTTTTAAAAATGAGGGTAAGGATAAAGTCCTCATTATGAAATATACTATGGTTGTGTTTTTTTGAAGATGGGCATAAAGAAAGGGCATATTTTGTACTGAAATAGTACCTGCAATCGTTATGAATAGCGATTTTCACATTATTCAGAACTGCAACTGCTTTTAAGAGCAAAGCTTACATTTCCATTACGCCATGTCCGTATGTGATCCTAACGTTTCAGTTTCACGGTTTTACCAAAATATGGCACAATTTAATTTTCACATGCCATTTTCAAAACAATGTTGCTCTGTGAAGCGTGTATTGATTAATGCCATCAATGTTTCATTTAAAAGCATATTACTTCTTTACTATGAAAAACAAAGAATATTGTTCCCAAGGCTCATAGCTTTGTCACAATTAGCCTTTGTTTTCGGGTTTCGTTTTTTAAGGGACGCACTGTAAAGCCCACAAATGTAAAATCTACCATAAATGTAAGAATAACCACAAATGAAAAAAAATATTGCACCCGCAAGTGTAAAAATAACCACAAATGTCATAACATGTCAACCACAAGTGTAAAAAAAACAAAACAACAAAAAATCAAAAAAAAAAAAAAAAAACCCCACAAATGTAAAACATTATTGTGGTTAAACAGATTTTTACATTTGTAGGAGAAATTCACTGATTCAATGATTCATTTATTGTCATGCTCATGCAACCAGCATAAAAATTGGGTTACAGTCTGATTTCCAAATTCCAAGCATAAAAATACATATCAGAATATTGCACATGATGGATAAGAATGAATTCAGAAAAACATATTAATGCACATGTATCAAAATTATATTAACACATTGAGAATAAAAATGTTTTACATTTGTGGTTATTTTTTAACACTTGTGGTTGACATATTATGATATTTATGGTTATTTTGATATATGCGGTTTTTACATATTTTGTAGTTATTCTTACATTTGTAGTAAATGTTTACATTTGTGGGCTCTACACCACCCCAAAGGTTTAAAATGAATAGAGATTGGCTAGGAGGCAAAGATTTAGAACAATAGCAATCATGACAAATTGAGTGATTATTTATTATCTTTGCCATAGATTGGCTGGATATCAGTTTTAAAGTTCATGGTCTCTTCTACAACATACCATCACTTCGCTGGTAAAACGTAGTAATCTTTGTCACATCTCGACCGAGTTTAGAAGCCTGACAGTAGAAAGGACCGAAACCGTTTGTATCCCATCCACTACCCACAGGGAACCTGACCACACTGACGTAGGAATATTGACTTGAGTGAGGCTCTGAGGATGGCGGGGCAAGATCTGTGGTTATTGGTGCTGATCGACCAAATGACAGTTCAGCGTCTCTATCTGGTTCGCTGGGGTAACACTGATACTCTAGTCGTGCAGAATCTACACTAGTGTGTGCCAGGGTCAGCACCGTGATGTGAACGACTTCACCTGCCCAAGGAGACAAAAAGAATAACTTTAAGAAATTTTTCTGATAAATAACTAGATGGATTGTTTAAGGTCGATTGTGTTAATAATTAAAAACAAAAACAAAAACATAAACATCAAACAAAACAAACAAAACCCCCTAAAATTTCAAATTGAAAATAAGCTGCCTGCCTTTAATCCACATTATTTATATTCACAGATAAACATGATAACTGCCAGTTTGGTTTTACATAGCAATAATAAGCTAATGACAATCACGCTTTAGTATCTTTTGAAATGTATAGCTGAAACAGGTCTCTAATTCAATGGGCCACCAATTAACAAAATGTCCTGTTACCAAGATTTCTCAATATTGGTAATAGTGTATCATTCACTTGGCTCTGACAAAATGTTAATGTTTGAATATCAGCCCAATTCGTATGTCCTGAGACAAGGCATGTTATCCACAGTCGAATATCGCGACTCACGAGTTTAATGTGTTTAAAGGGGAAGTCCGCCCTGATTAGAAGTTTGTTTTAAAAGAAGCAGAAAAAATAAAGAAGCGGATCAGTGAAAGTTTGAGCAAAATATGAAAAGAAATAAGAAAGTTATGAATTAGTCGTGCTTAAAGATAGAGTTGAGTTATGGTCATGCGATTACATTGCGAAAGAAACTGTCTCAAAGAAATTGGGAAAGAAAGATCATGTTTACACAAGAATTGGTTTATACTTTGAGGTTTTGGAATCATCAAAATGATAAGAAATAGACCAAATCTCGCTGAAAAACACATGAACTGCAGACATAAATTGGTATATGGGACTGCACGTACACAAGTAGCATGAATGTTCAGCCCGAACATTTCAGCTATTTCTAGTCATATTTCGAATATGAGGGCACTCAAGAGTTATCCTTTTCAGGGTATACTATGATGTCTTCCAAATTGACATAAAAAGAATGAGATAGCTCATAAAATCCTTTTTCAACTCTCCTTGAACTCAATCTTCTCTTTAAACAATCCAGTGATATTTAACAATATCAGGGGCGTAGATAGCGGGGGGGGGGGGGGGGGGGGATTTGGGGTATGCATCCCACACAACTTTTCAGGTGTCGGGGGGGGGGGGTGGTGTGTACAAATATCCCCCAGGTTTCAACCCCACCCCCCCCAAAAAAAAAAATAATAATGGTGGAAAATAAACATTTCTATTATATGTTGTACATAAATATAATTTGATATATCATATCTATCAATATTATTCAGATTTATATATTCCTTACTTCAATATAGATATTATTTATTTATGTACAATAGAGAGAGCCGAAGTCTGCGCTGTGCCCTTCTGCGCACAAGCGTAAATGCGTGATTCTGATAAAACAAAACACGCAACGATCACAAACTTTTCATCTTTATCATAGTGATAGGTATTCATGCCAAAAAAAGGGTCAAAGTATTGAAAAATGGTCTTATTTCAGACATTTTATTCTCAAGCCTCAAAATGTCTTTTACGTCAAAACTCCCGAACTGCGTATGAAATGAATGAATGCGCAGACATGGGTACTATTTTTTTTTTTAAAGTTGAAATGACACGGCCGCCGTTTCTTGTGAAAATAGAATTGATTTTGCTCTAATTTTGATGAGATTTTTTGCAAACCTGCTCTTTAGAATATCAGGAATAATATGAAATTAGGCTTTAGAGAAATATTCAAGAAATTCTGGTTCATTTTTAGTTCAAAAGCTTAGGTGCGCAGACATAGGGCTCCCCATCATGTATTTATATAAATTTATTGACATTTATCTACGATTCTGTCGTTGCTTCTGATTTTTCCCGATATATTTTTACACTACTAGAAAGTTAAAACCATCTGCTTTAAATTATACAACATGGGTGTTGATCTGAGAGGGATATGGAGGTATAATAGAAAAAAAAAATGGAAAAAAAAAACAATTTAAGAAAAAAAAAAATTGAAGGGGCGGGGGGGGGGGGGTGGCCTGTGTTACCATATATTTTGAGGTGATTTTTTTCCAGCCATAATGCAAAAAAATTATTTAGATTAAAAGTACATGTAATTATTCTCGATATAGAGGGTTCAGTAGGTAACTTTCCATTATAATGCATTTTTGCCACACTCGTGTTAAAAGTAATATTAACAATTTTCAAAATTGAAATGAAAATATAGTCACAGGAATCGAATGTGGAGGGGAAAGAGGGAATATATCACCCCCAGTATTTATCGAGGATGATGACGTGTGTCATCATCACCCAAATATAAATAGAAGAATGATGAAATGACAATCTTAACATGTAGACTCTTTCAGAAGCACCGCTCCGGGGTTGCAGGTGGGCACAGTGCCCCTGCATTTCCCTTTAATTTCAGATAAGTACCTCCATTTTTCTTTCGAATATGTTCCCTTTCCATTTGAGTGCCAATTTTGATAATTACACCTCATCCCTCTCCTTACCTTTGATAAATGCTCCTATTATCCCTTTTAATACAACAAGTCATTTTTGGGGGGTAATATATAGGCACTGATTTAATTTTTTCTACTTTATAAGAACATTTTTTCCTTTCTTATAAATGCCCCTTTTCAGGTGTGATTAGTGCCCCTTTTCACCTCTGATAACTGCCTTTTCTACCCTTTCTACACATTCATTTATTTTTGTAATAAGTGTCATTCCCCCTATAAGTACCACGTTTTCCTTTTACATAACATGTGCACCTAATCCAAAGTGACTTAGAGCCAATATTCCCAAATGCTCGCTCGTATTAAAAGTATAGTTTATAAAATAAATTTTCCTTGTGAAATTTTGCAAATGAAACCCCTTCAGAATTGTGTTTCCCCGTTTTTATATTACAATGTATTTGCGACCTCACAAATTTTGAATATTGTTTGCTTGTTTGCTTCTCTCGTTCGCTCAATATTCAAATCATACTAAAAAGCTGCAAAGAATTATGCTAAAGTTGTATCTTGGACATGTAAAAAGAAAAAACATATACATGTATACACACCCTCTCCCTACACTATATATATATATATATATATATATATATGAATATGTATGTGTGTGTGTGCGTGTGTGTGTGTGGGTGTGGGTGTGTGCGTATATATATATATATATATATATATATATATATATATTTATTTATATAGGGAAATCATACCCCCCCCCCCCACCTTTGAGGACTTGTCTACGCCAATGAACAATATTGTTCTTTAAACTGGTCTCAGTACCAAGAAGTATGTACAAACTACCATTTTGAAATTTCAGCATTCCAGGAAAAAAAGTTGTTGCTAAAATCAAAAGCTTAAAAACACCTTTCTGGCGAATATGACAGGACTTATAAAACAGTCCCATAAGTAGCTTTTGTGTTCTCCCACTCCCATAGAGCCTTAAGATGAAAAAAGGGAAAGAAATATGTTCAGCGGAAGTTGTAGCTTTCTGTTTACACCCTCGTAGCCAGGATTTTATTTTTGGAGGGGCGGTTGGAACGCACACGCAGGGCGTGCGCCCTTGAAGTTGGGGGGGGGGGGGGAGGGGCTTTCAAGTCGAGACAGGGAGACAGTTGATCTATTCCATTAAGAAAAATGCAGGAAATTAAAAAAAAAATTACTATGTTCTTGGTTAATCCTCTGGTGCTTGGTGGAGTTGCGCTCTTCTTTTTCATTATAACTACCTTGATTAGTTTTTTAATTAAGGAAAAATTTGAACGCTAAAATAAAAGTCTAAAAACATATTTCTGGGGAGTAAGAAGGGTGTCAGGATCAAACTTGGGTTATGTCTATCCTGCACAACGAACTGGCTAATCCAGTGTCCCCATAATGATCAAATACATTCCAACATAATTCACGTTATAATGGTAAAATTGTTGCTTTAGGGCCTATCCATCTGACTGCTAGCTGTTAAAAATAGTTATGACACCTAGTATATTATTCAGTACGTTATAAATGCTTGTAATTACAACCAGTTTCTGTTATATTGAGATAATTCCACCCTACACGGTAAAAAAATGTTGCCGTTTTTTCACGGGAAATTCCGGGTAGTCAGGATGCCGGGAATGCCCGTTTTTCCGCAGTACATAGACCACGGTTTCAATATGAGAAAATTTTATGTCGGGCGATTGTAAATATATTTTCCGGTAAACCAACAAACTTGCTGTTGTTTTACAGGAAAAAGACTACAAAATTGAAATAAGGTCAATAACGTGTAATTTCAAGGACCAAAACTGAAACCTGTGGTTTTATAGTTATTTTTTACAGTGTAAGAGTAAATATGAGTGTCAATATAAGGCCCGTAGGTTAAGGGCGGTTGGGAAATTTTGGAACCTTGGGCACGTTACATAAAAATTAATTGGTTACCATCGTTTTCAGCATTACACAGGAATCCGTACTGAAAAAAGTGAACACTATTTCCAATGAGGAGCCGTCTGTGTATCTAACTAATTCAGACTGTTAAGTCATTTTATGTATTTCTTTACTTCTACTGGTTAACATGGTTAAGCCGCACATTAACACTTTCTGTACATATGCAAGTCTATTAAAAATGTTGGACAATAATCGTCGAATGCGAATATACGGAACTATATACTACCACTTTTCCTGATCATTAACCAGAGGATCGTCATCATATTGTAATATATGTTTATTATAGACATATACTGGAATGCATCATCAACTCGATGAAAGGAAGTGCAAAATGAGGTATCATATATAATTTCGAGGCGAATTAGTAAGTACCTAGGGAATTCGATTATGATCTGAACTTATGATGCCTCTACTTAACTGACACTAACATTTTGCCGCTCACTTTTATCCGTCAGATTATCTTCGTGACAGTTTTGGCAGATTTACTTTGATATCAGTTCACTATATTTTCTTCACATCATTGTATCTACGTTGCTGTACTTGTCGTTTTATTATTTTCATCATAGCGTCTGAAAAGCTCACTACACCGGCAGAAGTTAAAACCATTGCTCAAAGTGCTGTTCAGTCCTTCCTCAAAGGAGAGGTATTCCTTCATTCTATCCATCAGGCGGTGCGTGAAGGCGTACAAAAAGAATTGGGGGGGGGGGGGGATTATTGACCGACTTGATAGGAACGAAGCAAAGATATGGACTTGGAGAATAAATTTGATGCCCTATCTTCTGGTATTGTTTGCTTACAACGCAACATTGAGAGTAGAGAAAGCACCGTAGCCGACCTAAAAAGGGAATTAAATGCTCAAGAACATTATTCAAGGCGTAACTGCCTCCGATTCTATGGTGTGCCGGAATCTGCTAACGAGAAGACAAATGATTTAGTCCGAGAGATTGTCAACGACAAACTGAAAATACCCATCAACAATGCCGACATTGAACGCTCCCATCGAATATCCTCAAAGAAAAAGGAGGCGGTTAACATTCAAGATGGGGGTGAAGAACCGATCTTCAACGCGTACCTCGAATAACAAGGAACCAAGCCCACGTCCTATAAGTGTCAAATTTGTCAGCTATCGAACAAGGAGGGCAATCATCTTGAATCGTGAACTGAAAGGAAAGAAAATGGGCATAGACGAAGACTTAACAAAGGCAAATGCCGCCCTCTTGCGTAAAACTAAAGACTGTTCCAAGGTTCTTTCAGCCTGGACGTCAGACGGTTGGGTCATTGCTCTACTGCCTGCGACCGGTGGAAAGACTACTAAAAAACTCATCACCTGTCAAGAAGACTTAGATATGATCTGATAGGTTGTTTATAACACTTGTCTCCTCTTCTTCTTATTTCTTTAGTTTTGTTTATGTCTGATGTGCAAGAGATAAACATCTCTCATCGTTATATTAATAATTATTGTGTCCATAATTATATACTCATGTATTATACTGAGGTAATTCTGATATAATGAACGGAATGATTCATAGTTTCACAGTCAATTATAATGTAGGCATTACCTATTGATGCATTCCATAATAAGTTTATGACTATTTATTGTACTTCTTATCAGTTATACATATATATGTACCTTTTGTCTATTTGCTATTTTGTTTCATTAATACTTTCATGTAGATATGCATTTTGTCGTACGTTTGGTGGCGAATCTTTTCTACATCTACTATTTCTACTACTCCCTGTTGTAAAAGTGGTATTTTGTAATGTCTAACACATACATCTTCGGAGAGACTTTATACTTCACAATAGAAAATTTTTAAATGAATATAATTCAACAATTGATTATAGAAAGAATATATCTATTATGCACCTTAACTGTCGTAATCTAACAAAGAATTTTGATAACTTATTTTTTATATTTAAGTGATTTTGAAAAACGGTTTAGTATAATTGCTTTGTCAGAAACATGGTTGAAAAAATCTCAGCCTCATCTGTGTCATCTTAGTAATTACTCATTCATTGTTAAGGAAAGAGAAAATAAACGCGGCGGTGGCGTTGGATTTTATATTTTAGATACATTAAATTATAAAATAAAGGATGATCTTTACATCAGTAATGAAAACTGTGAAGCTATAATTTATTTGTGGAAATCAATGAGAGTGTTGTTAGTGGTTGTATATATAGACCACCTGGTCAACCAGTTAATTTAAAGTACTTTACAATACACTCTTCAACTTATTCCAATTTCAATGTCATGTTATTTAGTGGGAGATTACAATATAAACCTTATATAATCCGATGGCAGTCTTGTGAATAATGATTTTACTGATATGTTTTCTTCGTTTTCGTTTTATCCACTTGTTAATAAGCCCACACGTATAACTACACATTCTAGTACACTAATTGAGAATATTTTCACAAATAAACTGGAAATGCTTAAGGAATGTGGTATTCTGCTTGGAGATATTATTGATCATTTACCTATATTTTGTGTTATTTTTTCATCTTGTTTCTCTTCAAATACTGGCCATGTTAACATAGTTAAACGTGTAATCAATGACTGTACTACCCTCCAGTTTTGCAGAGTTTTAAATGATTTTGACTGGGACCTTTACGAAAGTAATGTGAATGATTGTGGATAATGATGATATTGTGACTGATACGAAAGAAATAGCCCATGAATTCAATAAATAATTCATTTCGATTGGTCCAAACTTACAAAAACAACTACATGACACCCGTAATACATGTAGTAAACCGTACTTGAAATATCTTTTAAATCCTTGTTCCTTTTCAGTATTCTTTCAACCAATTTCTGAAGGTGAAATTATATCTGTTGTTGAAAAATTAAAAAACGAGACTTCTTCTGGGTTTCATAACATAGATATTAAAGTTATCAAGAAAGTTATTCCATTTATATGTAAGCCACTATGTCACATTTTAACAAATCCATTTCCTCACGTATTGTACCAGATAAACTGAAGGTAGCTAAGGTTATACCCGTTTTTAAATCAGGATCAAAAGATATTATGACAAATTATAGACGCATATCTGTCCTTACCGTTTTTTCAAAGATAATTGAAAAATGTGTCTATTCTAGAATTTCCCGTTTTTTTTAATCTTCTCACAACATACTAAATAATACTCAATATGGATTAAGGGAGGGTCTCTAAACATCATCACTGGCTGTTACCAAATTCATCCAAGATATTATCAATTCCCTTGAAAAAAAAAAAAAATCTCGATATGTCAAAAGCATTTGACACGATAGACCATTCTATTTTAATGCAAAAACTTTATTATTGTGGTATACGGGGAATTCCTTATAAATGGATTGAGAACTATTTAAGCAATAAAAAGCAATATGTCACAGTTGATTCAGCCAATTCCAGTATGTTAAATGTTGTTTGCGGGGTTCCACAAGGTTCAATTCTGGGTCCTTTGTTATTTTTAATTTACATGAACGATATCCAGTGTTCATCAAATATTCCAGTTTGCTGACGATACAAGTATTTTTTTCACTCATAATGATATTTCGTTTATTACTACTACACTAAATAATGAATTAAATAATGTGTGTCACTGGTTAAGATATAACAAGTTAGTTATAAATATGTCCCCAAAAAACAAATTTCATGGTCTTTAGTAATATGAATTATAATATTGAAGATATAAAACTCCGTATGAATGAATTTCAATTGTTACATACAAATCATTCCAAATTTTTAGGTGTTCATATTGATGAATGTATGTCATGGAAATATCATATAGGAGAAGTGTGTGTTAAAATTTCATAAGTTATTGGTATATTATATCGTTTACGTAATGTTTTACCTCCTAAAATACTTCTTACTATTTATAATACTTTATTTCTTCCACACATATCATACTGCATTTATGAATTGGGCTGGTTTTCCCAAGTTTTACTCGGATAAGGTTTTTAAATTACAGAAAAGAGCTATTCGCTCGAAAACGAAGTCTTCTTACAACTCTCATTCTGCTCCTCTATTTCTTAAGCTCAATTTATTAAACATGTATGATATAATGCTTGTACAAACTGAAATCTTTATGTATAAATGTAAAAATCGCTTACTCCCTTCTTATATTACTAATACTAGGTGTTACAAAAAACATTTCCCACTTTTGATCCTTAATAGTTCGAAAACTATGTATCAGATAACACTGTCATTGATATGAGTAATAGCTGAATAGTGTTCAATTTAGTTGGAGGTGATTTGAATATGAAAGCATAAATAACTTTCATTAAATCCATGATTGATTTTAAAGTTAGGTTCCAGATTTTGGTCAAATTTTAACCCTCTGTACCATTGGCGTAGACAGGTCCTCATACCTGGGGGGTATGATTTCCCCAAAGGGCCAGATACATATATATATATATATATATATATATATAACAAAAGTTCACAATAAATGAAAACAACCGTAGAGATGATAAAAGAAGTCAAATTTTCGGCCATAGGCCTTCATCAGGAATGATGAAATTTTATTTAACATCCAAGGAGCATGACGCGCATAAAAACACAAAATCTCCAAGGATACATGCGCAACCAATGAGAAGAAGGAAAGGAAAGGAGAGGAGAGAGAGAGAGAGAGAGAGGAGATAAAAACGTCACAAAGAAAAAAACGTCACAAAGAAAAGAGAAGAGGAAGAAGCGCAAAAAAGGGAAAAAGTATCATGGAAACTAGCGTATTTTTCATCAACCGACGCATTACTAATTATTTTACTAATTATTTTCCTATATATATATATATATGTGTGTGTGTGTGTGTGTGTGTGTGTGTGCGTGTGTGAGTGTGTATGTGTACGTATATACGTATATAAGTATATATATATATATATATATATATATATATATATATATATATATAATAGTAGGCCAGCCAAACATAAAAAAAGGCTCTAGAAAAAGATTCGACGGCATTTTGGGGTAATGCTCGGCATTCATGCTTAAACTCTTGCAAAAATACTGAGGATTAAGGTACGGGCGGATGCCACGCGCATTTTTGCCTAAAAATGCCATTTTTGGCTCAAAATTTGAAAGAATGTAAAAAATCACGATTTTTATTTTTTGACCTAATATATAATACCTGATAAGGACTTTTCAGGTGATAGCAGTTTCATTTGGAGTTCGAAGTTATAATATACATAATATACATTTGAAAGTTGGATATTACACACACGTGTATGTCATAATGATACATAAAACTGTGATTTACTCAAAATAATAGGTTGTGAAAACTACCAATATTTCAAAGTTTTTTACCCAACGTAAATTTGTCAATTTAAACGATTTTTCTTGATTAAACATATAATAAATATTGTCATGTCACAGACAGAAAAGAAATTATCCGATAAGGTGATAGATAACTCAATTTATGTTATCCCAAATGGAATGATGTATTTTTACTCGATGCACATTTTGAATGAAAACACTATTTAAATTATACATCTAGACTTCTAGAGTATACAAAAGGCAATTATCCCATATATTATCAGTATAGTCCATGGGCCCCAAGCTGAAATGTCCCCACCCCCTTAGAAAGAATCTTAAATTAAGTTTTTCTGTTAGATGGGACCATTAACTATCAAAATATGCTTCTTTGCCCTAAATTAAGAGGTGGGCGTGACCACAAGGGCTATTACCATGGCAACGGATCAAGAACAGTAGAATTTCAGAAAATGTCATGTATTTGTGATTAAGAAAGTACAAAAACACATTGTAACATTTTAAAATAATCTATCAAAAGTTTCTCAGTTGATTAAAACCCAAGTAAGAGTTATAAAAAGTGTCCATCATGTTTGAAAATGGCTGTTTCCATGGAAACAGTAAGAAAAAACTGATATTTGAGCAAAAATCCCTTGATGCTACTGAAAAAAAGAAGAAGTAAATATTAATATTGTACATGATTATTTTCTGTTTTACAGGACACTCAGTTATCATAATTTGTTTTAGTAAAGGGGTGATGATGTGGCCATTACATGTGCAGGCCGTTACCATGGTAACAGATATATTTATTGTATTGTATTTCTAATAAAATACTATGGGTTTTTTCAACATGAAATCTTGGTAAACAACTAATAATTTTTGCCACCTGTTTGATTATATTCAAAAATTTAGTTAATTGGAGTAGAGCTAAATTTGATTTATAAGAAAGCTGTTCTGTTTCCATGGAAACAGAATGTTAATGAAAATGAAATCTTTTAACAAAGAAAGATGTAAACAACCAATACAAAATACAAAATAAATGAAACAAATATCATTTCTTCCCGTATCTATGAGAATCAGCTTGTTTGCCTTAAAGGCCAAGTCCACCCAAATAATGAGTTGAATTGAATCAAAAGAGTAAAATTAAATAAACAAAAGAGCAAAAGAAAAAAAAATCAGAATCGGATAAGAATACGAAATTTTGAAGTTTTGCATAGTTTCGTGAAACAGTGATATGCATAACATGGGCTGTATGCAAAGTAGTGAGCCGATGATGTCATAAGCTCATTCTCCTTTTGTATTCTATTATTTGAAATTTCAAATATTCAATTTTTTCATAGATGTGTAAAGATTCTCTTCACTGTATCACTATAAGTTATAACAATGATGATCTTACAAATTCCATGAGGTGTCAAAACTTACATTCTTGGAGCAGAAAATTGAAATATTTGAAATTTCATAAAATGAAATAGAAAAGGAAAAGTGAGATTATGACATCATCCGCTCAATAATTTGCATACAGCTCATGTTATGCATGTCACTGTTTCATGAAACAATGCAAAAAATTGAAATGCCATAAATTCTTATTTTTTAATCCGATTTTAATGATTTTTTTTGCCTTTTTGCCTTTTCTTTTCTTTTCTTTTCTTTTTTTTTTTTGGGGGGGGGGGGTAATTTTACTCTTTTGATTCAACTCAATTTTTGGGGTGAACTTGGCCTTTAAAGTTGGTTGTGGATGCGTTGTCATGGTTAAGAATGAGTTACACAAACTATTTGAATTTGAAAATTACCACACATTCCTAATTGAACAACATACAAGCAAATGTCAGATTCTTAATAGATATAATCTGAGCTTTCAATTAAAATCTCTCTATATATTAGAAAGAAGTGTTTTGACTAAACAATGTCAACATTTCTGCTCGCTCACAAACTTTAAATACTGTAAAGCTGATTTTGAGCTATTAAGACATTAGCGCCCACCTTATCAAAATTTTGTCTCCATGGCTTTCATCCTTTGGTCGACCAATCGGAAGTCGGTCTCGCCAAGATATTGATAATGTATCATAATCATATTGAATATTAAGAAGACTTGCCAGCATGTATGTTACAGAATGGATGGGCCAGTCACATACCAATTCCCTATAACCGATTAGCAGTCCCAATCTGCCCCTGGTAGTGTCCAAATATTTTGTTATAGTAAATAGTGTATGTGTAATAGCGCTGTGATTGGTTAGATTTGCATCACATGACGTGCAAAACTTTTGTTATAAGTGCACTATAACTTAGATTTTTGCACGGGGAATCCCGTACTAGACCTAGGGCCCGGCCCTAATACACAATAACAGCTATAGATCCAGGGGTCTATTTACAGTGCATGTTCTATTTATGCACCATTACCGGACTATATGAACTCCAAATACAAAATTATCCCTCGTGCAGGTCTATATAAACAAAACTGCACTCGGGATAATTTAGTATCTGTCGTGCACACAGTCCAGTATATATGCACTATTTATATAATAGTGAACATCGATGAAGATCAAGGAGGTACTAGTACCTCCTTGGTCTGATCGGGCCCTTACTGTCAGAGACACAGAACTTGTGGATGATTAAAAACCCTCTCTCTTTTAACATGTATGCAGGTTGATGCTAATGTGGAGCTTATTATCAGAGCAACGAAATACTATCAAAGCACACAAATACATCAAGTTAAAAAAAGAAATAAATAATAAATTAAAGTCTACAAAAGAAATTATTGTACGCATTCTGCAAATTTATTCAAGGAGATTAATCATCAGTTTTTAACACTATACTTAAACATTATTTAAATAATGCTGAATTAGATTTGCCCAAAAATGTAAGTTACAATTTGCAATATTGCATAATATATCATTGGTTAAAAAAGATCTTTGATATCTGGGGGTTTTATTGATTTGTCGTGCAAAAGCAAAACTTTATCTTTATTATATAAGTTATCATTAACTGTAATTGGGAAAATGTTATATGTTATATGAACATTATAACATTCATATATATCATGGTTCATTATAAATTTGCTGTAGGTTCCACAAACATATCATTTTCCTCTCGAAAAAAAAAAGTCCTGTGAATGCAATGGATCAATCTCCGGGAGGTGGAACATCGTATCAGAAAGGGAGAGAAATAAACAACAATATTCAGTGATGATGTGTAATGTATCAATATGGAATTCTGTACTCTTGGGATGAGCAGACTTAAGTATTAAGAGGGTTATGTGAAGACAATACTCTGTATGATATCGTGTATTGTATTATATAAACACTTCTGAGAGCTACCCGTTTTACTTAGACAAGTACCCCTATTCCCCTTTTTTCAATAAAGTGATCCTTTCTCTCTGATAGGTGCTGCCCCTTTCATTCTGATACATGGCGTTTTCCTTCCATTAAGTGCCCTTTTGACCCCTAAAAAATGTCACTTTTTCTTGAAACGTGCCCATTTTCTTGTTAATAAGTGCCCTCGTTTTTAATAAGAGCTCCTTCCTCTGATCAAAATGCCCCTATCAAAATCTGTTAGATGTCCCTTTTCCCATTTGTTGTTGTTGCAATAATTACCCTGTTTTTTAAATAATAAATACTCCAGTCTCCCTTTTCCATTCTAATACTGATAGCTGATGAGTGTCACTTATGATATGCAAGAAATGCCTCTTTCACCTCTGACTGTTGGCCTTTTAGCTCACCAGAGCCAAAATGCTCAATTAGGCTAATGCGATCACTCACCATCTTTGTCGTCCGCGTGCTAAACTTTTCACTTTTATTTCAACTTCTTAAAAAAAAAAAATGCATGGCTGGATTTTAACCAAATCAGTTAGGAATCATCCTTAGGCAGGAGGAATCTGGATTTTTTCCAATAAGGTGCACATCCCTTAATGAGGCAGGGGGCAGAGCCATGAAGTGCCCCTGTGGCAATATATTACTCCTTCTCAATATTGCACTACTGAATTTTAACGCAACTTGGTAGGAATCATCCTTAAGCCCCCATCACACCAAACTAGTTCTCACTACGTTCTCAAAATTCCCTACCCCGTCCTAGAAAATCGTAAAACGGGCTGTGGTCGGAGTAGAATGTGCAACTTTGGCCTCTATAACGATCCTAGTTCGTTGATAAACGGTTTTCAATACGTCTATCTCGTCAGTACCCCGTCCATAGTCAGTTCATATCAAGTTCAGATCAGGCAAATTTTCCATTTCCAAGCATGCAGTTCAAGCCCGTCCGTAGTCAGTTTAAATCCGTGCTTAACTAGTTCTACCTCGTTCCCAACCCATTCTAACTAGTTCAAGACTTGCTCTAACTAGTTTGTAACCCGACCACCCCATTCTGAGACGGTTCAACTCGTCCTCTTCTCGTTCTTAGGGCGTTAGAACGCGCTCCTAGTGCGCATACAATCCCGTCCTGGCTCGAGGGCTATAAAAACCCATCGCGCTCTTCCCATTCCTCATTCCCGTTCGACGCTTCAAGAAGATCAAGACGTACAAATACTTTGACTCCTCACCCCTTATGTGTTCCATTATGTTTCCAAAGAATAGTGCCAGAAGGACTGGCCGTGGGAAAGCAGCCACTAGTTCTTATACCCAAATATCCCCAAGCTGCAGCTTCTCTGAAGGCCAGCCAGATCAGGCCCACGTTGAGCAGCAGAATTCCCTGAAAAAACACACAAAAAACTCACACCCATCTCACCCCTGATGAAGAAGAGGCCATGGTGGAATGGCTCAACACCAATGAAGTCCTGTATTAAAAAAAATAACAAACTTGTGGCCTATAAGAACACAAAGAAAAAGAACTTCCTGTGGCAGAAGCATGAAACCAACATCCAAGAGGCTGCAAATTTATCCATGATTCTGTTAAAAATGTTCTTAGATGTGCACTGCAAGAGATCTCGAGCCAAATGTTGAACCAGTGAGGAAATATCCCGTACTTATAACCTACCATGTCCGAGCGTACTGCAGGCGAGGTGGAACTGTGTGAGAACGACAGACGCGTTTTAAAAACCAGTAAGACTTACTGAGAACCTACTGGGAACTTATAGAACCATATAGAAACGTGTTGCCAACTCATGCAGAACGTGTGAATTTGTTTTGAACGTACTTAGGACGCAGTGTGGTCGAGTTGGGTCTGTTTGGCAACGGACCCGGTTGAGCTACAAACTGACCGAGTCGTACTGCCATTTGATGTTCGACTACGTCACGTTGTAACTCGTCCCTAGTAGGATCGAAGTACGTCCATCTCGTTCAAGTACGTTGCCACTCCGTCTAATTTTAGAACGACGGAAAATTTTGAACAGGCTCAAAGTTCTAGAGCACCCTTCCCGTCCAAGCCAGTCCGAGCCCGTCTACGAAGTTCTTAAACAGATCGTAAACAGTTGCTACTACGTTTACTCCGTTCGCACACAGTTTTAGCCCGTTTTGGCAACATTTTCCAGAACGTAGTGAGAACGTAGTGAGCTTGGTGTGATGGGGGTATATAGTAAAGGGAATCTTCTTCAAATTGAATACATACAGCACCCCGAAGCGCCATATTTTTTACTTATTAATATCGTAGAATTGGATTTTCACCAATACTTTGTTTCGACATCGTCCATGGGCAAAGGAAATTTTAAGTTGTTCAGAGTGGGTATGAATACCTCCTAGGGGCTGTGGACAGCGTTCCCAGCCCCCCTTGGCAATAAACACTAAATTCTAATTTTATGGACTCAGGTGAACTCGTAGTCCTCAGACCTGTTGTTACTCTTACACCAGCTCCTTGTCTTTTCGAATAAATGTCCTTTCCCTTGTGATAAGTGCCCGCTTGTCTTTCTAGGCCTACATATAGTCTCAAAGCGACTAGTATTAAAATGAGCAAGTTTGTTTTCTATAATCCCCCAAAGCTCCCTTGGCCTCCTCCCATACATGGTCGATATAATTAGGCCTATCCAGGGCCGTCGATAAAGGGGGGGGGGGCATCCCTCCCCCCCCCTCCCCACACACACACTGGTCAGGATACCGTCGGTAAATTCGTGCCGTCGTCGGGTGAAAAGAGGGAGAAAGAGGGAGATAAGGCATTGTGACCACAAGAACAATGTTTGGTTTTGACGGTACATCATCTTGAAATAAAGTAACCTAACAAATAATGAAGGAATGAATTTAAATGTAATAATGTTTTGATAAATGAACAGAAAACTGACAAACCATATGATTAAGAATTACAAGTTTGACAGAGTTGGTTCACCCTAGCTTTTCGGGAAGTACCGAGACCGGATCATGCAGAAGCATATAGGGGGAGGTTTCGGGAGGAATTTTATTTTTTCTGTTTCTATGTTGGTTCCTCAGGGTCTAAGTTTTCTAAGTTTTGAGCTCGCTCACTTCGCTTGTTTGCCAGTAGACCCATTAAATAAAATGTTCAAGAAATTTCAAAAGGTATGGTAGGCAGGCAGATATTTTTCAATATGAAATGACATACCTAAAATTTCGCTCGCTCGCTACCTCGCTCGCCAGTATGAAATAATGCTTGTGTGATAATTTATATCAGTGATTAATATATATATATATATATATATATATATATATATATATATATATATATATATATGCAATTGCTTTTCAATATGAATTAGAAGCCTAATTTTACCCTTGCTCGCCAAAAGATAAAGTACATGTATGTTGAGCATACCTCACTCATCTCAAGCTTCTCTATGCACTTTTCCTTTTTCCCCTTCCTCAAAACACATAGGGACACATTGAGATATGCGCTATATAAATATGGTATATTATTATTATTATTATTATTATCATTATTATTATCATTATTATTATTATTATTATTATTATTATTATTATTATTAAAAGAGAAGTGTTATTCTTTTTTCCCTCGCTCGATAAGAAGAAATTAATAAATTGAACAGCTGTGCCCGCCCCGCCCCGCAGCAAGAATACCCATTTTTTCCTATCAATTATCATCAAAAGAGATTATTATTTTTATCCCTCGCTACGCTCGCTCGCAAAAATGAAATTAACATTCCCTTTTGTACGATTGTGCCCGCCCAGCTTCGTAGCAAGAAGATCCCGTTTATACTTCCAATCATTGTAAAAAAAAAAGAAAAAAGAATAATTCTTTTTTAAGCTCGCTCACCTATATAAAATTAACATTCCCTTACTGAATACGATTGTGCCCGCCCCGCTTCGTAGCAAGAAGATCCCGTTTATACTACCAATTACTATAATAAAAACAGTTTAAATCAAATTTAAATTCCCTTAAATACGATTGTGCCAGCCCCGCTTCGAATCAAGAAGATCCTGTTTATGCTACCAATCATTATAAAAAGAATTCTTTTAGCTCGCTCGCTACGCTCGCTCACCAAAATAAAATTAACATTTCCTTACAGAATACGATTGTGCTCGCCCCGCTTCGCAGCAAGAAGATCCCATTTATGCTATAAATTATTATCAAAAGAGAAGTGTCAATTTTTTCGCTCGCTCTCTATGCTCACTCGCCCAGTCAAAAATTAACATTCCCTTAAATACTATTGAGCCCACCCCGCTCAGCAGCCACAACACTCCTTTTTTTGCTGCCAATTGTTATTAAAATAGAACATTAAAAGGGCGCTCGCTCGCGAATATGGCATAAACACTCATTTGATTAATAAGTGATGGTAGGCGGGAAGATGCTATTCAACATGTTCAATATAAGATGATAAGCATAAAATTTTTTCGCTCTCTCGTAACGCTCGCTCGCCGAAATGGAATAAACGTTGCTTTAATTAGAAATCGGCAAGAAAAAAAATTCTTCGAATTAGATTTTTTAGATGAAGATAGACTCACGGTTGACACTGGTTGAGAGAAAAAATTCTATTACTAGCTTCTGCACCTGCCCCCCAGAAAAAGTTTATCGGTACCTCAGGCTCGTCGGTAAATTAGTGGTCTCGACACCCCCCCCCCCCCTCACTCAGAAAGGCCTAGCAACGCCCCTGAGTCTGTCCAGCCTTTCATGATGAGATTGTAATTTTCACCCCACCAGGATTGTTTTTTCCTCTTCATAAGAATCCGATGTCACCGGCGGATCCAGGATTTTTCAAAAGGGGGGCCGAAGTCTCGATATGAAAGAGTGATTAGCGAAAAAAAAAAGTTCTTTTTTCTGCTGGTGCCTATCTTATCCCCCCCCCCCCCTTAACACGAGACGCTTTGCCGCCCTGGTCTGTGACCAATATTATTCAGTTGCCAACTCGTGATTTTAAGTATACATCAAAACTAAATTTGTGATTATATATAGCAGGGGCCGCGGAGAGTTTTTGAAAGTGGGCGGGGGGGGGGGGGGGGTGCAGCCCCCCTGGCTCCGCCGCCCAGGTTTAGTTGCCAGCTAACCTTAATGAATACCATTGATATATGTTTGTATGTATGTATATGATCTTCGTGTGACTTTCAAAAACAAGTACTTTGACTTTTTAAGGCCATTTTTAACGATATGTTTAGAAAGAATAACACCATACTTAAATATCCAACGAGACAAGGCAATGCTTACCACCTCCCTCTAACAAGAACACTCTTTGCACAAAGCACCTTTGTTTTTTCAGGTTCCATGTATTGGAACTCTGTAGATAAAGAAATTAAAGAATCCCCTAGTCTTAACATTTTTAAAGGTAAACTTAAAAAATATCTGCTGAGCCTATACCCCCTTCAAACAGGTCAAGCTTAATACCAAACACACACACACACACACACACACACACACACACACACACAAGAACATTCACCCTCTTCATGTTCTCCTGTGAACACGTGCCTAACAACCTTGTTTTTGCTCCTGCTCTCAACCTCTTTTCCTTTCCATTTCCCGTCTATTCACTCTTCCTCTTTGTTTTCCTGTAAACCTATGTTGGCATACCGTAAATTTTTTCTGTAACTTTCGCCACTATTTATCCAAATTATTATAAATTTGTTTGACCAAAACCCTTTTACGTACTTAAGTCTTAAGTCTTTGGGGCATGCATCATACAAGCATTGCTTTCTCAGCATGCCCCATCCGTTTCATTTTATATGCTGGATCAATAATGATCCGTTTGTGTAAACTATTTTTTGTACTCTTCTTAGTACCCTTTATTTTTGTATGTTAATTTGAATACATTGCTTTATGTTTAATCATTTGATCGATATGTATCATGTATAATTATTTTGAAATGGAAAATAAATCAAAATCAAATCAAATCTTCTTTTAGATGACAATCCATAAAGAACAAAGAACTATGTATGGGATATTTTTTAATACTGGTCATGTTTTTGTTTTGTTTTTTCGTTTTTTTTAAAATCTCCTAGTCTCATTACTACATGGATGTTATCCACATTCCACATTAGGCTTTGCATTACATAATATACTCAGTTGGTTATTTTTAAATTTATTGCTGTTGCTTTTTTTAGTTTTTTTTTAAAATCATGTGCCTATTATGTATTTTCTTATAAAACTTGTTATTATTTTATGCTATACCTTATTTTTTATTCCTTTTGCATCAGGACCATGATGCAAAACAGTTTTATATTGATCAGGTTTTTATCCTTGTATGAATAAGTTCAAATAAATTCTGTATCAAGATTTGAATCAAGTAAATAGAAATTCTGGTAGAAAGACAACACTACTTTTTGTATAAGCTTTTACTTTTTAGTAACAGCTATATATAGTGGTCACATTCACAGCTGACTAGCAGATTGTAATAGCCGAGGGTGTTTGTTAATCTGGTTGCTATATATTTTCTATTGGTTGGTTAGTTACATTTCTTTTTTTAGTTGAAAGATGTCATCTTCATTAACATTCCGTTTCCATGGCAACATATTCTTTTTTTAATAAATCAAATTTAACTCTATTCCAAACTAAAGTTTTGAATATAATCAAGTAGGCGACAAAAATTATCAGATGTTTACCAATATTTCATTTTGAAAACAACTATAGTTTTGTATTTTATTAGAAATACAATGAATATATTTGTTACCATGGTAACGGCCTAACATGTAGTGGTCACATCCATCACCCCTTTACAAATTATGATAACTGAGTGTCCTGTAAAAGAGAAGATAAGTACAATATTAATATTTACTTCTTTTTTTGGTAGCATCAAGGGATTTTTTGCTCAAATATCAGTTTATTTTTACTGTTTCCATGGAAACAGCCATTTTCAAATATGATGGACCCTTTTTATGACTCTCATTTGGGTTTTAATCAATTGAGAAACTTTTGATACATCATTTTTTAATGTTACAAGAAGTTTTTGTACTTTCTAAATCATGAATACATGACATTTTATGAAATTCTACTGTTCTTGATCCGTTTCCATGGTAATAGCCCTTGTGGTCACGCCCACCTCTTAATTTAGGGCAAAGAAGCATATTTTGATAGTTAATGGTCCCATCTAACAGAAAATTTTAATTCAAGATTCTTTTTAAGGGGGTGGGGACATTTCAGTTTGTGGTCCATGGACTATACTGATAATACATGGGATAATCGCCTTATCATGTACACTCAAGAAGTCTAGATGTACATTTAAAGGGAAATCCAACCTTTATAGCAAGTTGCTTTGAAAGAAAGAGGAAAAATCTGAGAAGCAGATTGGTGAAAGTTTGAACGAAATCGGACAAGCAATAAGAAAGTTATGAATTTTTGAAAGTTGTAATCACTATGCATATGGGAATTTCAAATTGGCCGAATAGGTAATGTCACTGTGATGTAGCTGTGGACAACTCCCCCATTCGCTCCAACACACAAAATAACTAAAATGTCACTTTTTTTCAAAATGCATTATTCAGTAGGATCTTTTCGTTCATGAGGACCTATAACAATATGCTATATCCAATATATTTTGAGTACTGCCCTGAGGGTAAAAGCGCCTCGAAGAAAACCGCAAATTAATGATATTTTTGTGTACGACAAATGGGAGAGTTGTCCACAAAAATGTCACAATTGACTTACCAAATTGCCAATTTGAGATTCGCATAGATGTAGTGATCTCATATTTCAAACATCCATAACTTTCTTAGTCCTTGTCCGATTTCTTTCAAACTTTCGCCATCCTGTTTTTCTTATTTTTCTGCATTCACACAAATCATCTTATTATCAAGGTAGGATTGCCCTTTTAGTGTTTTTCATTCAAAATGCGCATCGAGTAAAAATACATCATTCCATTTGGGATAACATAAAATGAGTTACTTTTCACCTTATCGGATAATTTCTTTTCTGTGTGTGACATGACTATATTTACTATATGTTTAATCAAGAAAAATCGTTTAAATTGACAAATTTACGTTGGGTAAAAAACTTTGATATATCGGTAGTTTTCACAACCTATTATTTTGAGTAAATCACAGTTTTATGTTTCATTACGCCATACATGTGTGTGTAATATCCAACTTTCAAATGTATATTAATCGGGTTTATAACTTCAAACTCGAAATAAAAATGACTTTACTTGAAGAGTCTTTATCAGGTATTACATATTAGGTCAAACAAATAAAAATCGTGATTTTTGACATTCTTTCAGATTTTGAGCCAAAAATGGTATTTTTAGACAAAAATGCGCTTCTGCCCGTACCTTACTCCTCAGTATTTTTGCAAGAGTTTAAGGATGGATGCCAAGCATTACCCCAAAATGCCGTCCAAAGTAAAAATAATCATCTGGGCTGGTCTACTATAACATTTATATTGAAATAAAGAATTTATAACAATAAAATTAATAGATATAATATATCAAATTATATTTATCTACAACATAATAAAGGAGTGTATATTTTCCACCACTTTTTTTTTTTTTGGTGGGGTGAAACCTGGGAGGGGGGGGGGGGATGTTTGTACACACCATCCCCTCCACCCGAAAAGTTGGGGGGATGCATACCCCCCCCCCCCATCCCCCCCCCCGCTATCTACGCCCCTGAGTATTGGATGTCCCTATAACCCACTCAAAGAAAATTTAAAAAAATGTTCAATCCCCATGACTGTGACTTTTGAATAAAGTGCGTTTGAAGTTTGGAGTCAACTGAAGAACTCTAACGAGATGCTTAAATATCCTCATAGATAGCCAGCTTGGTACCCGAATATGTTTATCTCCTGTATCATGATGTCGAAATCATAGCTTTACCATAATATAAATGTGTCCTTTTTTTGGTGCTTGCTCGCTTCACTCTCTCACAAAATTAAAAACTGGAAAGTTAACATTCGGGCAAGATGTTTCAGCCCCCTCCCCTTCGCGAAAATGTGCCCGTACGCCTTTCGTGGCACCCTCACGACAAATGATAATGAATATGTGTTTTAAAAATAATTTTAAAGGTTATAAATGACAAAGGGATACGAATTCATTCTACTATGTTTCGTTTTTAATATGCGTTTATTCAATCCTTGGCACTCCAAAAATTATTTAATTTGAGTCCAGCGACCCCAGGAGAAGGGTAATTTAAGCCTACTCTAGGCCCAACCTAAAAAGTAAAATGAGAAGGAAATGTATTTTTGATATGTAACTTCCATCTACACCTGAATGTCTGTGGTTTTCCCCACACTCAGGGCAAAATTTCTCTCTTTCCCGTATAACACCGTGGTGGTGTGGATTTCCTGATTTTTTGGGGGAAATAGTTCCTTTTTAAATTTTATAGTTTCCTGTTGAGACAAGTATCATATTCATAGGTGTAATTCTGTTTATCGGAGACAGCTCCAATTTTTTTTTAAAGATCCACTGTGTAGTCATTTTAAAGAAGACCTGTGGATGTAAACGTTAGTTAAATGTATCGTTTATATCGTTCTCGTTAATCCAAACTAAATGTAGCGAAGTGGATGGGGAAAAGAATTAACATTGGTGAAGTCACAGCGATAATCACCTGATGAAAAAGTGCTTAAAAAGTTGTTGCATTCGACATGTATTTTACTTTCTTTATGGATAAGATGCAATTTGTTATACTATAAACACTTCGACATCCTAAACTGAAGAGCTTAGTTCCAAAAGGTACTATATCCAGTGCTGAGCATAATTTATTTTCAAGTATAAATACGCGTATCTTGCACATAGGAATCAAATGTGCTATATCGCATTAAAAAAATATTTTTCAAAAGTTGAAAAAAACATGCTCCAAATTAACGTTTCATTCCAAAGGGACTAAATCCACTATGGTGACAACGAATTCGTTCATTTACACTGTTTTTCCTTAAGCTGTGTATTAAGATGTTTGCAAGTGTTGTGCAGCTACCCATTTGGATCATCAGTGCAAAATTTTGATAAAGTTAACTAATATCTAATAGTTTTATGAATATGTTTGGATTTAGCCTCTTTTTGAATGGAACTCCACAAAAAACTAACTTGGAAAAAAAACAATGGAAAAAAAAAGTAAAAAATGAAAATGTAAAAAAAAAAGGAGAGAGGATGACGTAGTAAAACGTCTTAAAAGAAACCAAGGGAAGGTGAAGGGGAGAAAAAGGGAGAAGGGACAAAAAAAAAGGGGGTGGGGAAGAGAGAGAGAGAGAGAGGGGGGGGGGGGAAAGAAGAGAGGAAAAGAAAAAAAAAGGGGGAAAGAGGGAGTGATAGAGAGAAAGAGAAGAAAAAAAGACAGGAAGTTGAAAGCACAAAGGTAAGAAATAAATAAAGAAAAGGAGGAAAGGCAGGAGGTAGTGAAGAAAGAGAGTAAAGAAAAAAAAAGAAGAGAAGAGAGAGACAAAGAGAGAGAGAGAGAGAAAGGGATAGAAGAAAAGAAAAACGAAAAATAGAAGAGAAAGGAGGAAAGGACAAAAAGAAAACATTCAATTCATGCGAAATGCTCGAAATGTTACGTTCATCCAACGAGGATGAAGGGTTTCCAGGTTTCCTCACGTCTCTTCCTGGATAGATCATCGCCGTTGCACTTGATGGCCCAGGTCACTTTGAAGCCTTCCACTGAGTGGCCGGGGAGGTTGAAATGGCATGCAACAGGCAAGCCACTGGTGTTCAGACGCATGGAACGTAGTTGCTCAGTAACCCGGTCAGCTAGACGTCGTTTGGTTTCCCCAACATACAGCAGATTGCACGCCTTGCAACAGATCACGTAGATAACATTTTCCGTCGTGCAGGTGAACTTATCATGGATGGTGAAATTACCCTTGGGGCCACTGATGTTTCGTTTTTCGAAAGACGGGAGCATGTCTTACATCGTGGGCGGAGGCAAGGACGGGAATCTATGTCTCTGTCGGCAGGTTGAACTCTGGTGTGGTTTGAATTGACCAAGGTTGATCTCATGGTTGCGCGAGTTTCCATGGAGTTTTTTCCCCTTTTGTGGTTCTCCTCTTTTGCTTTCCTTTTCTCTTCTTTTATTTTTCTCTCTCTTTCTCTCTCTTCTCCTTTCTGATCTCTACCATGGTTGCGCTGGTATCCATGGAGCTTTTGCGTTGTTGTTTTGTTGTTGTTGTTGTTTTTTTTTTTTTTGTGCTTCACGCTCTTTTGTGTACCTACCTAATATATTTCATCATTTCCTGATGAAAGCCTAAAGCCGATAATTTGAATCTTTTCATCGTATACGGACTTTTCATTCCTAATATATATAAATAAATATATATATATATATATATATATAATGAGAGAAATCAATTGAATGAGAGAAACAATTTGCGTAGCTAAATTCATTGTTCCTCCTTACTGACTTCCTTATATATATATATATATATATATATATATATATATATATATATATTCATTTATATATCCAGATGAAGTTGTAAACAAACAAAAGTGGTAAATTAAAAAACCTTGATACTCGAAAAGCTAAAAGTGGATTTAGTCCCTGTAGGAATGAAACTCTTTATTTGATTTGATTTTTTTAAACCAAATACAAAAACATATAAATAATAACATTCATGATAACATTAGAAAATAGTACCGAAAGGATCGCCCTGCTACCGAGGGGTCCAGTTGATAAGACAAAACAAACGAGAGAAAATAATATATCAAAAATTAAATGATTAACATATTGGTATAACATTAAATAAAAAACATCGTTGACACAGTAACATGCCCCCACTCACCCAAAAGCAAACCCCACCACCTCCACCCACTCTATTGGTCATCAGTGTTAAATTCTTCAATTATTAAAGGGAAATACTTTTCAAGGTGTGTTCATTTAATGCTCTCATGAATTCATTATAATTAACGGATGATTTTACAATACTAGTAGTAGATAAGACGTTAAAAATACGACGCCCCACGACTAAGAAAACATTCTGCGACATGATTCGGTATGTGGTTTTGGTAAAGATAGATTGCCGATGGAACGTAAAGAATATTGATGATAAACAAAGTGAAAGGAGTCCTTTAAGTAAGGGTCACTGAAATCATGAAGAATTTAAGAACCATCGAATTTTTATGTTTTAAAAGACGGCAAGTCAACGATTCCCAATTTAACATCTGATGAATATTATATTATATTATATTTATATTTAAATTCACTTATCCCGAGTATAAGTCTTCCAGCTCTATTTTGTAACTTTTGCAACTGATTGCTGTGTTTTTTATTACAAGAATCGTACACTAAAGTGCGAGTCTGAAAAAAAATGTCACACGTTTTAAAATGCTTATATTACAAGTATGATAGAAATATCATAATATTTGCACCACAGTTAAATAGAATAACTCTTCCATTTTTATTTGGTACTACATTTGTGGGGAATCAGTAATGAATTTACTGGATAGGAATCAATGAATGTGTATGAGTGGAAACCCATTTGCGCCAACATCAACAATGGCTGATTTGGATTCCACTGCACAATGAGCGAGAAAGCCTGCGAGAAGACAGACAGACACTTCGTAGGGCCATGCATGGCAGCGATGCTCCATCGAGCTCAGAAAGGCATCGAGAGAAACGGACGCCATGCGGAAGATTGAAAGCTATGTCCAAGTGCCCAAAATGACTATGAAAAAGGACTTTCTGATTAACATTTTACGAGACCAAATGAACAAACTTTATGTTTTGTCAAAGTTTAAACTTAGCCCATTCGAGCACATCCATTTGTAAATATGTTTTAACTGAATGTTCAGAGTACTTTCTATACTTGTTAAATCTTTATGGGAAAAATGAATTACTGTGTCATCAGCGTACATATGAATAGTACATTGGTCAATATTATTGATAATATCATTTATATTAACAGTAAATAACAATGGCCCTCAAATAGAGCCCTGTGGCACACCGTAATGGATATGTAAAATGTCAGACACTGCAAGATTCATGCAGATACATATTTTGCGGATGCTCAAGTAACTCTTAAACCAGACAAGACTATCAGCTGACATACCAAAAGTTTTCAGTTTTTTAAACAAAATACAAGGGTCAACAGTATCGAACGCCTTACGTATGTCTATGAAAGCTACTCCAGTGTATAAACCATTGTCAGTTGCGTGAAACCATTCATCAGCTACTCTTACAAGAGAAGCAACGGTTGAGTACTTTTCTCTGAAACCAGACTATACAGACGAAAGTAAATTGTTCGCTTTCGAGTGACTGGCAAGTTGTATCTGAACAAGTTTTTCAATTAATTTGGAAGCGGATGAGACAATCGCTAATGGCCTATAATAAGAAGGATGTGTTTTGTCACCAGATTTATATATCGGTAGAACTTTAGCCTGCTTCCAACGTAAAGGCATTACCCCTCCTGACAATGATGTCTTTATAATGTGAGTCAGAGAAGGAATTATTACTTGTGCAGATAGTTTCAAAGTATGGGGTCCTCGCTAGTCATAAGGACCGCTATTCATAATGGAGAAGATGCTCATTATTCATAAGGGTCATTATTCATAAGGACGGCTATTCATAATAGGAGAAGAGGATCGCTATTCATAATACGGAAAGATGGTCTATA
Organism: Heliocidaris tuberculata; assembly: GCA_025618425.1. NCBI lineage: Eukaryota > Metazoa > Echinodermata > Echinoidea > Camarodonta > Echinometridae > Heliocidaris > Heliocidaris tuberculata. The sequence goes on along the minus strand of CM046838.1, from coordinate 4,511,711 downwards.
TTCATAATAGGAGAAGAGGGTCGCTATTCATTATACGAAGAAAACACCAATACAACTTAGAATATGCACCGACTCTGAGCATGCGTGAGGAAGGAGAGATTGATGACGAACTACACACACTGATATTTTGCCCTAAATTCAATGAACAAAGAAAAACCTCTTAGATGCTCTATCGTTAAAATACCCTAAATTTTCTTTTCTTAGAGCAGAAGAAAAGTTCATATTTTAATGAAATTAGATAACGAATATGTCATACTCAGTCTAGCATATTACATAAAGGATATTATACCATTAAGGGGAGAATTCTAAAATGAGTTATATCATATCAATCTATGTACATGTATATACGAATCAAATATTATTGACATACACTGATATGTTACGATATTTTGTTATTCGAAATGTATATAAGTTGTTACTATCTTTTCTCTCTCGTTTTCTTGTTGAAACAAAATATTGATATACATATGTCAATGATGTTTTTAATAAAGTCAATTCAATTCATAATGACCGCTATTCATAATGTGAGAAGAGGGTCGCTATTCCTAATTCACATTGAGGGTCATTACTCATAAGGACCATTATTCATAATACGAGAAGAAGGTCGCTATTGATAATAGGAAAAGAGGGTTGCTAAAAAAACAAAATTAGGGTATTTTAACGATGAAGCATCTAAGAGGTTTTTTCTTTGTTCATTAAATTTAGGGCAAAATAACCAGTGTGTGTAGTTCATCACCAATATGTCCTTCCTCACAAGTCGGTGCATATTCTAAGTTGTATTGGTGTTTTCTCAGGCCTTCCGTGCCTTCCAGTTTCTTTTGCTAAATTATGACAGTTTATTCTGAAGCGGCATATATTTTTTCGGAGTCGAAAACTTTAGATAACATAAAGATACTGTTCCTGCTTAATATCTGACTTAAATTTCCTGTGTGTTCTCAGTTTGTTCCCCTCCCCCACTATTCCCAACATTACTATGCAGATCTGTGGTGAATTGGTTTTGAAAAATATCCTTCATAACGGAATTTACTTCATTACCGACAACCCGTTCACTGTCAGTTAAGTCTACAACATTAATACATTGTTTTCATCAAAATGGTTTACAAGCTTTTAATAACGTATGTACATTCTTTAACCAGCATCATGCATGCAGTGATTTTCTTGTCATTACTCCATTCATTTCATACGCATGGTGTAACAGGAAATGACAATCAATATCTTTCATCCGTGACCAATACTTAGCTACACAAGAACTTATATGAAATAATAATGGGTATTCTCCCATCTCAGCCTAAATGGCTATATAATTGCTTTTCTTATTTACACCAAAAGCATATCTGAGCCACTGTAAGTGAACAGGTTCCAAAACATATTTGAAGAATAGTTTTCAGTGGCCTACATCATTTCTCAGAAGTTTTCCAAACTCTATGACAAATGCTCTCCAGACCTCTGTCCCATACAGAAGGATGGGTTTAATAAGTGACTGGAACAGACGCAAAGATAGTTTTATATTTGGGGGATGAGAAGCGAATGATTTGTAAAGTTTGAACATTGCTGTTTGGGATTTTTCTACTAGATTTTCGTTTGCGTTATTGAAAGTGCCAGCAGCATTCATAATAATACCTAAATAGTTGACTTGTTTTACAACTTCTGTCACTTCACCATCTATTTCAAAGTTGTGGTTCTTCAACATTCTTCCATTTCTAGTACAGACGAGTAATTTTGTCTTATTTGTATTAACTCGTATTAACCATTTGCTGCATTATTCTTTTATGCTGCTGAGCATAGTTTTCATACCTTCTTGACTTTTTGTTATCAGAACTATATCATCAGCATCAGGCAGTTTACCAGTTTACCGTTGAGAGATACTGGGTCTGTTCCAATCACTTCTGTATCATTAGTGAGGTCATTCAAGTACAAATTAAATAATATTGGACTTGAAGTACACCTTGTTTGACCCCAGTATTTATTGTAAAACAAGGTGTTATTCCATTTGTCAATTTGATACTTATTCGTAACCTTTTTTATACATATCAGTAACAATATCGTAAAAATTTCCCCCTATTCCATTATTGAGTAGCTTATAAAAAAAGACCTTCCCGCCAAACATTATCGAATGCTTTTTTCAAATCTACAAAACACAGATAAATTTGTCCACTTTCTTCTTTCCCTTTTTGTTTTACTTGTTTACATACCAATCAATTATGGTCTTTAGCACAAAAATGTCATCAGCACTGTTGTTTTAATACCCTCTTTAAAACCGATTTTGTTACATATATTCAAGTTGTTTTCATTGAGATATTTGACTAGTCTCGTGTTCAGAACACTGCAAAATAGCTTTCCCAACAGCTTGATAGAGATATTCCCCCATAATTTGCAGGGTCTATTTTGGAGCCCGCTTTGAATATCATAATTATATAGCTTTCAGACCATTTTTGAGGAAATTCACCACTTATGAGTATCACATTGCATACATTCGCCAGAACTGGGGAAAAGTGATACTTTCCGGCTTTCAACATTTCATTTAGAGTTTTATCATAACCAGGTGCTTTTTTGTTTTTTAATTTCTTTGTACATTCAAAAACTTCTTCTGGTGAGATTGAGAAATCCAAGGTACTAAATGTCTTTTCAAAAGAACTGCCCTTTTATATAGACTTCTCACTTTCTTTTTGTTCAATATTAAGTATTTGTTCTTTATTCATTAGATTACGAAAGTAATTATACCATTTTGTGGGAGATATTTTGTCAGAAAGAGGTTCTCTTGAAGTATGTGATTCATTAAGTTCCTCTATGATATTCCACAATTCTCCTGAGTTTGTGTTTTCAATATTTTTCACCTGGTTTGATAATTTTTTCCTTGCTGTTCTGATATTATACTATTAATACATGGTTGGGAGTGTGATGCTTTGATTTTAGTTCGAAGGGGAAATGGTCCAAATAAATGTTCAGTGACAAAACCTGAAAAAATAAAGTGTTCATACAGATCATTTTCTGCTATTGCATAATCAATTAGGCTAGGTGACAGTCCATGCATACCGTAACAAGTGAATTTTCCAGTTATATCTCCTAATTTTCTTGCATTTATGATACACATGTTACACATCTTACACAATTCTATTATGTCCTTCCCTCTACTATTCGCAGGTCTCATATCTTTGTTTCTCCTGCTAATAATAGGGTAATCTGTTTTACTTTCCCATGGGAGATTCTATTAGTTACCCCCTGCTTGTTCACGAAATACGGGCAAATATCAACGGTCTGGTGCCATATTCCATGAGGCCGGAGGCCGAATGGAATATGGCACTAGACCGTTGATATTTCCGTATTTCGTGAGAACAAGCAGGGGGTAACGATTTTATCTTTTTAAGTGTAGATCTACTTGAATTCTGTAGTGTAATCTCATTACATTGATCTTGAAATCGCCGGCTGTCAGCCATGTTTGTTGTCTGCATGCAACAAGATCAAGCGCATGCATACGCGCAGCTGTGATGATAACGTCATCACGGAATACCGCAAATATTCAGGGATGGATTTAGCGCATGCGCACAAATATCAACAACAATGCAAAACATAAAAAAACAACAGCGACATATGACCTCATTCACGGAATACGGGAAATATTCATGGGATGGTCTGCATTTGTGACCGAGTACACGGGTAATATGGGATTTTATCAAAGACATGATTGACCAATGAGATTACAGAATTCATGATCACTAAAAGATAAATTGCTGCATTATCCATGCATAATGAGTGATCTGACAATGTATTCGTATATCCATTGAAATCACCCATTAGTAGACACTGACAATTATTTTTGTGAACAGCTATTGCTCAATTACATCAATATCCGACGAGTATGTTGAATTTATTGGATTTATATAAAGGAAGCAAACAAAAACATCTTCTTTCAGGTCAAAAACTTCCTTTTTTAGCTTGAATATTCACTACAAGTATTGGGTAAAAAGATGAAACCTGCTTTAATCTCTTTTTAAATCTCATTCTTATGAATAATGGTCCTTATGACTATATGAATAGTGACCCCTTTCCATTTTACGAATAGCGGACCTTCAGGTATAGGAACTTACACGTTATGAATGGCAGTCCTTATGAATAGCGGTCATTATGACTAGCGGTCCTTATGACTATCGAGGTTGCCCCCAAAATATACATATACAGATTTCTTATTTTTCATACTACGTTATAACTTTAGGACTTCATTCTCAGAAACTTGCCTGAGAGAAAAGGATTTAACATTTTTATTTTCATGAAAAGAAGTAGGAGGAAAGAAAGGAATATTTGCAGCTAAGTCTTCCCCAACTTCTGAAAAATGCATGTTAAATTTTTCTGCTTTTAAAGTATCTTGGGAAATTTCAGAAAATTCAGATTGCATAGATTTACTTTTTTGGCATGACAGATTTAAGAAAATTCCACACCTCAGCGGATGAATATGCTGAAGATAATTTCTAAGAATAAAAGCTTCTTTTACGTTTTCTCACTCTAGACTTGACTTTGTTGTTTTTTTTATGATTACTCCATAATTGTTCATATAATTCTTCTTTTGATTTCCTTTTCTTCAATCAATTCAAACTCCAATCTCTTATATCTTGTTTTTTAAATTTATCTCTCTCTTCAATCGAATTAATAATTTGTGAACACATCGAAGGGGAATATCTCCACTTAACACGCTTATGAAATTGGCATGTGTGTATGTACAATATCTAAGATCAAATCCTCCCTAATTTTAAAGGTCATGTAAAGTTTTGGTAAGCCCTCAAAAACTGTTCGTCAGATTTCTTCAATTTTTGTCGATAAATAGCAAGATACTAGCAATACTAAGACACTGTGAAGATTAAGCCTCCTAAAGTTTAATATTAAACAAATAAGAGGCAAAAACTAATTTATGTGCCGGGACAGGCACGTAAAATCCCAACAAAGGCAGCATGTGCTATACACTGTAAACACACGTGTAAAACCAATGATGAGTAGCTACACACAGTGCACACACGCTGCCTCTATGCGAAGCCCCAAGATTGCTGTTAGGCCAGGAGCCTGTCCCAAAATAGTCACCCCATTTTACCGATAAGATTTGACCCCGTAAAGTTACTTAGACCATCTAAGTCATTGACATAATCCTGACAATATTTTTTGGCTACTTTTGAGAAAGCAATACATTTTTCACAATTTAATAAATTATTAACCAAAATACCAATTAACACCAAATTGCACCTCAAGAAGATGATTATACTCAAAATTATGTTATGAAAATTTAAAGTGAATTAAATGAAACGCTTTTGAATTATCAGAGTCAGAAGGTAAGAAAATGGTCTTTCTTGGCATACAGAGCATTTTGGGGGGCAAAGCATTGTCAAAGGGCACTTTGGGGTTTTAATTTCAGGGGGTATGACACCCCCTTCCCGATGGACAATTTTGTCAGTTTTCATATTTTGGGAATGTACATCCATAGCTCTTCCTTCTGACAAAATTTGGTCTCTGGGCTTTAAGGGGAAAAATTTACCCCAATTTTTAGGGGCCGTCTGACACCCCATCCCGACAGAAATTTTTGGCAGTTTTTTGTGTTTTGTAATGTCCAGTCATACTACTTCCTACTGACAAAGTTTGGTGCATGGGTGAGATGGGGTGAAACTGACCCGACTTTGGGGTCCCTTTTGGGGGCTCTGGGGGCTTAACCTGGCGGCTACGGTCAGGCTGACAACCTTTTTTGTCAATGACTTAGATGGTCTAAGTAACTTTACGGGGTCAAATCTTATGGGTAAAATGGGGTGACTATTTCGGGACAGGCTCCCAGACTATGTGTGGACGGGTCCTAGCATAATGGCAGTGATCAAGCATTCTTTACAGATATTTACACTGAAATTCACCAGAAATCATAGATGGAATACCAAATGATTTCTTACAGACATCTTTTGATACAAGGCAAACAACATGAGACTATATTTAACATGTTTCTTTCCAATTTCCTTTTTGCTACCAATACTGTACATGAACTTTAACTTAATCATCAACTGTAAATAAAGAATCTCACAGTAACGTGACCCCAGTTAATGCTCTCAAAGTGAAACAGTTTAGAAATCAGTAAGGTGAGCGAGTGGGGGTGGGCAGGGTTGTCGCTAAAGGGGGTGTGGGGGGGGGGGGTGAGAAGGGAAGGAAAGAAAAAAAACACGAAAAAACTTGCCAATTTTTTAGCTCGCTCGCAAAAACACTGGAAATTAAACCCGTTGACTACTGAATTCTTTAAGTCCCATGGGCTTAATACAGGAGCCACCCGGTTCCCGTAGTCTATGGATTGATATTCGGGCAAAAGGCGTCCCCCTTTGGCATTAGGCTGCAGCATCCCCCCCCCCCCACCCCGAGGATTTTCAAAGTTCGGCCAACCACCACTTCATCTTCGGCCAGGGAAGTGAGGTGCCAGAATATCCACATATTTGAGCAGCGAGGTTCCCAGATAATTATGTTACTTCTGTATTTAACTTCTGAACATTTTCACTATGAAAACTTCAAACAATTTCAGAAAAAAAAAAATTGAAAATTGAAAAGTTGACATTTGGGCTAAAGGCGTCAAACCACTCCTTGCGAAAATGGGCCTGTATGACCAAGATCTCTACATCTGTGTTTTTCTATTTTGTGGAGGGGGGGGGGGGGGAGGGAGATTAGGATGCAGCATTTTGTCGGCAAATTTGGCTGTCACATCCCCCATTAAAATGTTCTAGCGACCCCCCTGAGGGGGGGGGGGTATATCTGCACTTTGGAAAAAAAAAATGGGTAAAACTTACTCAATATTGGGTAAATTTTACCCAATTTTTGGATACATTTGATCCATTATTAGGTTAGAAGTTACCCAATGACAACTTTTATATTATAATGGGTTAAGTTTTACCCAACCTATTTTAGAGTGTGGTATCACAGAGTAGTGTAGAGTCATTGCAAGTTTTCGTGATATATTCCTGGTCTTCAGGGAAGGGGTGTATCCCTTCACCCTAAGCTGCATACGCCACTGCATGCGTAGAATAAGTAATAGAAATCACTATTTTCGAACCCATATGTTTTCCTGCATAGTAGAAAGGGTCAATTTGAGATATAATCTTACCTTGAATTGTTCTCAAGGAACAGACGAACAGTGCTATAAACATCCTAAACATGCCCATCATGATGTTTTTATCTCCCCTCGAACTCTCTCAGCTGATGTGCATAGTATACAGTATAATCTGTGAAATTTCCCAAATGCGATATGTTTCTACAATCGTTGTTCAAATATCTAGCGAATTGCGAAACATCAGGAATTAAAGTCTTTTGGAAAATCCAGAAAACCCAATCTCTTGCTTTGCGCAATATAGGTATGACCTGTGCGATATTGTTTCAATAATTCTAATTTGTTGGCGCATGCGCAAAAAACCCCCAGTAAGATTCTACTTGTATGTAAAATTCACCAGTTACATCAACGGCAGCGTCTACTCACATGCAATGTTAAGCGAAGAAGTATTCAGGAACGTTTTCAGTAAAAAGATTTTTTTTCGACGTTTTTAAGTCTAATGTTTTGACGTTGAGTGGGAAGCAAAAACTGAAAATGCATGATATCAACTTTGAAAATCTACAATTGAGTTTATTTCCTCCTCTTTCAAAGGAGGAACATAAAAACAGATCATTGGGACATGGAAATATACATATCGGACAAATATTCAAAAATTAAAATAAGCATGGCCAGTGGCGTGGTGGGGGGGGGGGGGGAGCATGTGCCATAATCGAATGGCCAAAACACCTTGAAAGAGAGAAATAGACAAGAAGAAATGGAAAGGCAACCACCCCTCCCACAACCCCTCTGACTAGATGATCTTGCTCCTTGTTATTTTATCCACCTAGTAAGAACCATACCCCACATGATATTAGGGCTCATTGGCTGGACCCACGCTACGCCACTGGGGACCGACGGCGATCGAAGTAACCTTCCAGGGGTATCACTAATGTCAAGGAAGACGGATTTTATTCGACTCAGAGAATTCTGTGCAATATCATCAATGTCGAAATGATAGAAACGTCAGACTGATCAAACCGGATTTTGATAATCAAAGACTATCATCTTAAAGATACAAAAATGTTATAGTGCTAAGTTGTTCAAATTTATCGTAAATTTATTGTAAAATCCGGCTAAAAAAGCTGGGTCCAACCATCCAGTCTGAGCACTCTCGTTATCCTCATGTGCTTTGTAAGCCCAGCTCTTGCTTTCAAGATGCCAGTTATAGAACCTGATGAATGGAAAGCTATTGATCTTGAACTGAAAACGCTATCAGGCGTTTTACGTCATGAACTTGCTACTGACACAATATCCCCCAAAGCAGTAGCAAAGTAATATACCCAAATTTTGTCTGAACTCCTATTGAACAGACCCAATAATGAATTTGCTAACGATGAGAAAATTAGGACTTATATAAAGCAACCGAAATCCACACGCGAAGCAATTAGGGTTAAGAACTTACTCAGAAAAAGAGCTTCCAGAAAGTACAGTACTGATGAAGTCAGAAAAGCCTATAGGCAGGAAGTTAAAGCACACAGTCAGCTTAAACGAATCAAAAGAAAAAAAGGAAGAAGTCTCAAGGTCAAAGAAAGAAGAAAACATGTACAGGAAAGACTTTTGGAATTTGGCTAAAAATATTCTTCAGGTTGTCTTAACAAACCTTCCCCGAAACCCAGTTTTCCCAAGGACTCTGCAAATGAATATTATCCAGCCACATACTCGACGCCGAATCCAATCAATCTAAGTAAGGTGAACTGGTTTCCTTTCATTCAAGTGGACGAGACCTCTTTTAACCTCGATCCAGTGAGGCCGAAACATATCAATACCATACTCCAAAGAAAGAAGCCATCTTCCGCACCAGGTGAAGATGGAATTATGTATGGTGTTCTTCGCAAACTTATCAGTTCCCATCTATTCTTAGCTACAATGTTTAGTAAACTACTGTATTCAACTGACCCTCCAGAGGAATTGTCAATTTCCATCGTTACCCTTATAAGGGTGGCAATACTGACGACCCCAAGTCATTCAGCATGATCGCCTTGACTTCTACAACTGGGAAACTGTTTCATCAGCTCAGAGCAGTTCGCCATTTCGAACGGTCTTATCCAGTGGCGCAAATCCATTTTTAAATTCGGGGGGGGGGGGGGGGGGGACACCACATGATTTAACTATTATACCCTGTCTGAAATGTCTGAAAATTTTCTGCCAAAAAAAAAAAAGAAAAGAAAAAAAAAAAGGTCATCACATTTTTTGGGTCTAGTTTTCCTCCAAAATTCTCTGACAAAAAAAAAAAAAAAAAAGTTATTCAAAAAGGTTGGGGGCGGGGGGACATGTCCCCTTGTCCCCCTGGATTTGCGCCCATGGTCTTATCGATCCAGAAATGCAAAAAGCCTTTTTAAAAGGAATAAATGGTTGTATTGAAATTAGTCAGGTAGTCCGTGAGATCCTCCAAGATGCCAAACATCGGAACAAGACGGCCCATGTGACGTTTTTTTGACCTACAGGATCCATTCGGGTCTGTAGAGCATGAGCTAATATACAATGTACTTGAGGTTTAGAAAGTCCCGATTAAAGTAAGATCATACATAAGGAACCTGTACTCCAGACTGAGTGGTCAGGTGCGATCTACTCACTGGCCATCGTGTCGATTTTCCTTTCCGGAGAGGAGTTTTCCAGGGGGATCCGTTATCCCCGATCATCGTTCTGCTGGTTTTCAATCCTCTCCTTAACCATTTAAAGACTCTGGAGAACCGATATGGCTATAACCTGGATGGAACAAGGTTCATCAGTGTCCCTTTCGCTGACGACTTTAATCTTATAACGTCCAAGAAACGCACCCATCAGTGAATCATGAACGAGATTGCTTCGATGACAGAGAGCATGAATCTCACCTCGAAGCCTTCAAAATGTTGCAGTTTCTCAGTATGCAGCGGCAAACCAACGGATATCAAATTCACACTTAATGGCAACTCGGTGCAAACTGTGAAAGAGAAACCAGAAAAATTTCTCGGATCATTGATAACTTTCAATATGAAATCAACGGATGCCTTCTCCTTTATAAGACAGAAATTGAAGTCCATATTTAGTAACATCAGTGCTAGCCATGTTCGCAACTAGTATAAGTTAGCAATATTCTACAGATATTCGCTTCCATCGCTGCGGTTCATGATTTGACCAACACTCGGCTAGATGATCTTGATACTGCAGTGACAACACAGCTGAAGTCATGGCTTAACATACCTTCTTCTTTACTTAAGTAAAAGAAGGCAGTATGTCTCAGTTAATGGCACCGTATCAGGGTTACAAGATGTTACCTGTGGAGTTCCGCAGTGGTCTCTTCTTGGCCCACTTCTATTTATTTTGTATATCAATGATTTTCAATATTCATCCAATATTTTATCTTCCATTTTATTTGCTGATGATTCCAGTGTTTTCTTTTCTCATAAAAATCAACACACACTTTTACATACGGTTAATGCAGAATTAGCTAATGTTACGTTATGGATTCATGCTAACAAACTGTCTTTGAATGTACAAAAGACTAATTACATGCTCTTTAGTAACTCGTTAAAGTCTTTGCCTGGTGATGTGTACTTTAATGGGGTACAGATTGAAAAGGTCTCAACAACTAAGTTTCTTGGGTTACATATTGATGATCAATTGAACTGGAAATGTCATGTTGATAAACTATGCAAGTTGCTGTCAAGGAATACAGGAGTAATACACAAGTTGAAATCGGTTTTTCCTGAGGAAATTCTTGTTATATTGTACTCATCTCTAATTCTTCCATATTTAAATTATGGTATACTTGCATGGGGAAAAACACTTAAAACTCAGTTAGAGAGGTTACTCATTATTCAAAAGAGGGTTGTAAGGATAATGTGTAATGCTGCTTTCCGAGCCCACACAGATGGTTTATTTTCGAAACATAAAATTTTGAAGGAAGAGGATGTTTATAATCTGCAGTTGGGCTCTTTCATGTACAGTCTTAATGAAGGAACTATACCATTAGCTTTGACTAAGATATTTGTAAAAAATAATCAGGTACATAACTATTCAACAAGACAGGCATCAGATTTTCATCTGCCTTGTTCGAGAACTCAATTTGTTCTCAATACTCTGGTGTGTACTGGGCCAAGGTTCTGGAACTCACTTGATTCTAGTGTAAAACAGGCAGCAAGTTTACCAGTCTTTAAGCGGAAATTAAAGTTGATTCTTCTAGGTGACTATAGTGTTAATCACTGAATACTTTTCGTGGCTTGAAAGGAGAATTTACATGCATTTTGTTCTAAATGAGAAATCTCATGATAAAACAGAAGAATGGTAGGTTAATGGTTTTAATTATGTACTGCTGTACATAGTCAACTACTTTCCTGTTTGTTTTTGTCTTGTGAATGTGTGTTCTGTCCCAATGATTTTTCCTTTCCCTCTTCTCTTTTCCTTTCTCAAATGTATCTTGTCATGTAATTATCTTTCCCCTTTGTACATATAACTTTCTTCTCTTTTTTTAAAGATATCATACGCATATGTAATACCGTATCCGGACAACTACCCCCTGGACAATTACCCCCCGGACAACCACCCCCCGGAAAACCACCCCCTGGACGACTACCCCCCTAGGACAACTACCCCCCAGGACAACTACCCCCTAGGACAACTACCCCCAGGACAACTACCCCCAGGACAATTACCCCCCAGGACAACTACCCCCAGGACAATTACCCCCCGGACAACTACCCCCGAACAACTACCCCCTGGACAGCTACCCCCGGAAAAATTGTCCTGGGGGTAATTGTCCTGGGGGGTAGTTGTCCTGGGGGGTAGTTGTCCTGGGGGGTAATTGTCCTGGGGGGGTAATTGTCCTGGGGGTAGTTGTCCTGGGGGGTAATTGTCCTGGGGGGGGGGGTAGATGTCCTAGGGGGGGGGGGGTAGTCGTCCAGGGGGTGGTTTTCCGGGGGGTAGTTGTCCGGGGGGTAGTTGTCCAGGGGGTAGTTGTCCTAGAATCATGTAATACAATGCATTTATTACATTTAAGTTGAATATTTTTTTGGTAGAATTAGTCGTTAGCCATATTACTAGTAATTTGAAAATTAATTATCATGCAATCGCCTTGAGAGGGACCTTATGTCACAAGCTATGCTTTCCTAGGTCTCTCGTCTTTCTTCATGTTACATACTCTCTTCCTGTTAGGTTGTTAAATCATCGTTATTATTTACTTCGTAGCTATTTTCTCATACATGTATTATTTTATTGGTCATATGTATCTTGTGTATCCTGAAGAAAGATAAATAAACTTGAACTTGAACTTGAACTTCTCATGGAGCCACTCCCGCAATCTTATATAGCCACGATGGACTACGACTAAATCTTCCATCCAAAGTCTATAAAGAGTCCCACGTGTTGGCACATGCGTCGTCCAGTACGAGAGCAGTCCCAAAGGTCCAAGCCGCTCTAGATGCTAAGGTGTCCCGAGAATCGCAATGGAGTCGGAAAATGTCTGTTTGTAATGCTGCTGTCTGCGAACACTACTACACGAAAGAACAAAACGACAAATGGGTCAAAACGAAGGCAAATGTTAAACGGTTATTGCTTGAAGAAAAAACTTAGTTCTGGAGACAAAGGGTAGCACCATTAATAATAATAATAATAATAATAATACTTGGATTTATATAGCGCCTTTTTCATTAGTATTTCAAGGTGATTTCCTTAAATTAATTGAAGTGGAACAGAGTGATCTTACAGGGAGATCGATTATCTACGATTTACCTAAGAATGTGTTAAGTTTTATTACACGTGCTGCAATCAATGCCCTCCCAACAGCCGATAATCTCAAACGCTGGGGTAAGAAAATGAATACTCGATGTAAACTATGTGGAAATCATGAAACATTGGCTCACAAATTGAACATATGTGCGACTTCTCTTGGTCAAGAACGATTTAATTATAGACACGATAGCATCATTAACTTCATTGTACTAGCACTTAAGCAGATTAATGACCTTGACCTTAAGATTTATGTTGACATCCCAGGTCACAAAATTAATGGGGGAACTGTACCTTGTGACATAATCACAACTGCAGAACGGCTAGATATTGTCATTGTCGATTATAGTAAGAAATCAGTGGTGATTGGAGAACAAACGGTACCCTTCGAATTGAACAATGAGAATTCCAGAAAGAGAAAATCTGAGAAATATGCCCCTCTAGTTTCAGAAATCCATGAGAGGGGATTGTCTTGCCGTCTCATATGTTGTGAGGTTGGGTCAAGGGGACTCGTCACCAAGGACAACAAATGTCAGATAACTGCATTATTCAAGTCAGTCCGACGCTCAGTCAAACCCCGAGAATACATCCCACTTATATCTAAGATTGCCATTTTAACATCGTATGCAATCTACAACGGAAGAGCAGAACCATCATGAGTTAAACCATATATATCCGTAAAGATACACCGTGATATGGATACCATGGATATAATGATGTTAGACTACCATTATTATTCCTAGTAAAACTTATATTATACTGATAGCATGATATGCTTTGTTCCGTCCTTGTATTGTACATATTGCAACCTGGAAATATGATCTTACAAGCTTTTGGTCGTTTTTCCCATTTTGGTAGACTTATGAGAAAATCCGGGGGGGGGGGGGTGGGTTATTTAAAGAATTTTTTTAACCAAAGGCACTGATTTAATTCCACTGTCATTGGAACTATATTATCTACTGTATGTATATCTTGCATGCAAAGTGTTACGGCGACCTTACTATTAGATGATGAATTGTACTCATGTATCAAGTAATTTACTGTATGTAGATTGGTTTCGTTAATTCTTTAGAAAGTATAAGCCTACGGTATTGATTAGACTCAAGTTATCTTACTATCTCCAGCATGCCAATTCCTTTGGTTGGTCTTTTCTTCCCTTTTTTTTTTTCTTCTATTATATCCAAATTTGGGTTATCCTAAGTAGTTTCATTGTTAATCTCCAATTACACATATATATTTCGTTTCATTTGTAGACAGTTACTACTCAGTAGATGATGCAATTTCTAAATCACGTTTTTTATCACGAAGCTATAAATTTCCATAAATTATCCACCACTAGTGCAATTAGTTAATTTTTGTAATTCTCTTAGTAAAACGTTTTCGACTACACACAAATAGATTGCCTGGATGTTTCCTTTTACATGCATGTTTACAACCTCTTTTTTATGTCCTTTAATTTTCTAGCCATTTTTTTGGACGTTCTGTGCTTGTTGTATTTTTGTATAGTTTGTTTCTTTGCACTTTTTTTTGATTATTACCTGTATGTACATGTATATTTTCATTTATAATGCATGTAAACAAGACGAATTTCCTTATGTGGACAATAAAACATATATATAACATATGACACCATGTTCCTGGAAATCTGTTTGAAAATATTTGAAATATGCAAAATATGAAATGAAGCAGCATTACGAAATGATCATTTCGGAATGACTTCTCAAAGTCAGTGGGAAATAGAATATAAAATAATCATTTTATGTAAATAAATAGTACAAACATAATTTGAAACACAGACTGAGCAAACAGTTCCACAAGTTTTGATGACCTAAGATATCTGTGCTAAAAATAGCTCTGTTATTATTTATTAATCTACTATATTTATGCAAATTTTATTCACAATTCATAACTTTGTTCATAATTAAACGTTTAAAAAATTCTGATGAGTATTCATTAGTGTAAAATGCTTCTGTCAAGTTTAAAAAACATTCAGATAGATTTTTCATTACCCTTTTATATTTCTTATGAATTATTATTATTATTTATTATTCATGAATTTCATATGATTTGTTTTATTGAAACTATCATCTAGATCAATATTTTGATCAAAAATACAGGACAATCCAACCTATAGATGAAAGAAATAGACCACATTAACAAATGCAATGAGAAAACACCATTTTCCCATTCGTTTTGTACACAAATACCAAAACACCCAAATTATCAAATTTTATATTATTTCCATATTGGAAAATGATCTCATCTCAACTTTAGTTGATAATTGTGCGATATAAGCTGAACTAATGTTCGTTTGAATTAACTTATACAAAAAATGAATTCAATGTCATTCCGTAACATTATTTTGTTATATCATAATTCATATGTCATATCGCCGACTGCCTTAAGAATAAAGGCCATTTAATCCCCGACCAGTAGTTTGTAATCGCTGATAAATTGCCCACCAACTGCTGATCATTCTCTGACATTCCTACAAGCGATTGCCAATTAGTCTCTGATGATCGGACAATGTTTGTACGTTTTTTCGGCGACTACCCTACAACCGACTGCAACTGATCGCGGAATGATTTTTTGTTGCAAATTGGTTGTCGATTGGCGCCGCTTTTTTTTAGTTATCAGCAAGTCAGCATAGGATCGTACGCTTAGTGAGAACTACGCTTAAGATTATCCACAATTTACCACTAGCCTATTAAATGCAGATGATTTTTACCCGTCTTTGGAAAAACCTAAACAGATCTTTAAAATATTTACATATAAGATCTAAAAAAAAATCTAAATAATCTGATAATGCGGAACATTACAACGCGTCAAGTTGAAAGGATTTATGCACAGATTGACATTTTCCTCTTTAAAAAAAAGTTAGTAATAATCTATAATCATATAATATATAAGCTTTAAAGGTTTCTACACAATTTTTGCAATACAATGAAGAGTTCGTTATTCTTTTAACAAGTCAAATAACATAGTATCGTAATATGAGCGTATACATTTATACATTAATATGATTATAAGAACCTACGTCTACACATCAATTTTGTGCATTACATGACAAGATCATCATCAGTATTGTTGCTATACATCACATCCCTCTGTCTTGCTTCCTGTATTTCTTCGTAAGTGTCTTCCGGATCCGATTTCGCAACATTTTGATAAGCAACATTTATGCCGAGTTCCTTTAGATCGTGGTAGGTATGAGGGTCACCACGATTCTGGTAGTTCGGTGTATCGGTATTGGAATTTTGATAGGCATGGGTGTCATTATTCATGTCTAGGTAGGTATGGCGGATTGCCTCGGAGTCTTCAAATACATCATTTTCGTACGTCTGAGATGTGGAAGATGCGCCATTTGGTGGTGATGCTGCTGGGTCAGCATTTAATCATCTTTCTTTGACCCTGTTAACAAATGAAAGAAAAAAAAAACAAATACATGTATATTTGAAAAAATACTTGAGGTAGATTTTATCATTCTACAAAACGGGGACTCTTTTATGATACGGGAACAAATGCGGAAAAATAAAGATGACAAACTGATCGAGACAGACAAAGAAAGAGCAGAAAGTGGGACTAGGAGAACAAATGAGGAGAGAGAGAGAGAGAGAGAGAGAGAGAGAGGGTGTGGGTGTGGGGGAGGAGTGCTCGCATACAAAAAGGGAGAGAAAAAAACCCAAATAGTATACGCGCAGGGGAGACAAGAACAGAGTTGCTAGAGAAAACGAATGATAATTACCAGTTATTTAGGGCGACATAATCACAGGATTATCAAGAGATTTCAGTTTAAAAAAACATTTTATAATGGTCTTTTTATATGGATGTTACAGTGTTATGTGTGATTCGCATGTGGTATTTTCGGTACTACTACTACTATTACTACTACTACTACTACTACTTCTGCTGCTGTTGCTACTACTATTACTACTACTAAGGGGGTACTAGCTTGCCTAGCACCTCCTTGCTACTACTTCTACTGCTGCTGCTACTACTACTACTACCACTACTGCTACTTTTTATATTGATATTACGTTGTGAAATGTGATCCGATCATGTGGTATTTTCGGTACTACTACTACTACTACTACTACTACTACTACTACTACTACTTCTGCTGCTGTTGCTACTACTATTACTTTTACCACTACCAAGGGGGTACTAGCTTGCCTAGCACCTCCTTGCTACTACTTCTACTGCTGCTGCTACTACTACTACTACCACTACTGCTACTTTTTTTATATTGATATTACGTTGTGAAATGTGATCCGATCATGTGGTATTTGTGGTACTACTACCATTACTAATGATACTGTTACTACTATTACGACTACTGCTACTACTGCTACTACTACTACTACTACTACTACTGCTGCTGCTGCTGCTACTACTATTACTATTACTACTACTACTTCTACTTCTACTACTACTACTACTGTTGCTGCTGATAGTTTTACTCCTACTACTACTGCTACTACTACTACTGATAATATCAGATAGTAACAGGGGTAATACACTGTAAAGCGATTTTATTTATTAAGAAAGCGAATATAAAAAACTATTAATTAAGTAATTAACACCTGCTTTTTTTACAGTTAGCTTACCTTCTGTAGAACACCACAGCGGTAACTAGGAGTAAGATGATAATCAGAGGGACAATCACACCCCCTACTAAGGCTCCCACTTGTTTCTCCTTACCACCATTATCACCTGAGCAGAAAGATTTTAATATGAGGGCATGGTGATTACAATCGTAACACTAAAACTCTCCAGAAGAAATATAGTCTAGAAGAATGGTATATGATCATAGATCACATACAGCCGTATTTTGTTAATACGGGTGAAATGGGCTATCCACCGTGTGTAAATCATGATTTATATTGTGTATATTATTTATGTCATTGATTACGGAAATAAAAACAAACAAAAGAGGTTTATTTAGTATAGGATGGAGTTTTCGCATTCACCGTTCGTTGATTTGATTTGATTTGATGAGGGGTTTATTAAATTCAGGGGCGGCGGAGCATCTTTCAGAGAGGGGGGGGGGGGGGAGGGGCACCAGCAAAAAGGGCACCGGGGGGGGGGGCACCTACAAGGGTGAACATAAAGCAAAAAAGGACCGTTTTGTGACAGTGGTATTACCCTACAATCTAATCAATGTAATTATTATCAAGCATCACCTTCTTCCTTTTTATTGTGGTTCTGGTCACTACTTCAGCTTCCCTAATTAGTAGTTGTGTTTAATGGTCTACCGATTCATGTGCGATCGAGCAAAAATTTTCGGAATTTTTTATAATGCTGAAGTCCTTGAGTTGTACATAATTGACAACCATATGATAATAATAATAATAATAATACCAAAAAAAACAGCAAATTCATTTCGGGGAATGTCGAATTATCTTTTAATTTGTACATTAACGCTGTCGTTTATTTAGGATTACACCGACGTATAACATACTTTATTCAATCTGCTTGGTTTCATTATATACTGTAAGAGCAAGCGAGCGCAGCGAGCGAATTATAGGGACATTTTTAGAAAATATTGCCCTTACTTGGCGTAAATTAATGGCACATTCGAGAGAGCGGAACGAGAAATTCTCTGCTGGGGGGTTGGGGGGTTGGGTGGGCATTGTGCCCATTTTGCCTCCCGCTCCGCTACCTTACAATGTACATGTAGTTGAAGTAATATGGGTACCTTTAAAAAGCCGCACTGAGTCTTTGAAGCTAGACATGGTTCTTTTGTAAAAAATAACAGTTGGAAATGTAAGTAAACGGGGGCATTATAAGAAGAGGAAAGGGCTCTTATCAGTGGTGGAAAGAGGCACTTATAAGAAATGAAAAGGGGTACTTATCAAAATGGGAAAATTGACACTTATTAGAAGGGAAAAGGGGCACTTATCAGAAGGAGAAAAGGGCATATGTTAGAAAGAAAATGGGCAATATCTAGATTCGAAAAGGGGCATTTATCAGGACAAAAGGATACTTATTTATATTAGAGAGATGAGGTGGCAATCATCAGATTTGAAAAGGGGTTCTTTTCAGAAGGCGAAAAGGGTACATTTTAGAGAGATAAGGTGTAAAATTATCTGATTTGAAAAGGGGGACCTTTCAGAAGGAGAGAAAAGGGCACTTATCAAAAGAGAAAAGGGCACTTATCAAAAGGGAAAAGGGCACTTATTAGAAAGGAAAAGTGGCATATTTAGTAGTAGAAAAAAGGCACTTATCAGAGAGAAAGGGGGCATTTTTCAAAAAATAAAAAGGGCACTTTTGGGGTACTTGGAAAAGCAGGGGGCATTGTGCCCCCCTGCTCCACCCCTCGGGCGCGCCGCCCCTGACAAAATTCTTTGAATGAGTGCATTCACATTTTCATATTAGATTTAAAAGTGATTATTTCATATTATTATTCAACTTTTCTAAAGGCTTTCCAGTATTGGGCTAATCTTAGAGGGGGAAAGTAATATTATGCCTTTAGAGATAAATGCACATAAAGAAGCCTAGATATTGACCTTACTTTGATATGCAATCCATATATTTTTGCACACATTAATTTCTTATGAAGTTCAGGGTAGTACAAATTTTCATCAGATCCACGTTCTTACCCGAGAAGACCGTCTTGGCATTCACTGTTTCCGACCACTCACTAGAACCAACTCCATTAACAGTTTGCACCTGGTAACGATAGAAGATGTGTTGGAGAAATAATGACTATAGATCTATAGACATCATGCACACGTGAAAAAGTTGTACAAAGCTGTCAAGTCTATACGTAATCATGAAATAATTTTTTAAAAAGATCATATCCTCTACAAGATGCAATCTGCGTTCGTCATCTTTGACATCAGCACATCCATTTATGACAATGATATTGTTATATACTTTGAAAAATGAAAATATAATGAAATAAAATCTAAATCTGAAATCTGAAATCTGATACAGAATCATTCGAATGTGACATGTATGAACTCGGTATCATACGTTTAATTGGTAATTGTCTTTTATATTCATGTCGCAGATATAAAGGATCACTAGTGATACTACCTAAAAATAAATGACATTAGAATTCTATTAACGTCTGCCTGGGTTACTGCTCATTCTACATCTAAAAAGCATATAATAAAAATATGAACATACTGTAGCGTAACTGGTCCCCCTGGAGGTGCTGGAGTAGCGTCCACGAGCAGTCAGTCAGTGGGCCCAGTTCACGCTGGAACACACTCAATCGTAATCTCTAATCACTCCGTGGATTCTCTCACTCTTCACTTGGGCTCGGCCACATGCACTCACGCAATTTATCACTCAACAGACACACACACACTGAGAAGATCAATCAATTGCACTTACACGTTCTTTAAAGTTGACATGCAAAAGTCTTTATTCTGGACAGTGCTTGTAGTTGTACTTGCACTCAGTCGCCGTCCAACACGCGTACTACTCATAACACAACCATATAATCATGCATATAAGCAAATCAACTAACTAGGTACGCGCGAACGAACAAACATACGCGCAGCGCAGTGCGACGTCACAGGACGTCACAATGCGTTAAGTAGGTAAAACAATGGAAACTCAATTTCGTGACATTACCCCGCCCCCAGAGTGGGCAGTCCTCTGACCAAATGTATAAACCATACCAAAAAGTGTGTTGCATTCTCAACCATGCGCGCGCGCGTATCACTTTCCCTCTGCGATTCCCTCCATAGAACCCTGTACATTAATCATGAAAAACGTAAATTTCAACTTTTAGAAATACTTATATCTTTTTCACTTTTTAACAATTTAATTCAGTTAAAAAGGAATATGAATATTGAAGAAACAAAGAAGCTGCTGAGCATAAAAATGTAATCATCTCATATGTAGAATTCTGGTCAATTTTGTTTGAAAACGGCCTTTTTATGTTGCCTCACAAAAACGTAGAACACCCAAATTACACGTGTTTCTATGGGGAAAGTAATCGACTCACGGTGACAAGGTAATTTTGTTAATTGGTTAGCAGTGCTGTTAATGGTGGGAATTAACCAGTTAAAAGGTTTCTTAAAAGAGTAAGAGTTCTAGGTTTGACCTTTCTTATTTTGACTTCTACTGGTTTTGTAGAATTCTGGCCTTTTTATGAATTAGTTATGAAATATTTTGTGTTTTTAGACTGATTCTGTGCGCGCGCACCACTGATCTTTACAGAGATCAGTGGCGCGCACGTGTCATTCTGATGACATTCAGGCTACGCGCAGATGCAACAAATTGCGCGAAACTTATTGACATGCACACACAAAAAAAATTGTCTCAGTAATGCTTTTGGCAAGAACGAGGCTTATAATTTAGGTATTTCATTCCTTTTAAATTGCGAACACCAACTAAAAAGAGGATACATTTTGACATAGAGTTGAGATAAATCTGCTCGAATACTTGGAACAGGTAGAAGAAATATCAGTGTCCTAAATATAGGCCCACCAATAACAATGGAAATGAGGTAAGAATTATGTACAGGTACTATATACACATGTATTCCCATTTTTTTTGGTAGTAGAATGAAGATCATAAAAACATGGCGGGCAGCTTCTAAGAAAGATCGAAGGCACATACACTTCTTTTGGAATGCATTACGAACAATATACATAATAATTCAATCAAGAACTGTTCATCTAAACTCGAGTTATAAATTCATATTACTTCACTGTATCTAAAAGAGTAGTTTCTGTTAAACTCCAACAATCTATTTAATAGATTGTGACATAATAGATATATAATCCATAAAATATAATCCATAAGAGGAACAAGAGGTCCGTATGAAATTCAAGGTAAATCTCCTAGAAACCTGCTGAATAGAAACGAGGCAAATAGCGTAACATTTTCAAATACAGCCCAACAGTCAATTACAAAGAAATACAGGTTATAAAACATTTTCAATGTTATCGCTGAAAATCCGTGATCGCTAAAAGCATGAGTTTAAAGTTCAGGTAGGGTGGCTCCCGCCACCAAGTTTACAGTGTAATGTTTCTTTAATTCTTCTTCCGACACCAAAACTCCATCGCTGAAGGAACGTCTTGTCGTGACCTCGGTGATTCTCTGGACACGACCGACTAGCGCCCTCTCGAGCTCCTGGACAGTCATATGGGGTCCTAGCTGATCACCTACGAGATGATGGAGATTTGTTGTTCCTGGTTTTCCCTCCCCACAGCCATGTAGATAAACCACGCCGTACTCACGTACTTTCTCCTCCTGAATTAGTTTGTTGCCCCCAGAGAAATACGTCGAAGATGACCTTTCCTCAACCTGAAGAGGGGTGCCAGGTAGGGTACGTTGCAGCTCCAATTCTTGAATTGGCGTTCCCATCTGTATCCTCCTAACCTCCGGTTCCTTTGGGGTCGCGCAGTCAACTTCAGCTTCTGACTCTGATTCTTCTGATGCTGACGACGTTGAGGGGGCCTCCTGTGCATGTTCCTTCTCCTGCAGGAGCATACCGAGATGCTTCCCTCTTACAGGCCTACTCGGAACCGCTTCCACCTCCACTGTACGAATTGTTGCCGGGGACACATGGACACTGAGCTCCCCTTCCGGACTCTGAACAGACTCTCGTACCCTGTTCTGTTTGGATGCAGGGGTTACCGAAGTCTCTTCTCGACACCTGTCTTTGTCTACAGACCGTCTGCTGGCCCTGGTAACGTCGCTATGGGGGGACCGTCTCCTGACACTCAATGCTCTTCTCCGGCCCTCATGTCGGCTTCGCTGGTGCCTCTGAAGGTTGTCTTTTCGATAAAAAGTCCTCCCACAGTCCTTGCACTTAAAAGGCTCCCTGTGGTCGTGCTTCTCCTCGATATGTCGCTCCAAACTTCTCTTATGGGAGAAAAACTCTCCGCAGGAATAGCACTTAATGTCTCTTCTGTAGTGGCGCATGGTGGATCACTGAAAGAAAATCAAGACAGAAGAATAGAAGGTTAATGTTCTGGTAATTGGAATCGTTTCTGGATTTTGAAATTCATAACTGTAGTGGGGGTTCTAATACTTGTATCGTTGTGGCAGATTTCTTTTCCTTGGTGGATTTCTTCTAGGTCGAGTCGTTTGCGAGTCATCAGGTTCTTCCACCACCTGATCTATCCTGTCTTCCACCCTCTGATGCGATTCCAATGGGCTATCAGCTGCCTCATCAGTCATGTCCTCCGTGACTTCCTGATCCTGTCCGGGTTGGCTATGAAGTTCCTGGTCGATCATGTGCTCCACCTTTTGATGGTGTCCAGGCTGGCTGTGTGGTTCCTGCCCACTCTGTGTTTCACTTGGTTGGTCAAGAGGGACTCCCAACCAGGATTGTGGAGGTTCACCGACGTAAGGTTTTAGCCTATCTACATGAACTACTTTCATCTTCCCCCGTTTCTTTGCCTGTATCCTACAGGTCACATCGGACAACCGGTGTACAATCAAGTAGGGACCTTCCCACCTTCTTTGCAACTTTGGAGATAGACCCTTGGTTTTCGCAGCATTGTGGAGCCATACGAATTCTCCAACCGCAAATGGTCTGCCTTCAACCTTTTGGTCGTAGGTTTTCTTCTGGCGTCTTGCGCTCTGTGCAAAGTTAGCCCTTGCCCTTTGGTGTGCTGCTCTCATCCATTGACGTAGGGTGTACGCATAATCTGTTTTCAGATTGGTTCCATCGTCCGCATCATCCTGTAGTGCTTCTGTCATAAGATCAACTGGTAGATGTATCTCCCGTCCTAACATTAGCATGTTAGGCGTCTCTCTTGTTGAGTCTTGGGGAGCTGAACTGTAGGCAAGCAGAGCCATAGCTAACTTTTCGTCCCAGTCTCTCTGTCGGTTGAATGGCTCGATCATCATAGAGAGCATGTTGATCAGGGTACCGTTGAATTTCTCAATCAATCCGTCAGACTTCGGGTTATACGGTGTGGTACGTGTCTTATGTATGCCGAGAATTTCCTTGAAGACATGGGACTCAAAATTTCGACCTTGGTCAGAATGTAGAACAGCCGGCACTCCAAAGCGGCAAACAAACTCGTTTACAAACTTTTCCGCTACACTTTCTGCTGTCTGATCAGGTATAGGGTAGGCCTCCATCCACTTGCTAAAGTAGTCTCCAACCACCAGGATGTATTTGTTTCCTCTTTCCGTTTCGGGTAGCGGTCCAACTATGTCCATGGCAACACGTTCCATCGGCATCCCAACCGAATCTTGTTGCAAGGGGGCCCTGCGTTTCTTAGCTGGTGACTTCTTGGAGGCACAGATGTTACACTGCCGCACTATTGACCGTATATCTGCATCCATTCCAACCCAGTAGAACCTCATGCGAACTTTAGCTATAGTTTTGTTCATCCCTAGATGTCCGCTGGACTTCCCGCCATGCAACTCTTTCACGACTTCCGAACGAAGCTTGGTTGGAAGGACGACATGCCAAGTTATCTCTTGCCCTTGATCACATTCCCATTTTCGGTAGAGAACCCCATGCTTGACCGCTAGTTGATCCCACATTCTCCAGTAAGATTTCTCGACACTAGACTTTGATGTCATGGAGGACCAGTCAGGTCTGTCTTTTGATTGTCGTTTAGCTTCCAAGATCCACTTGATTGATGAATCCTCTGCTTGCTCTTGGCTCAGATCTGCATTGCTGATACTTGGTACTAAGGTCACCGCTTTTGCCTCTGCACGGTCACTTCGAGGTCCTGCTCGGCTTTCAAAGCTTGCTGAATCCTCATCCCGCTTACACTGGGGACAAGGCCGTCTTGACAGGCTATCTGCATTGGCATGTGAGCGCCCAGCACGGTGTATGACTTTGATTTCGTACTCTGCTATCACCTGAAGCCATCTGGCCATCTGACCTTGAGGATCACAAAAATTCAGAAGCCACTGGAGTGCCCCATGGTCAGTCCTGACCGTAATCTTCTGACCGTACAAGTACTGTCGGAATTGCTTCAGAAATACTACGACTGCTAGCAACTCCTTCCGGGTCACACAATAGTTCTTTTCCGCCTTGTTGAGAGCTCTGCTAGCGTACGATATGACCCTTTCCTTCCCGTCGATCACTTGAGATAGTACAGCTCCTATGCCCTCATTACTAGCATCTGTGTCCAATATAAACTCCTCCTCTGGGTCTGGGTATGCCAAGATCGGCGATTCTTGAAGTCGTTTCTTTAGCTCCTGAAAGGCATCCTCGCAATCTGCAGACCATGCGAATGTGTGAGATTTCCCAGTTAGACGATGTAATGGCCGGGCGATGTATGCGAATCGTGCAATAAATCTCCTATAATAGGAGGCTAGTCCCAGAAAGCTCTGTACTTCCTTGGCATTGGTCGAGGTTGGCCACTCCTTCACCACTCTAATCTTCTCAGGATCTGTCGCTACACCTTCTCTGGACACCACATGCCCTAAGTACAGGACACTTTCCCGGAAAAGATGGCATTTCTTAGCTTTGAGCTGCTTGCCGAAGGCGTTGGAAGACCATCCCAAGTCGAGTCAGTTCATCGTCAATTGTCTTGGCAAACACAATGACATCGTCCAGGTAAACCAAAAGTACTTCCCAATGCAGTCCTGCTAGCACCTGCTCCATAAGCCTCTCAAAGGTGGAAGGGGCGTTGCATAGACCAAAGGGCATGACTTTCCAGCTATACAACCCTCCCCGAACGACGAAAGCTGATTTCTTTTTGGCCTCTTCATCTAGCTCGACCTGCCAGTATCCTGAGGCCAGATCCAAAGTGGAGAACCATTTGGCACCTCCAAGTGCATCAAGCGAATCATCTGTGCGAGGTATTGGGTAGCTGTCCTTGATTGTCAAGTGGTTCAGACGACGATAATCCACACAAAACCTCTTTGACCCGTCTTTCTTCTTGACTAGAACAACGTTGGACGACCAAGGGCTGTCTGAAGGCTCTATTCTGTCATGTTGAAGCATGTCTTGGATCTGACGGTCAATCTCTTCCTGCTCCTTGGGTGGGAACCTACGAGGTCTTTGTCTGATTGGTTTACTATCCCATGTGTTGATGTGATGTTTGACAAGGCCAGTTTTCCCAATGTCTGAGTTTGCAATTGCGAAAATATCCTGATTCTCACACAGTAGTTTTGCAATCTTGCCATGGAAGACTTGGTCTATCCCTTCCTTGCTTCTTTCAAAGAGATCAACGAGATGCTCTGGGACTACCTGGTTATCGACTGTCGGTAAGGAATTGTCATGGCACTCTTCTATGTCCGCTCCACTGATGGGGGTAAGATGGCCGGCAAGTGTACCTCTTCGAATCACACATGCCTTCTTTCCCGGGTTGAAGACTCGAACAGGAAGGGTGGTTCCCATCCTCTCTACAACTACCCGTG
This sequence comes from Heliocidaris tuberculata, assembly GCA_025618425.1. Taxonomy (NCBI): domain Eukaryota; kingdom Metazoa; phylum Echinodermata; class Echinoidea; order Camarodonta; family Echinometridae; genus Heliocidaris; species Heliocidaris tuberculata. Next base: position 4,485,616 of record CM046838.1, on the reverse strand, counting down.
CCACGATGATGCCTTTGTGCAGGAGCTCACTACTCATAGCAGGTTCGATGAGGGCAAATCCTGTCTCTTCTTGCATCCCTGTAGTGTGACCCGGAATAACAACCTCATGACCAGGTGGCACCCTGGTAGTTGCCCCTACCACAACTCTGGAGCTCAATCAATCAATCAATCAATCAATCAATCAATCAATCAATCAATCATTCAATTAACCATGTAATGTGGTTTTGATGTGTCTGTGTATTGTGAATACTCTGCTTTAAAATATCTTGAAGAAATTACACATTATTAATTCTGACTCATGCATAAAGCAATTGTTTGAATAATAATAATTTGTTTGAATGGGAGTACTTGTTCGGACGGCTGGTTTAATTTTCCCTCTTTCAATTTGGCGCAAGTCATTTTTTCGCACTTTGGACAAAAATAGTCAGTGTTCGCCCAAGCGTGAACGAAAATTTGTTTCGTTAGTGGCACTTGATAGATGAGACTACTGGGCATCGATCAACAACGAAAAAATCTTCTGAATATTTTGAAATGTAATTTTGACAGATTTTACAAAAATATAACTTTTTTTTGCCTACGCATTGTAGTGGAGAAAAGTACTTATGTGTACACAGATATTAATTCAAGTACAAAAGTAAACAGTAAATATTGGTACCATAATATTGCCTAGATAAATGATATTGAACTTGGGTAGAAATACTAAATTTGCCATAAGCATTAAGATAATCCACGATACGATTATTTTATGACAAAAACTATTTGATTTATCCTACTATATTATAAAATAATGAGAGTGGATTTTTATTTGTACAGGATACAAGTAATATTAGCTCACTTTACTAAATAAATGGACTGTATATTCAAGACAAACAAAACATTATAGGTCTACAACTGAATATCATACAATTTAGCATATTCGATCAATTAATTCAAATAGGCCAGCTATTATCGAATATGTGTGATACTGTAACATCAGTGAATGTACAATCCTACTCTTCCGTGACAACAGACAAACAAGATGGAAGGTAGTTGTCAAAATGTTTTCAGTAGTTCCCCAACGGCCAAGAGGTTTACGGAACATGATGAAAATAATGACGACGATGACGACGATGATGATGATGAAAGATCATTGAATTATCAGGTTTTACAGATCTACTTTAATCATAAGGAGCTTGTAAACTATTGCTGAACACCCTACCTTCTTCAAGTGTTTTTCCAACAACATCACTGCTCTTATCACTCTCCTCATCTTTATTTGATGCCGTTATTTGTATGGCATATTCCAGGAATGTCTCTAATTCTGTTAGGGTGTAAGAGGTGGCACCACAAACACTGACAAAGTTCGCAGAAGTTGATCCAGCAGGGGTGTAGTAGATCGCATAGTGGTCGACCCCACTTCGGCATTTTGCCGATTCAGGGCTGATTGGCTAAAACATTAAACGTAAGTAAATTTGGTTAGCAATACAGATATATATTCTCCCCATCGATCTCTGTGATGGCACATTCACTCAATAATCTTGACATTGGATTACAAAATTATAAAATGGTAGTTTAACAGATTATTATTATTTTAGGACAATGTCATTCATTTCAGATGTGTTGCAACAGTGATATGATGATGCACACCTAAATTATTTAATATTTTATTAAAGAAGCCTCAATTCACAGCGAGAAATTTTTAAATGATCTATAAACCTATTCAAATAACCACCGTACATATATTGAAATGGAATCCTTAGTTATAAGAAAATACGCCTAAACCTCATACATGTGTTTTCCAAAGACCACGAAAACTATATTATAATCAGATAATTTAGCGAATAAAGTTTCAGTGTTATTCATGATTGAGGAGGTTGTAAGTAAAGTTTTCATGAACAGAAAATGTATGATTTCAGAGGAAAAAAGATGTCCGAAAAGGGCCGGAGATATCCGCTAAGAGCTCAAAGTTCCGTTACGAGTCTCTTTTGGTTTTCGACATCTCGATCAGTATGTTCCGATCGCATTTAAGATAAGTTGAGGTTTGCAATGCCTACAAAGGGATCTGATTAGCAGACGGCACATTTCTGATTACAGCCCACTGGAAATGCCCGGGAGTTTTTTTTTTTTTTTTTTTTTTAAATAACGACGGCTGCTGCATTCCGGTTACTGTTTGGCGGTGCAGTTCTTACATGTTGATGTCTTGATTATGGTATCTTATTATCCTTTAATTACACAAGTGGTACATCGTCGATAATTAAAAAAACAAACAAAACAAAACAAAAAAAAAAAACAGGATATATACTTATACATATAATGTATGTATAGTTCCATTTGGCCTATACATCAAGTTTCCAGCAATATTTTGTTTCTATTTTGAAACATTTTCTACCTACCAAGCAAGTTCCAGCTCCCTTTGATCAGTGACTGATATTTGAACTCCGGTTGGAGAGGCACTAGGTTCTAAGTGTGTAACACGCGAGAATATCAAGTTATGATAATTATTTAAATTATTTTTAACAATATATGCTAAAAAGAATGTAAACATGATCAAGCTGGATCATGAATGATATTGTCTCGAGACAGCACATTTATAATAAAAACCTGAACCTAATCACCTAAAATATGCGAAACAATTTCTTTATTGCTCTGTTGGCCGGTAATACTTTTAATTTGATAAATAAAGGCAAAATTAAACAGGAACAGATCGATGATCTTAATTTTTACGTTGGTCTTCATCATGTTGATTGATATAAAAGATTTTCAATTATTAACTATCTATATCTATATAGATTACAGAGTTCAAATAGATCATTAGAATAGATAATCAACATAAACTAAACATTTTTTTTCGTTGTGAAACTGTTGCCTAAATATATTTATCCACCTAGCCAGTCTCTGGCAACCTCGACCTAGGTCACGTCTCTCTCCCTCTACCTCTCTCTGCCCCAGTATTATCCCCCATACCTCCCTTTAATAAATCATATTCTCCCAGTAGAACTTATATCCCAGTCACACGAGGCGGACACCAGACCAACAACAGACTGAACAGACAGAATGGCAAGTGATCGGTTTGTTTAGAATCGGTGTGAAGTCGGTTTGGCGGTGTGACTCAAGTTATTACTTTCACAAAGAGTCGTTGTCGTAACCTCTGGAGATATAGGTCCAGTTCCACCTGGTCCTTCCTTCACTGCTGAAACACAAAACCTGTAATCCATGTCTGGGCTTAGATCATTTACAGTGGCTGATATGGTCGTTTTGGACACCCTCTGTTCTACAACCCAGTCATCATCTCTTTTCACGGAGACATCATATCCTATCAGAGGAGGATCACCTATATCATCTCCTTCAGACCACTGAAGACGAACTGTAGTTGATGTAGTGGTCAGTATCACAGGTGCTTTCTCGATGACTGGCAAAGCTGAAGAAAAAAAAAAAAGAAAAGTGACGGAAGCAATAAACAATACAATTCAAATGTAAATTCCTCCAGTCAAACCTCTATACAACATGTAAAATAATAATAAAAAAGGTACATACGTTAATATGTACATGAGCATGAAGATGTAAATGTAAAAACAGATATAGAACATCTTCTTCTTCTTTTTTTTTGTAGAAAGCAAAATTATTCATTGTGCTGTCCAATCTCTACCATTTGTTTTGAATTCAATATTAAAGTTTAACAAAAAAAAAAGAAGAAAAAAAGAATGTTTCGAACAACTTTAATATGTTGTTTGTTTTTGTTTTTGCTTATTTTTGTTTTATTTTTATCATTATTTTTTGTAGAGGGTGTGGCTTTAATAGGGCCATACCGTACACTAGACATAAAATGTCAGAAAATCTATACCTTCAACAACATTACTGTTTCTATTTCCTATATACATGCAGACACCATTACTGAGAAGGGTCTTTTAGTACTTAAAGTGAAATCAGAACTCTCAAAAATTTGAATCTGGTATTTTACAGCACATTACAGTAACTCAATGATTTAAGGTAGTATACTCACATATGTAGGTTTGGTGATAGAGAGAAGCCCTCCATCTCCAACTGACAGACGGCAAGCATACACGTTATCCCCTGGATGAACACTATCAACATCAAAGACTACAGCACGTTCTGACCCTGAAGCAGTGCTAGATCTCCTGGAGATGCCAGTGTTGTTGAAAGAGTTTCCAGTGTTGTTGAAGGAGTGTCCAATATAACGATAGAAGAAAAATTGTTGTTCATCAGGAAGAGGGTTACCCTCAATACAACATGTGAAGTTGATGGTTGGTATGGATTCACCCTTACAGAAACCAGTCTCAATAATCCTGTCAAGAACAAAGCAAAAATACGAAACATTAAATATAACTGTCACCATGTACACCAAGAAAAGACTGTAACACAGGCATTTCACAGTCTTCCTATTCCTGTCAAGAACAAAGCAAGAACAACAACAACAATAACAGCAGCACCACCAACAACAAAATAATTCACATCTACACAAGAACGGACTTCTAATTTGATTAACTTGTTTAAAATCTGTTTGCTAATGTATGTAATGCATTATATGTGAGAAGCAAAAAATGCATGGACTGTGAAAACTAATGATCATAACCGCCTTTTATTTAGAACAGAATTTGTGTTTACAAAAAAACTGTCCAAATGAATATAATGATTTTGGAACAAGTTTCAGACACATTTATATTTACTTTTATTCTCGCAAGTGCGAGGCATTTCATTAAATATTACTTTATAATTCACATTACCATAGTGAACGAAACACTTTTGTGAACATACATGCACATTATGAATAAGTATTTTCAAGAAGATTTTAGATAAAATTTATTTTCCCTGCTTTTGAATACCAGTTAAAAATTAATGCAACTCATGCATCACAAGCACATCTGCCTCCAAATGCAATCGTTGCAATATGCAACCTGAGCAGGG